>CM076577.1:796439496-796691751 GCA_034641835.2 Pinus albicaulis | reverse complement strand
TGATGTTTTCCTTACTGCAATTGTCTTATTTCATTTTAATCATACTATTCATCATTCTCTGATAAGAATCAGTAAATTAGGCTTAGGATATACCCTTGCATGGTACCTTAATGCCCACTACTTTTCTTATCTTTGATGTTTTCTGCTGATAGTGAATCTAAGAGAAAATTCATGTAATTTAACCAGTCAAAGATGTTGGTCTAACCCATGCTTACTGATGTTCGAATTCAGAGTTGTTGCTTAGATGTTCTTGTTGGGTTTAAGCTGGAAGAATTGGCATACCGGGGATTTAGAGTTAGTCCTGTCCACTGGGGTCCTTTTCCAACAGTCTGGCCTTACTAAAATCCCTTGAGCTAGTGTCAAAGCATTGAAGGTTAAAAACCCTTCTATGATCTTAGGCCTTGCTCTATGTTAAATCTTAGCTTTGTTTTCCCTTTGGAGTATGCTGAAAGCAGGCCTGGAGTTAGATGAGCTCTAACCTGATATTAAGCTACCTTTTTGTGTATTCATTGAGAGTTGCCTTTGAGTATGTCAAAGCAGGTCTGGATTTAAATGATATCTGACCTGATCTCCAGACTGCACCTGGGTTTCTTTCTTTCTTTCACCTTCATTCCTTAATGTTCCATTTCACCATCTATCTGAAAAGATCCTTTAGTATAGGTGACTTGCCCTATGGAAACCTTGAACACTGTTACCGATGTAATAGGTAACCGCACTGTTACCTACTTTTTTTTGGTAGCATAAAAAGCACCCGATTTTGAAAAGTGGTGATGCAGAATCACTCTTTTTTTTGTGCACATTTGGTATTTCTATCTGTTTACTGTTGATTTCTTTTGTCTTATGATATTCGTTTTAAAATTGCTATCATTTATATGTATATTTGTTCTCACAATGCTTCCTTTTATATATCATTTCTGAGTATAATTGAAACGTTATTTTTCATAATTACATGTAGACGGTATACAATGATGAATGCAATATGCTAATACAACTCTGTTTAATTTCTTAAACAGAGTTATCTTTATTTGTTTCTGCACATTTCAATTTAATTAATAATACATTTTCATGGTTATTGTTGAATTGGAACAATCCTAAGTTGTATTCACATATAATTACTCGGGTTAGTGTTAGAATTTCTTTATCAGTATTTAGCTTAAATTAGATAGTTTTATTTAAGTTAATTTAGTCCTATTTCCACCCATCCAACCCAATCCATTTAGTTACAAGGAAACTGGTCCTTTAAATCCAGTCGGAGCCACCATACCAAACGGAAAAGGAGCTGTCTTAAGGTCCCGACCGAGTGGTTTTCCCCGATGTTTGAAGTAGAGATTTTCTAGGCTTCAACAGGTCCGAAGAAGGAATCTCCTCTACTTTGGTAAGTCTTGCACTCTTCCTCTTCAATCCTCCATTAGTTAACCCAAAATCTTCTTCACTTAACCCCTTGAGGCTACTCAATGCCTCCTTTTATAGAGCAGAAGAGGAGGTTAGGATTCCACCTTTAAAGGGATAGAATCCTCCTTCAAAGGGATAGGCTCCTCACATCAAGGGATTAGTTCCTTAAGGTGTGGGATACATGGACCTTACTAAAGCGTACTCATCCCCAAAAAATATCATCTAGAACCTTCCAGAATTGACCAAAAATCAACTTTTTCACTTTGATTTCGCGCTTTTTTGACTTTACAGGAAGTCCACAGGCATAGCAATGGAAAATTTCATTCTAGAACGCAGTTCCTCTTCACATTACCTGCGTACCCTAGCTAGGAATGCAGGCAGGCTTCATGTTACCTGCATACCCAAGGCTTTTTTGAGTTTTAAGGGTTTTTCCTCCATTTTTAGGGCTTGGAATGAGGAACAAAGGTTGTAAGACTTGCAGAGGAGGCATGTATGAGTGTTTAATGAGATCATACAGTCAGCAGAATGTCAAGGTGACAATTTTTAGTGTAACAGATTGCCCCCTAAAGTGCGAATTCTGAAATAGATGAAGATGAAGTCTATCATATATGAAGAGTGAAGTACTTTATCATTTCAAGGATCATCCCGTGGACACCCCAGTCGGAACCTGTAAAAACATTCCATGAAAAATATATATATGTAATCATATCATCGCTAAGGTAGGCATTCCCATACTCAGATCAAAAACTAACTAGATTCAAACTGTTCTGATACAGGAATGATTTTGAATACATCATCAATAGTGTAGATACAGCATGGGTGCAACCATCTGTAATGAATAGTCTATTGTATAATAATAAAACTCCTCGCAACCTGGATGGTGGAAACTAGATCCAGGGTCTTGATTTCCACTTTCCGAACTAGTACGATTCTATCCATGAGATTAAATGTATTGAAGTCGAACATGGTAGAAACCACTTGATTACCAGTTCAATGATGTGAATTGTTAACAAGTGTGAGAGTAACCACGAGTAATGTCAATGGCTCTCAAAGTACTCAGTAAAATTCATGAAATGTGAATGAATGATCTGAAGTCGAAAACCTCACGGAATCATTCGATCGAAGGTCAATGACACAACCTGTCGTCGAAGGCGAGAAATCTGCCATTGAGGCATGCAGATTTCAAGGTACTGACAATTTCTGGATCAACTTCCTAGATAATGAGCTGTCGTCGATAGAAAGTGATCCGTTGTAGGCAAGCCCACAACAAGAAATCATAGATCAAGTTTTGAAAATATATTGGCAAGGACTGACTCAGGGATGGTCAAAATGGATGACAGATATTTTGCAGATGAATGGTTTATTTGAACTATCCTCTTGAACACATAATGACACTGCAGATGGCTTGGTGACAATTGACCCAAAGCTAATACCCAGAAACCGGCTGAAGACTTTCAATATGGTTTGATTAACTGTTAGGCAAAGGATTTCCCAACCCAGGTGAACAAAAAAGTGTCATGTTCAAGAGTGGTTAACTGGTTTTCCGAAAAATCAAAATGTAACAAACATGTTCGTTTTTCTCTCTTTTCCCCCACCATTTCTGGCAAGTACCTCTTTATTTTTGACAAGCTTGAGGAGGATAACATTTGCTTTTTTATAAGCTCATCCTTCGGATGAGTCCAACTTAGTTTAATATTTGAACCCTAAGAAGGAGTGGTTCGTTCCTGTTTAAAATTAAACAGGTCCTTTACTGTTAAATTTTAGCGAGTCCAGTATAGGAGAAACTCGGTGTTTTTCAATTTTAGGGAGTCAGAAGAAAAAACTTAAGAAAACTCTGTGGGTGTACTTTTTTTTAAGTTTAGTCTCTCGAGCCCAAAAAAGGATAAAATAATGCGAGAGAGAACTCTATTGACCATAATTAGTCAACATATACCTTTTTCGTAAATATTCCATTTCAGTCCGTAAAAGGGGTAAACTTATACTGAAGGGACGATCATTCATTTACTTTAACGAGTTCGAATAATCAAGTTCTCGGAAATATTTTCATGTTTAGAGAGTCTGAAAAGGGCTTAAAAGAGGACTCCAATGTTTCGCTTTTTCAGTAAGTTTTAACGAGTTCGAAAAAGGGATAAAAATGTACTCATGGTTTTCACTTTTTCGTAAGTTTTAACGAGTTCGAAAAAGGGATAAAAATGTACTCCTGTGGCCGAATTTCAATTTAATTAACGAGCAGGAAAAGACGGAAAGAACTTGGCATTTTCATGTTTTTTACGAGAATGAAAGATAGCAAAATAATCTCGGGATTTTCATGAGTTTAACGAGTCTCGAAAATAACCGAAATTGACTCAAGATAGGTTTCATTTTTACAAAAGCTTGAAACAGAGAAAAACTATGCTTCAAAGTGGTTTCATTTTTACACAAGCTTGAAATAGAGAGAAAACTATGCCCCCTAAGCGTAACTGCTAGAGTGCATGCCCCCCCAGCTTCATTTCATTCAACTAAGTACACTGCTGGTAATTAATAGCTGGATGGAATGAAGGTTTATTTATGAGATCATATGAAAGATCCAACCTAAAAACTAACCTAAATATATTACTTAACATTGACGAGGTCTATTTAAAGACTCGACTCAATTAGGGGAGGATTTGTTTCATTTTTTAACGAGCTTGACACAAAGAAAAACTATGCTCATGGCAACGTGTTTCATTTTTTAACGAGGTTGACATAGTAAAAGGAACTTTCCTCTTCTACATGTTTCATTTTTTAATGAGGTTGACACCATAAAAGAAACTATCCTCGTATCTACTTTCTAAAATCTACCTATATAACCTACTGATTCATTTTTTAATGAGGTTGACACAGGAAAAGAAATTTCCTCATACCTAATTCATTTTTTAATGAGGTTGACTCAGTAGAAGGAACTATCCTCTGACCAACTGATTCATTTTTTAACGAGGTTGACACAGGAAAAGAACTATTTATTCTAATCTACCAATCTACTCTCTACAATCTACCTACTGATTCATTTTTTAATGAGGTTGACACAGGAAAAGAACTGTCCTCATTGCCGACTGATTCATTTTTTAACGAGGTTGACATAGTAAAAGGAACTATCCTCAAACTCACTGATTCATTTTTTAACGAAATTGACACAGTAAAAGGAACTATCCTCGGACTCACTGATTCATTTTTTTAACGAGGTTGACATAGTACAAGGAACTATCCTTGCCTAACTGATTCATTTTTTAACGAGGTTGACACAGTAACAGGAATTTTCCTCGAACTCACTGATTCATTTTTTAACGAGGTTGACACAGTAAAAGGAACTTTCCTCGCCTAACTGATTCATTTTTTAACGAGGTTGACATAGTAACAGGAACTTTCCTCGAACTCGCTGATTCATTTTTTAACGAGGTTGACACAGTAAAAGGAACTTTCCTCGCACCCACTGATTCATGGCTTCCAACTGGAAGAAACACATGTCAATGGACACACCTTGATCATGGCTTCCAAGAGGTCTTCATCAGATGGAAGAAAAATTCCTTGGAAGGAACACATGTCAAGGGACTCAAAAAGGAGAAGAACATCATGTTCAAATAATCCCATAGAGTTTTCCATGTCAATTACCAGATCTAAGTCAAAGGAAGATGAGCAAACAGTGAGAGGCTCGCTTACATCGGTAACTGAAAACATGGGACTAGTTTCCACATAATTAACCCGTGGCAGGGTAGATACCACTTTAGAAATAGGAACATTTAGGGATGTCATATTATTGGTAGTTGAAACAAGACTAGGGAACGAAAGCTGGTCTACAGTCACAATATTCCCATTGTGAGGGAAAGACATCATGCGAAAGAGTGTCGATACGACAGCTTTCATTGCATAAAAATAGTCTCGCCCAAGGAGTAAATTGAAATCCAAGGGGCCTCGAACTACCATAATATCAATACAGACAGTTTTACCTTCCAAAGTAATAGAAAACTTAGGAAGGATCCCTAAAGGTTTACTAATGGTTCTGTTAAAAGATTTCAAATTCTGCGTAATAGGCACAAGCTGAGGGGAACCCAAAGCTTTCCAAGCAGTTGAGGATAAAATACTAACAGAAGCACCTTCATCTACCTGTGTGCGGTGTATGTCCCTACCACCAAACTTCACAATGATTTGGAAAGGGATAGAGGAAGGAAGACAAGGTTCTGTCAGTCTATTCCAATCAAAGGAAAAGACCTCAGTACTTGGAGGGGGTTCTATAGAAACAGGTGAAATTCCCCCCGACGTAGAAGAATCTGATGTAACAAGAAGAACCTGAGCAGTATGAAGTTCACTCTCTATAGGGAGAATGGGATCGACCGAATGTGAAATCAAATCGACCACTTAATCAACTAATGGATCATCAACCTGAGTGATATGAGTTTCACTCTTCAATGGAAGAGTGGGATCGACTGTACTTGAAATTAGATCAATCACTCCGTCAGTTGACGGTAGGTTGGGAGAAAGTTTACGGTAACCAGTTGGAAATTATTGCTGTGGAATAGTAAGATTTTCCAACAATTTTGAGGCTTCATCCATGTGAGGGAAAATGTGAGTTTGATGACTCCCTTTGCATAACTTACAAGGAAACCTAACTTTACCCTTTTTCCCAGGAACTTGACTATCACTGGTTGATGGATCAATGGAAAGTTGATGAGATTCTTCTGACCATACTTCCAAGACCTTTGGAATACCAGGACAATTGATAAGGAAGTGGTCACCCTTACAAAGCCTGCAAGGTTATTTGGGTTTACGATGCATGTTGGAGGTTTCCTCAACATTACTAACACTTACAACTACGGTTGGTTGGTTGACTTCTTTCTTATCTTGCTTCTTCTTCTTCTTCTTCTTCCCTTTCTTCTTCTTCTTCGTCACCTGGTTACTAGCATCAAGGATTTTACCAAGCGAAGAGGAAGAAATGGAGGAAGAAATATTAGGCGAAGAAGGTAAAGGGTCAACAAAAGGTTGGTGATGTTGAGATGGTGAACTCTGTTGAGGTGAAGCATCCGGTTGAGGTGAAACAATTGGAATATTCAGGGCCAACGAATTTGAAAATAACCATATCGGTAAACCTATTGTAAATCCAGGTAATGACAAAGTAGCCATATAAGGAGGACCAACATTTTCAAAGCAAGGAAAAGTACTAGGAATCTCGTTAAGAGGGGTTCCTTGGTTGGTAAATTCCGGAACAGTTGCCATTCTATTCAACTTCAGTGAATTTTATTAACAAATTAAAAACTAAAATTAACAATTAAATAACAATTCACACCTAACAATTAAAATTCACAATTCACACCTATGGTCTCTAAAAGTAAAAACAAACAAATTAACACGCGCTATCAAATCTAGGAGTCAAACCACACACAAACAGTAACTTCCCATACTAAAAGCACTAGTTGGTGATGAAATCCAACATCGTAGATTTTAATACAGAAAGGGCGGTTGGAACAGTTACCCCGACAACCTGCTTAATGAAACAGACTGGCACAAGTTTCTTCACAAAACCATCTCGTGTGAAGAGAACCCCCCAGAGAGTCCAAGTGAGTCTAGTCGACGTCTGCTCCAGGTACAGTGGGATCTTCCCTCCACTGTCACCTTAGGAAAGAACCCTATAGATTATGGCCACTAAGGTTACCAACAGAAACAAATATACCTGGGGGAACAGTCTACGATCCGACACACACGCAAGGGCAGAGGAACAAAGCTCAATCCCCTTGAAGGCTCCTTGACATATTCCAAGGTTTACCCGGCCAGTGACCCTGTGCTCACACTGGTCTATCTGAGGCTTGGTCTTTCTGCTAATACGTGTGAGACCGCGCTATCGTCTCTAATGAGGAAGGACTGACACTTCACCGGTTCGATATGATCTCGTCTCACCTCTTAGGAGGAGCTTCCCGTGAGCATACATGCAACAATTGGAATTTTTCCTACCGCAAGATCGACTACTTGTTTGTTTTACCGTCTTGGAGAGTTAACTAAAACCTACTCCAAGATACTAGCCTAAGCTATATTGGTGATAAGAGCCCTAAAAATGTAAAAATTACTAGATGAATTTTAATTAAGCGTTGTGTTATTTAGGTTGTTATTACTCAAAAGGGTAAATGGACATGAAACCAATGGTGTTATGACCCGACCCAAAACTGAATGCAATCGAATATGATAATGTAATCTTTTCAATTCAATGAATCCTAACTAAAGTAAGGAAAGAGTTTCCATTCACTTCCAACAATGCAAAAAATTGATCACTAAGAGAAAATATAACAAATTCTCTAATGCACTAATTTCATCAAGAAAAACTAATGCAAATCAATCCCAAAACAATTTTTATATTTTTGTGTTTTTAAAACAAGCATAAAAACATCTAAATTCAAATCAAAGAAAACTGATCTAAATCTACAATTTATTTTTCAGAATGTAAACTATGCAATTGTAATCTATGCACAATTCACATGAAAAGTATGCAAATGTAATCTATGCACATTTTTCATTCATATTCTGAAAATGAGAATTCTAATTATGCAAATGTGATCTATGCAAGAGAATTCTCAAAAACAAGATGATTCTAATGTAATCTAAGAACCAATCAAGTGGAAGTCAAGAAAATCGGGTGAGAGTTCAAAAGACCAAAAAACACTCAAAGGCGATTAACACTCATACAAAGGAAATTTTTTTGCAAAAACAAAAGCAAAAAGATGCAAAATTGTGAAAATACTGAGACAAACCTTCAATTAATGACCAAAGGAAATCAAATTAAGAATTTCTCAAAAAAGAGACTCAAAACACCCAATTAACTTAATGGAGATTGCTGACATGAAGAATTTGCTGAAAGAAACTTAGAAACAAGAGATTTTTGACAGAAAAATACAGATCTGGGTAGATGCTAAGAATCCTAAATTAAATCTAAACTAAACTGAAAGAAGAAATCTAAGTTTTTCAAGACTTTTAACAAGGTCCGCAGGTCCCAGAAGTAACAGGTGCGGTCCCGCACTGGTTACTTAAAGAAAGTGCGGAGATGCCCGCACTGTGTGTGAAGACAAAGTGCGGTCCCCTGAAAACTTCAAGAAAAACATAAAAGATTTCAAAATTTTCAAAAACAAAGAAAAACTAAGCTACCCAGGTAGATATCCATCAATCAAAAACCAGGAAAAACTTTTCCTCAAATCAAAATAAAAGAGAACCAAAAACAACAAGTTTCTTTCCCCAGTGGAGTCGCCAATTTGTTGGCCGGATAAATCGTTCTTGCGGACAAGACCGATCTCCCTAGTGTCAGAAGAAAATCTAGCAACAAACGAACAACTAAGTTTGTCTTTCTCTAAGTATATTCGTTTTACAAATAAATGCTATGAAGGTGTCGATCCTACCTTAGATCCAAATGCTTATTTGCGGTCGCAGTGCTTCCGTTGCATCAATAATCCTTCGTCGCAACAAGGGCCCTTTTGTCACAAGAAAGTATCATCTTTCGTTGATCTGCAATCACAAACAATAAAATATCAATAGCACCTGTATAACAAATAATCATAAAACATACCTATCATAGTGATCAAGGAATCTATGAAATAAATGATCAAACGACAGCTTATTGAAATAAACAATCGAACGACAATTTATTGAGAAAAACAGAACTTGATTGTATTAATCTTAAAATATACAGAAGAACCTTACAACCTTAGTCTTGATGTTCGAAAGGCCTTCCCGGGGTCCGAAGTAGGAATCCCCTCTACTTTGATAAGTCTTGCACTCTTCCTCCAGGAGCACAAAGAGGTATGTGATCTTTCCTCTCAAAAGCTCAGCAAAAAGAAGTCTAAATCTCCACAACACTTCAAATCAATCACACATAAAGCTTGAACTCTAATTCTCCATCTCCAGAATCTCAATCTCCAATAGTTTTACTTCACCCTTTGAGGCTACCCAATGCCTCCTTTTATAGAGCAGATGAGGAGGTTAGGATTCCACCTTTAAAGGGATAGAACCCTCCTTCAAAGGGATAGGCTCCTCACATCAAGGGATTAGTTCCTTAAGGTGTGGGATACATGCACCTTACTAAAGCGTACTCATCCCCAAAAAATATCATCTAGAACCTTCCAGAATTGACCAAAATAAACTTTTTCACTTGATTTTGACAGGGCACTGGTGCATTACACGGGGGAAAATGCATTTGGTGAACCACCTATCTTCACATTACCTGCGTACCCTAGCTAAAAACGTAAGAAGGTCTCATGTTACCTGCGTACCCTGAGTTTCAGAGATTTTTAGGGTTTTTCTTCCAGTTCTGAGGCTTGGAATGAGGAACAAAGGTTGTAAGACTTGCAAAGGAGGCATGTATGAGTATTTAATGAGCTCATACAGCACAATGTCGCGTGACATTTCTGCAACACCCATTGAAGCCATCGTAGAGCCTCTACGTCGCTCTCGGGGATAAATTTTCCTCATGTCGCCTCTCCTGACATAGAAATATTTCATCCAGATCACCGTTTTCACGTCTCACATCATTTGATCTATCCGATTATATATCTAGAAACCGACTGCTATACCGAAACTATGCAGTGAAATTCGAAATTGGAAGTGTATTTCCATCTACTTCCACTCATAATCCTATGTTGGGATAAATCAACGACTGGAAGATATTAAAACATAATCAATGGATAGGAATAATATTGAGCTGATCTTGTGAGTTTAGGCTATTCCTCGCCTATCTCACTAATGATTAATTAATCCATATTCCCTAAGCTTTGACTTAGGAAATATTTAAAAATTAAGATCGGCTCTAATTGAGAAAACCTATAGCCAAAATTTCTAGAAACACTGCTCCGGAGATAGCATGTATTCTAACCTCTCCACAAATTTTTATGGCTAGAACAGATCCAATGCTACAAAAACTAACACTCCCTCTTAGCGAGTAATGTGTTCTAGTACTATTTCACACCTGGTAGAAACACTGTTTCTGCACCATCTCCTGTCACATTGCTGATGTATGGCTGCTCCTTCCCACCAACCACTACGTAAGTCTGATATACGCTGCATCTGTGTTTTTTTTTACTGTGTTGAACTGCTTCTAACACTGCATCTACACTGTAACTCTATTTCTGTTGCTACTGCAACATTTACAACTGAAAAACATCCAAAACTGAACCAAATGTATTCATTATGATGTAGTTGTCTCCTGAGTCCTAACTGCTGATAGCATCTGCATTTTCACTGAGGAATATACGTTGCTGCTAAATTTTCATTGTGCCATCCGCATTACTGTCAACTAATCACTGCGCTCCCTAGCATCTGACTGCTACTAGTCTCTACAACTATCACTATGGTATCTGGCTGCACCAACTTCCACTGTTCCATCCTGCTACTGAATATTGTGGGCCCCCATAGGTAAGTACTGATCCAAGAGGTGGACACCTCAAGGATACTTCCCCTATGTAGCTCTCTAGGGCTACAACACCAAGTCATCCCCAATCTTTCTTGGAGGTATATCGGTGAACATAGCGAAGTCTTCCTCTAGCTTGGAGGAAAGCTTATTGATCTCTACAGAAGCTAGCTGCTGATCCTGCTTCTCCTCATTTTCCTTCTTCCTAAGAGGAAATTGGGTACCGTAGCGACCTATCTCACCACATCTGAAGCACTTGAACTTTTAAAAGTCCTTCTTCTTCTTTCTCTGCTCCCCATGTCCTTGACTGGGACCCTTTAATGCAAGGGCCACATTCTCCTCCTCCTTCACCATCTTTGATCCTCTAATGCTGCCACTGATGGATTTGTTCAAAATAGATCGTCTCAACTCATCATGCTGCAAATGAACCCACATCCTTTCCCATCTTGGTAGCATGTCTCTGCCCAATATTCTTTGGAAAAAAAAAATCCACTCCTCAGGGACGCTATTGCGAGCTAATCACACTAGCTCAATGGCTTGAGGCCCTGCCCCAACAACTGACAACTGGTCTCATACATCCTGAATCATGGTAAGGAAGGTGTCTATGTCTTCCCCCCTTTCTACATTCGGATGGATCTCAGCTTCTCCTTGAGGTACATCTTCTGCTACTCGAAATTACCCTGATATAACATGGACAGAGCATCCCACATCTGCTTGGCAATATTATTGCCAACGATATGCGAGACTACATGATCCAGAACTCCATATAGGATCAACCAATTTTCCCATTCCATCTCCTTTCTGTACTCCTTCAATTGATCTGCATCCGTGGGAACCGCCACCACATTATTAATATATGCCTTCAAGCCAAATTCATCTAGAAGGAAGGAGATCCTTTCCTTCCAGATGACATAGTTTGTAGCACCATCCAACTTGTCCTAATCTCTTAGCCCTGTAGGGGCCATCTTTAATAAATCTCTAAACCTCCCTCTTCCCCCGTGAGCGACTACTGCTTTGTTACTCACACTCCCTTCTGGAATGTGTGGCTCTGATAGTTGCCACTATCGATCTGCAACTGGAAATTCGAACTTCTGAGACTAGTAATTCCCTGAGATAAAATTTCCCTTAGTGTGTGCTCTTCTTCCACCCAACGTATACATACTAGAAATCAGCTGAAAAACCTCTGCTTCAAACTAGAGATATCCACCAATCAAAATACCCTCAGATGCACCTCTTCACTTAGAATAACCTGATATGGAAAATTTCCAATTCTCTATGTGCCTGAATTTTGAAGAAACTAGGCCTCTTCGCAAAGTGACTGCGTTGCCCTTGCGAATTTCGGCCTGCTGCCCAAACTGAGCAACATAATTCCTTCTTCTTCTCCTCTAAGATCTCTGGTTGTTCAACTACGCTCCGATACCATGTGAAAATTCCAAAACAAGATTCCTATTGCAGCAACTGGAAATTATTCTCCTAATTGTTAATTTTATTTAACAATTTATTTTTTGTTTTAGACGACAAATAATGAATAAATCACACTGTAATCTAAAAAAATAAAACTATGGAAGAATAAACGCTGGAAGAAATGCTAGTACACACACATAAAATGAACACAAGTATTTTTGGACAAAAGTCCCTAGAAAACCCAACTGGGTAAAAAAGTGCAACAGATGAGGGTTTTATTTTATTTTGCAACAGTGAAATCTGAGTACATATATGGATGCCCAACTGGAAATCCAAACAACAAGAAAATCTAGGAAAAATACTCAAGGGAATTACCCTTCTCCCAAAAGCAATCTCTAGCACGACTTGCCTTCATAAAAATGGTCGTCCAAACCTCAGTGTGAGACCCTCTGCGCTGTCTCCCACACATGTGGCTAAAAAATTCCTCTGATGAAGTCGTTCTACCTCCAGTTACTGAGGAAATCATCTCTCCAGCCTTCTAGAACCTCTTCCCAACCTATGGAGCTGACAATGTTTTTTCTCACCACCAAATCTTTCTGCCTGCTAAAGCTACTGCACAGAGCCTCTGCGATTCCTTTCTAGGAAAACTCGGCCCTCTTACTGCTTCCTCTTCGGATCTAGAAATATTTCCTCTGGATCACTATCCTTGCCCCTCACACTACTTCGATCTCTCTGAATCTCTCTCTGGAAACTGACTGTTGCTACCCTGGAAATTTATCATCCAGTGAGATCAAACTTTGAAGTGTGTTCTTCATCACGACATCGACCTCCTATTACAATCCTCCGTTGGAGCACCAACGACCAATATTGAAACATAATCGATGACTAGGATCATCTTGGAGTCGATCCATGTGAGTTTCTAGACTATTCTCTCCTTATCTCAATTAATATTGATTAAGTAACCATATTCCCTAAGCTTATACTTGGGAAATATTTAAAAATGAGTTAATAATATAATTGAGACACTTCTAGGAGGAATTTCCAGAAACAATTTTTGGGTTATGGAGATCTCATGTATTCTAGCCTCTCCACAATTTTTTGTGGCTATAACACATCCTATGATACAAAAACTAGCAGTGGAAAGTGGATCTCATCAATTGTCCTTAGATATAGGTGTATTTGGAGCTCCCCTATGATGATGATTCTTCTTCTTTATATTTGGGAGTGTTCAACAAATGAGCAAGGATGACCATATATGAGCATAAACGAGATATTACTTGGTTCAATGATATTGATGATGAGACTTCCGATATGAGATTCATGATGCAGTAAAAAATTTCTCCCTAGTTGAGAGGGAGTGTTAATTTGGCAGCTCACGGACAAATTCCCTCCTTTGGACAACCTTCCTCATCTAGTGACCCTATTTTCCCTTAGAAGAATTTAATTTGGTCAAGGAAAAATACAAATTTTGATGAAAAACCCACAAGTACACAAAAATACAAGTCGACCTAAAGTAAAAAATTGGGTTTCCAAAGTGACATAGAAATACACTTAAAGTTCACCTGATTTGGACATCACATCAACTCAACACATATTCTCTCTCCTTTTGTGATTTATTCATATAGGTCTGAAGCAAGGAGTCCAAGTTCACACATGCAAAGGGAAGAAGGCCAATTCTGTTTTTTCAATATTTTTTGTTTGGGCAACTGTTGACCAAGTTTAACTTGGTTTGACTTGCAAAAATCTGATTTTTGGAGGATGAATTTCTTGGTGAAGGAATTGAAATTTTCTGGTCAAGTTGACTTGGGTTGACCATAGGTCTATTGACTAAATTTTGACCACAAATTTCTCTCTCCTTTGACTAAGTATTTTTGGGATTGTTTTGACTAAAGTTTGACCAACAAAGAAGGTTGAATTGTTTGATTTTTGACTAAGCTCTTTTGAAGGAAGTTTGAACATTGACCTGTTGTTTAGCAGGTAAATCCCCTCTGCAGATAGAGGCAATCCCTAGTAAATTTTATGAGCCCTAGGAAGGAGAAACTCGGTTACGTCATGGTGACAATTTCCGATGTCATGTAAGTTTTAACAAGTCTGACAAAGGAAGAAATCAACGCCTTTTCATGTTTAGAGAGTTTGAAAAGAAGCGGAAAAGAAAACTCCAGCAAATCCCTTTTCGTAGGTAGTCTCACAGATCTGAAAAGGTAGAAAACTATATCTGAGAGAACCTCTTAGTCGCGATAGGCTAAGGTATTCATTTTTCGTAAATAATCTATCCCAGCTCGAAAAAGGGGTAAACGTATACTGGGTAGATGTCATTTCATAGCCTTTAACGAGTTCAAAACGACAAGAGTATCGTCAATATTTTCAATTTTCGAGAGTCAGAAAGAGCTGAAAGATGACTCCAAGGGGTGACTTTTTCATGTTTTTACCAATTCCAAAAAATTATAATATACAACTCGTTACTTCATCGCCGTCACGTTGAGGACCTGTTTCTGCACAAGAAATGCAAGTAAAACCCAATTTTCAAGACAAAACCTTAAAATAATCGAAAAATATGCTAAAACCCTAATTAGGGTTATGAAAAGTTTATAAAATGCCAAAAATAGTAAAAACAATTACTTTTCACTTTTTACCTCTTGTGAGCATTTTACCCTTTTGCATTGTGATTTTGTGGAATTGACAGCGGACAATCTAGGGGACCAATCACGAATCCGTCTTTTCTAGGTGAGAGCTCATATCCTTGCTTGCATTTTGATGTAATTTTCATTTCCTGCAATTGATTTTTTCAATTTGTGGTGGGTTTTTTATTTTAATTAAGGGCGCGGAAATCAACGCGGGTTCCAGGCACGGACTCATGCCAACCTGCATTGAATTCAAACAGGGGAGTGCCACTTGGCGCAGATATTTTTAAAACAGTCACGCCAATCGGGGCCACCATTTTTGCATATAAATTCAACCAAATAGCCCATCTTAAACCTTTCAAGAGTTAACAAGTTTACTAATGATAACCCCTTTTATGTTTTTGCAGGTGTGTGAAAGAAAAATGGTGATCTAATGGAAGGAAAGAGAACACGGTGAAGAAGATGAGCAAGCCTTGGGAAATGTAAGATGCATGGATGTTCTCAGGGATTGCAGGCTTAAAAAATTCTTCATGGCACGATGTCTCCGAGCTCAACCAGAGCTATTACAGTACTTGATCAGTGTATGGGACATTGATCAGAAAAGATTCATAATTCACGATCAGGAACTAGAGATTGAGGTCTTAGATGTTTACTTCATCACTGGATTATCACGGATGGGGGCAGTACCAATCCTAACAGGTACCCGACTCACGATGGAAAACATTAGCATGGTCATCGACAGAGTGTGCCGAGGTGCAAGGAAAGGATCAAAGAGCGAGAAAATGGATATCCAAACCCTTCCCGATTTGGCACTAAAGTCCGCATGAGGCCAAAAAAACACAGTTACTTCTTGCTGTATATTGTATGGCACCAACTCTCTACAACAAGGTAGAGGCGGTAACAATCAATTTGAAACTCCAATTGACAAAATGCAAGAACGACAAGCTGAAACAATTCGGCTATGGGTCCATATTGGTACACATCATCCTGGAACGATTACCAATTTTTCAACATCAGGAAGTGATAGTTCCTACACCACCAGCCTAGGAGCCATGGATGGTCCGTTGGGTGGCTTTGATGCCAAGATCAGGAGGTGATCAACAGATGTCCTGGAGACTATAATTTTTTAACTGGCTCCATCGACAACTTATTGTCATGGAGGACTGACCCTATTCTGGCACAGAAACTACGGGAGATTCGGATCTCCCACTCCTAGCAGGAGAGGATTGGGATGAAGCATTGGGTAAGACTCATTTTTTGATTTTGATGAGTACTATGATTTTTTTGATTATATATGTTATGATATTAGTCCATGTATTTATAGATGTCGACCCAGAAAGACCTATAGGAATGTATCCAATAGCACGGAGGATTCCTTGTGATTTCGATGTGGCCCCTCATGGTGAGGGAAGTGAGGAGGAGGAAATCGTACACAACCTAGAGGGACTCACCAGTAGAATCCCTGACTATGCGAGATTTGATGATGTTCCTCACGCATACCAGAGGCACACTACTGGGGTGTCGAACCATGTTCACTGCTTATTGAGGTGGCTCGTGCGTGTAGTGACATGCTACCATGAGCATCATGCTGATTGGACACCTAGGCTTTTATTTCTGCATATTTTTTGTGAGACATGTTTTTTGAACTTATGATGCACGTGGATGCAAACACTGATATATATATATATATATGTCTATTTTCCTATATATATGAATCTTATAATGTGATGATGATGTTTCATAAAATTACACAAATGTCTATCTAATACAATATTGGCTACCGTATCAGTTATTACATTCATTCTTCTAGGAATATGTTGATATGTGATGTAATCAATATTCCTTTCAATAAAAACACGTAAAACAACCTTAAGATTTGAGGATTTCTAACATAATAATGCCCATTAAGTCAAGAACAACAAGTTGCGAACCAAAAAGCTAACAAGTAATGCACGAATGTCGAGTGCAATGGCTCCGCTTAAGAGTTCAATGACAACACTATATTCGCCCATGTTGTTCATGGTTCCTCCAGACAAAAATCTTGAAGGTATATCAACTCACCATTAGGATTATTAAATCACTGACATGTTTGAGAAGGCATGTTTCGGAAATCTGTGGGAGGCACCATCCCATGAAACAACATAAGGAGTGATAGACATATCCATAATAAGAAACAACATAATAAGTAGGAAAACCGCTCGCAAAGCACACCAAGCTAAAAAATGTACAAAAATGAAAAAAAACCTATGTACAAAATAAACATGCACGAGAAACTCATGCATAGTATTTTTTGAGATACAGGCCATTTCTGGGCTGATCCAAAGGATAAAATTCATAATCAATTAGTTCATAAGCCCCATTCTGAAAAACACATTTAACAATATAGGGCCCATGTCACACCAAGTTAGCATTTTTCTTTTCCCTGACTTATCATGAGCTTAGTCGCATTACAAAGGACGAAGGTCTACTTCTACAAAGGAACGAGGGGAAATTGACTGGTCAAAATGAGCTTTAACTCACTTTTTACGTAGCTTTTCTATGACAAGAGCAGCAAAGTGGCAAGTTTCATAAAGCCTCTCTAAATATAGAAGACGCTCTTATTCTGGTGAAGTATTAGGCAACAATTCAAAAACTATCTTGAGAGAATGGATTTCACATTCAATCAGAAGGGTAGCTTCCAGAACATAAATAAGATGGAATGGAGTGAATTTGGTCACATCCTTCACTAAGGTTCGGTAAGCCCAGAGAGCTGAAAACAACATGAGATGCTAGTTTGACTTGTGCATCCCAATCATACGTTGAAGCATAGTGACTAGAACCTTGTTCTACGCTTCAACACGTCCATTGGCCCGAGGGTAGTATGACGTTGAGCTTTGTCGTGATGCGGCACTCCAAATTAGAATTCAACTGCTGTGCATCATGTAATGAAGAAAATGAGAACCATGATCGGAAATAATGGCTTGAGGGACACCAAACCTAGTAATGACATGATTAAATAGAAATTGTGCGGCTGTCTTATCGTTAGCTGTAAGTGTAGGCATTACTTCGACCCATTTTGTGAAGTAGTCAACAGCTACAATAATATAAGAATTCCCCCCCAGCCGAGTGAGGGTTACATGTCATAAAATCGATGCCCCACTTCACAAAGGGACCAATAGTAATGACATGATGGAGATGTTCAGGGGGCGCGCGTATCTTGTGCTGGTAAATCTGGCAATCGTGACACTTGCAGATAACAACAATGTAGTATTTAAAGATGGTGGGCTAGAAATATCCAACATGAAGAATCTTATGTGCAATATCATATCCAGACATGTGACCACCACAAGCGCCAAAGTGGAAATCATTGAGGACCTTTTCAGCCTCCTCGAGAGTCAAACACCGACGGAGAACAAAATCAGCTTCGATGCGATAGAGAGTATCTTTGACTATGCGATAAGGATGTGAATGATGATGAATGCGTCGACGTGCATCCTTAGTCAACTTAGATCAGAATGTAGAAATATAAAGATATATGATGATATCACCGTACCAAGGATCGAGGGTGCTAATGAGAAAAAGTGTGTTGTCCGGAATGCATTCCTCGGAACCAGATGGAGAAGAATCAGAAGGGAGAGAGCAAATCAAATAAGAAAAAACAAATTATTTCTTCAATTTAGTAGCAGTAAACTCCAAATTGAACTCTTGGAGGAATAAACAAATCCACTTTTGAGTATTTTCCCTCAAACGAATTGATGAATCAATATGTCAAGTCATAGGGTTGCAATCAAAAATCATGGTCATTGTAGCGCAACAAAATATAAACTGAGCTAAAATGTTGAATATCTTTGAACAAATGCCCGGTCTGCAACTTCTCGACATGTGCATAATGTGTTTTCGGCATGAAATATTGTGGCTCGGGTAATAAATGACTATTTCATCACCATCATCATCATCTTGCACTGAACCATGGCGATAGTGCTAAATGTCAGCACAACCAAATCAGAGGGGTAGTCGCTGATGATGAATTTTGGAGGATGCATATGAGAGGAGCATTGAAAAGCAATGTCTTCAATGCATCGAAGGATTGTTAGGTAAATTTCATCCCGCAGGGGAATGGGACGCTCTTGCTTAAGTAATCAGAGTGAAGCCTTTAGCTGCTACCTTTAGCAGCTAAGTATAAAACGATGTAGAGATATTGGCTTTCCCTAGAAGACTGCTGCACACTAATGATAAGAGGAAGGGAGGAGATTGACAATAGCTTCGAACTTTGAAAGGACTGAGACGGACCCCATCTGTGTAGTGAATACTAAACCCCTAAGAGCCCTACTCTGGAATCAATGCTGAAGAACTATACTCATCGCGATTGGAGCTGAATTTTATGAGCAGTCTACGGCGAAGAAATATTTGGCAGCCCTGAAGATGATCTAGGGTGGTCTTTACGCTAGGTCGCGAATGAGCTAGAAGGTCATCCGAGTAAGAGTTGAACAATGCGCTTGATGTCTAGCGTAAAGCATATGATATTTCTCTTTCGAATGTAGCCCCCAATCACTCTATTAAGACCAAAGTTAGAGCTTCTTATAGGTGACGTGTACCCCAAGGACAAATAAAGGGCGGTCCGTGTTGATTATGCGGGAGAATATTGATCCGGTTGTACCCTGTAAAACTCATCCATAAGGGAAACTATCTCCAATCCCCACCACATTCATTAATGATCCGGTCAATAAAAGGAGTGGGATAGTTATCCTTAGAAATCACTGATTGATATCACGGTAATCTACACAAACACGAATAATACCCTGCTTCTTATCCACATGAACAATATTAGAAACCCATTCTGTCAAGGGAATCAGATAAATTAAATCAGATTTAAGAAGTTTTTCAACTTATCCCTTAATGGCGGCTACCTTTCTAGGGTGCACGGGACAAAGATGTTGGTGAATAGGATTCGCACCAGGATAAGTAGGAATCTCATTCAAAACTATACCCGGATCAATGCCGGGCATTTCTTCGTAAGACCAAGTGAAAAAATTGTGAAACTCATGAAAGAGACTAGTATAGACCTCGATCTCATCAGGAGAATAGGTTACCCCAATATGTATGTTCTCAAAACCCCCAGTTTGACGAAGATGTCGATAGGAATTGTTTGCGTAATGTTCCCAAGTTACCTTCTGCAAACACTTTGTGTGTCAGGTTGGGAATTTAAAGTGGCTGAGAAGGAACTTGGGAGGCGAAATTCTCAAGACAAGTAGACATGGCCCCAAGGCTAGGCATGAAAGAGGAACGATGATGACTATCATCCCAAGGAAAATCCTTAAGAGACATAGTTTCCACGATGGCTTCATTAGTGGGAAATATCTCGTTTAAGGGATTCGGCGAATTCGAAGTGCCAAGCCAAGGGGATTGCGAATATGTGTCAAGAGACATACTCAAATGAGTATGATCAGAGGGAGGCAGAGCCGAAGCTAAAAGAAGTTCACAATAATCAATTTTTATTGGGCTTAACGACATCGAGTCACCAAATGAATCAATCTGCTTGGGTGAAGGGATGATCCATGGATCATAATTTGTGGAGATCATGTTAACACAGCAGTGTTGGGTGGAGGAAGAGAAAAAAGACCCATGAGGGCAGGATATTTCTGAAAAGACCCGTGCTCTATGCACTCATAAGGCGTGGGAATATGATCTACATATGGAACGTTTCTCTCAAAAGATGAAGAAGTGAAAAAGGTCAACTGATCGACAATGATGATCTTTCCTTCGTGTGAGAATCAAAGAACAATAAAGAGAGTGGATGGGGTGCACAGCATGGTGTGAGTCCAATTGCGACTGAGGAGAATATTGTAATTGAGATTGGCCTCAACGACTTCAACCTCGACGTTAACCATTATCCCTTCTAACGTAATGGGTAAACTAGCGAGAACACCAAGAGGGTGAGATTCTCTTCCATCAAAAGCTTCTAAAGCATTTGGAGATGAATTAAGGGCTAGAGAACCAATGGCGTTCCAACAAGCAGAATACATGACGCACGTAGATGCACCCTCGTCCATGACTGCTTGATGGATATTCTTTCCATTAATCCCAACTTGAATGATCAGGGAAATCCAGTGAGGGAGACGTGGGACATAATTTTCCAAATCGAAAGTGATAAGGCTAGAATTGGCGGGATTGATCCCTATGATGGAAAATAACAAAACCTTCGATTGTGATGGAAAACTCTGAAGTACTTTTAATGCAGAAATAGTAGATGGCACCTAAGCCAAATCCTCGACAATATCAGTAATTTCGACGGCAACGGACGGGCATTAGGATTGTAGGAAGACTTTTCAGAGTACACCTTAGAAGGTGGGCCGGACAACGGGCTCACTACTAGGCCTTTCGATCTAAAGAGGGCGAAGCGGGTGGGGAGGAGGACCATCAATGATTTCCCTTCCACGTTACCTTACGCGCTTGATATAATCTTTCGGGATCGGCAGCAATAGCGAGATGGATGCGTGACCGTTCATCATGAAGTGTGCCCGAGAGAAAAATGGGCGCGAGGGACTCGAGGTTGCTCCACAGCTAAAGTTCCACTACGTGATGGGAAAGTGTTCTTTCAGGTCACGTACGCAGTGCCTTGGGTGCCCTTGAGCAGTCAACTCACGTCGGCCCATCGTGGACAATCCTTGGTGTAATGCTCTTCGTCAAAAATCAGACAAGGGTACTTTGTTTTGCATTGTGAACCATCATCAGTATGAGATTTATGAGAATCTTGTTTTAGGGTATCGACTTTGGCCTTACCTTTACCCTTATTTTTACCCTTTGAAGTTTTAGCTGTCGGATTGGACTAGACGACATTCACTTCCATGGTTTTACCAAAATCGGAGGTGGCTAAGAAGTAGTATCAATTGAAGGAGTGGATTTTTGCTTCGCAGGGTTTGGAGAAGACTTTCGAGAAGTCTGAGACATAGAAACTATGATGTCATCGATGGATGGTGTCATCGGTGCTTTGGAAGTTCTAGGTCGTGGGGCATCAAGCATGAGTTCATACGATGTGCTGGACTGAGAGTACACGAGATCAAGGTACTAGTCACGAGCGATGGCTTGTTCCTCAGTAATGCATGCCCCCATAGCAATGTCCTTAGCAATTAGAGCAACGAACGAAGTGGTGAACCAATAAGTTAGAAGTTGATAAGGAATCTCAAACTTGATCAAACGACGATGTCACCTCCATTCATGAATATGATCAAAGATATGGGTAGCTTGATCTTGTTTCAAGGATGTGAGGAGGGTCGATCCCGGCTTACATCGTCAAGCTCTGTAACCGAAAGTGCGTGAGAATGCCATGGCCTAAAGAGTTGAAATCTTGGAAGACATCGCGGGAGAGAGTTTAATGCACCAATTGGCAGCAACACTCGGTGGAGAGTACTTTGGAAAGAGGCCGTAAGTCAAATGGAATCGTCGAACCCAAGAGTTAGAGGAGAACTGCTAAGATGGCACGATCACTCAAATGCACGTGGGGGTCTTCCTCCAACTGCCTTCAGAATTTCGGGACAATCGCCAGGATTTTAGCTCTAACGGAGGCCAATATGACAGGAAGGATAGGATCATCTTGTCAACTTTGACATACTCGGGAAGTTCAACGTAGCAGGCGGAAAGGTAGAATTGTGTGATTGAAAGGCATTCTTGCAGGCCATTGATAAATATCACTATAGGATTCCACCTGAGTTGAGAGAATTCTTCCCCCCATATGGTTTTGTCTCGAAGGATTCACGCCCATAGGGGTTATAATCCCCATAGTTCTTCCCATACACCTGCTGAGAACGAGGATATTGATTATGAGTAGTACCACCTTAGGTTTTGTTCGAGCAACATATGGATTTTGTTGACAGAATGTAAGCTGCGCTTGAGGTGAATTATATAACACTGAGTTTAGACCTTGAGGAATGTACATGCTAGCCTTGAGGCGCACCGTATACCATCCGGGCATTGACCTTGAGGAATGTAGGTAATGCTCTTTGGGGTGCAATATATACCATCCGAGATTGACCTTGTAGGAATCGTAAGTGGCTCCCTAAACAGCCTGGCGAACAGGGTTGCCCCTTGGGGTGCAGAGGCTCACCCTCCCAGATACTATGGTTGGACGGGTGTGTCTATCACTCGAAATGTAGGCTGATTTGACTGAATGCTTGTGGCCCTAAGTTTCCCTTGTGGAAGAGGTTGTCCCGATGGTTGGGATGGGCGAGTGCTTTCCTTGACATACCCTGTTAGCCTCCCTGATAAATATAGGGTTTTCCTTGCTGCACAAAATTTGGAGCCTTGCTTAATGTAAGGTTGGTGCTCAGTAACATAAGGTTGTCCAGTGTTGTGAACAAATTCCCAGAACATACGATAGATCCACTGGGTTGAACGATAAGGTTGACCAACGCGGGACGGTAGGGTTGTCCTTGTTGGACCAAAGGTTTTCCCTGAAAGGGTTTGGCCTTGTGGACTAAAAGGTTGTCCCTCGTGGACCATAGGGTTATCCCTCTTTGTTGGAATGAAGGTTGTCCCTTGTAAAGGGTTTTCCTTATGGACCATAGGGTTGCATCCCGATGTGGTACGTGAAATGATTAGGGTCAATCGTAGGAGGCAAATAGACGTGGATTTCCGTATTTGTCATGATGATGTGGAGGATTAGCGAAGTCTATGCGAGCCTCATGCCGAGAACCATGAGAGATGCAATTTCATCACTGGGAATGGACAACAGTATTAATCATGTCAAATCTCTAGGAATTGAGTAGAAGCGATGAGGCGCACAACTAGTAGATTAGGTTCTGCAAACGTGATGGGCTGTGATCCACTCATGGTGGGACTCAAAAATCGTAGGGATTGGTAAAAATGGACCGACGGAACAACGATAAAGGGATGACAATGACGAGACATACTAACAGCAGTGGATGAAGCCACACGGAGCAGTGCAAACAGAGAACGAGACATAACAATCGTCGACATCATGGGAGTCGAGGGTGATGCCCTCGATACCGAGACATATGAGCTTCTTAAGGGGGTCGATGTATCTGACGATATCAGGTTTTGATACAACGATGCAACACCATAAAATCGATCCCATCCCAGCGATACAATCCCATGTGGGAGAGATCCGAATCAATGAGAAAGGTTGAGTGAGATACAAAGAGAACTCTCCGTGAGGGAGTTGATAATCTCCCAGAGAAAACACTAAAGCTCTTCTACTACTGATAGGGACTCGGACAATCCATGTTAGATGAAGCATGTTATCGTCGTAAAGGTGACTAGCAGAGTGGCAAGTAGGTCATGGTCTCACTAAGAAGGAGGAAACTCTTCCCTGCGTTCCCAAAACCGAGACTAGCGTCTTTGATGTTGCCAATTGATATCAAATGGTTCTTGAGAGGAGATCTGAAAAGGTAGAGGTAAGATGACTCACAAGAATAGAGCGCCGGAAATCGATAGACCTAGTAAGTGCAGATGCTCCTGACAAACTTGAGGAGAAGGATCACCACTAGAGGTAATGATCAGGACGACGTAAGCTCGGTGGTTCCGTTCCTGTGACTTTTTTCTCAAAACATGGGAGAGAGGACCGAGATGACTAATTCGAGGCTTCAAGATAAAACATCAAGCGAGTTACTAAGAACAAATCCAAGAGAAATATCTTTAACGGGCATGTGATTGTAGGCAATTTATTCTATGACATTGAAACAAAACTTTGCCATTTCTATATTTTAAGAGTCAATAAATAGGAAAAAAGGTGAATCTAGTCACTTTAGGTTGAAAAAACCATGAAAGGACAAGTGCTCAATGATATTTTCAATTTTAGGGAGTCATGAAAAGACTAAAATGACTACTCAGCAGAAATCTAAACAAGATGGGTATACAAATTTTTTTGCGAACTTTGCAATATACACTAGGTGATCAAATGAAAGATAAATGACCAAGGAATTAACGTACATTGAACAATCTCACCGAATGCTTTGTGTTTGGTGTATCACGGTTATAAGGCTGACAAACTCAACTTCATCATGGATAAAGGATTGTAACCTGATGAGGGTCTCCCTTTATATACTCTGATGTACGGAGAGCAAGTCCATGCTAGTGCTATCTAATGCCAGGATGGCTGAACGACAGCTACTAGGTTTAATGACGTGAGACACGTCACTAGCCTAGACCTCTAAATGTATGCGTTAGGTTTCAATGCTTCCTTTGGGTTGATTGAATTACATTTAAAGTTGATCTTGAATTAATGTTTTCGCAATTTCAAGGCTTCCACCCAGAATGTAAACTGCGAATCTTTAATGCACAACTATATTTGAAAGAAAATCATTCCCATTCAATGAATAACTAGCTATGATGGCAGGCATACAGCATTCACAACAAAGCAACAATTAATAAAACACAAGAATAAATTTCTACGAATGCATCTAGACAACTAACAGAAGAAAACGAAAAAGCTATTTCCTTGTATTTACTAAACATTTTACCAATGCAAAAAACTTTTTTCATTTTCAGACTCAAGAGAAAGATTGAAATTTTTTCCTTTTAGATGAATGAGGGAATCAAAGATGCATATCACGATCAGAATGACAAAATGAGAGACTGATTTTTGAAGCAATTCAAAATGTAAACGATCTGCAAAGCAAAGAGATCGATTCAACACGAACATCAAACACACTCAAAACAAAGATGCACTCCTTCAAGCAAAAAAGAGACTTTAAAGCAGATCTCAATGAGAAACTAATCTATGCTCAAGGAGATATCATGGAGACTAAACGACATCTAAGATAACCATTCAAACAATCCAATGCCACGAAGAGCTACTGAGAAAAGATAAAACAATTAGTCAACATAAGCTGAAACGATAAAGACCAAATTGACTCAAACTAAACCTCGGAGAAGGTTCAGTGAGGAGAAATCCGGATAAAGCGACACAAGGTACCCTAGAAACTCTAGATGACAAACTCCACTGATCGTGGATGAGGGAAAAAAAACAGACTAAGAAGAATGAGACAAGAGAGTCAAAGAAATCCCCGATGCAGATCAATTGAAAAGTGAAAAATCTAACCCAAAGGCGGGATAAGTGACAAAACTCAGGGAAAAGTTTCAGAATTTTAACCTATAAGATTCATCGTATTTGTCTAGTCTGTAGTCCGCGCTAAATAGAAGGTTAAGTGCACACAATGACAAATGAAACAAAGCGTGAATTGGTGCGATCGTTCAAGCAATACACAGCATCAAGACAGAAAACTATGCGAAAAAATAAAAAACCACCGAGAAGAGTCGGTTGACACTCGGACTGAATGTGATGGTCAGTATAGTTAAACATGTAGGAAAAAAGCAAAAAAAACCAAAAAACGACCAAATTTTAATTGACAAGTCAAACACTAGATTTAGCAACGTGAGACGAAAGCAGTGCAACAACTCACCCGATTCCACGTGTATGAGTCGCTAACTTGTTGAGCGGGTAAATTCTCTGTGACAGGGCGATCCCTCTAGCCCTTGGGTGGGTCTAGCAACAAGGAACAAGTTTGGACTTTCATAATCCTAGTTTATAAATGAAAACAAGTTGGGATAGATGACCTACCTTGGTCCAACACTCTTGTTGTCGTTTCAGCAGTCATCCAGTTGATCTTTGTATTCACACGTCGCGATCTTTCAGCTGAGTAATGTCACAGTGTGCCTGCACAAGGATCAGAGTGAATCGGTGACAACATACGAAAACATATTTTTCATTCATAGTTATTCGATTGAGTTAAGGAGAATCAAACATTTTTCATATTCATGAACACAAAAAATTGGAACCAAAAAACTATTCTTGTATTAATGATAGAGAAATTAAGTTTACAACATTAAAGCCTTGACGTTGCAGCCTCCTTCGACTGACTTCATTCAAACACGTCTCAACCATTCATCGGGCATCTGGATTTGGTGGGGCAATGGCCTAAACTCTCTCTCAACAATGGATTCCTCTGCCTTCTTCTTCACACCAACTATAGTAAGGATTATTCGAGCTAGCTCAAACCATGTGAGAAGGATGTATTTATAGGAGAGGAGGAGATGGTTTGGGATCCCTCATAAAGGTGGAAGGGAGGCCTTATCCTTTGGGGGAGTTTCTCAATTATAGGAAACAAGAAGCCAAAGGAAGTACTTCAACATTATTCGGTCGAAAAAACCATGATGAATCCACTCACGAAGTAGTTAGGAATGGAAAATTTGCTTCTATTTTAAAAAAATTTCCAAAAATAGTTCGATAGCAGGCAAAGTCCACGAGACGAGAGCGCCAATGGGTACGAGGCCCAATTTTAATTTCTCTATGGGCACGAGGTCATAACTGCCTACCCAGATGCTGACCCAAAATCATATGTTTTTTGAGAGCTCTGCTCAGGAATGATCAATAGAGGAAATGTTCTTGACATGATAAGGGATGCAATGACACTTTTTGCAAGGTATGAAAAATACGCTAAAGTATCGAAATGGTCCTCCAATGTTCATGATGGGGAATGCGAGAACGGTGACAAATCTACCGTAACACCCGTGGACTAGTTAGGACATCATTTACTCATTATTGACTTTGATATAAATTATAGATTTGACTTATTGACTCTGATTTGACTTAGAGGCCCATATTTTGTATATTGTTTGGTTGGTATCTTAGATAATCAAAGGATTGAATTTTGACTCTTTTTTTGATTATTTGGAACATTGTATCTCGTTTTTGAACATTTGATGACAATATAATAGAGGAATAATTTGAAAAGGTTTTTCCCCCTTATGGGGTTTTTCCCTCGGTCTTTGACCAAATATTCCATCTCTTGTTACTGCTATTGGATGTACTTCTATTGTATATTGGATTTAATATTCTATATACAATTTCTCATTGTTAATTGGAAGATTAAATTTATTTAAAAGTGATTGATAATTGAAAAAATAATTGGCCTAATTGATTGTGTTAGCATAGAATAGGGAAAATTAACACATGTGAGTTGATTCCTCTAATTTTTTTACTTTTTAAAGCATCGAGATTGATGAAAAATAACATAATAATCCAATCTAGATTACACACTATGAAAATTATTTACCTTTTTAACTTAGAAAAACTATGTGAACTTAGAACACTTCTCATTATACTTTTCAAACACAATGTAATGCTTCATTTTACCTTGACTATGAGACCAACACTTCCCTATCTTGCTTGGACCTTTGAGATAGATTCTATGTCTTCTAGTTTATTTTTGAGGACATCAGTGGGTTGATGATCCGATGATTATTTTACTTTTAAAACCCATGGGATGATTATTATGATGTATTTATTTCATATGGTTGTTGATGAATTCAACTGATGTTATATCATGTTTTATAAAATTGGATGACTATTTTGTGACTTTCGATATTACTGAAAAATTGTTTGAGTATTTAGGGAGAACACTCTGGGTGTAGATGTGCCTTTAGAGTACCTACTTTAGTTATCCGTCTTTGAAAATTACATTCCTAGATATATACTCTCAAAGCACTGTAAGTCGAGGATTTGGTTATTTGACTTTTTACATCGTTAGTGAGAAATAGTTGTGTCATGCCAATTTAATGTTATTATGATAATGGTTGTAATGGATTCATTATGTTGTCTTGTTTACATTATATTTTTATTACAATTAACGATCATTTTGATGATTTATCATATGAAATTATATTGATGAGTAACATTTTCGTGAACAAATATAGTCGATGATTATTGAGTGTGGTGACGACGACCTATATGCACTTTCATGTGGCAGAGTTCATGAACTCTAGTTTGATTGAATTACATACTATTGTCTCAAAAAAATTTAAAGTTCAAGTTAATATTCTTAGTGATTTCTAATGACATATTAGTGGTCGTATGCACACTTTAGCTTCTTATCCAAATGACTCACATATGGATGATGGGGTTGTATGAGATATATGTAACTTCATTGAAGGGGTGGGAAAACGTCCTTGAATTCACGCTAAGAACTCATACCATGCCTTAGGATGAAAGGTGCTGGGATACCTTTTGTCATGAAGATCAAGATGTTGTGGGGGTAGATCCTAGATTAGGTCGCCACTATGATTTATTGGGGGTGTGATGAAAGCACATTCCTTGGTACCCTAGAACCATCAGTCTCATTATAGAGGGTGGCACAAAGAGACGAAAGTGGTCTCCATTATTGCACTCAAATTTTTCACTTGTAGTCATAGGATTCCTGAAGGAAAAGTGGGCGTGGCACCCTTGGAGCTTAAAAGGGAGTTTTTTAAAGGGCATGACTAACTTGGCACCCTTGGCATCAAGAAAAAAATAATTTGATGTAGTACCTTGAAATTCCAAAAGTGAAGTTCTTGAATAGAAAAACTATCTTGGCACCCTTGGCATTAAGAAGAAAAATATGAAATATAATTAAGATCTAAAAATAATACCATGATGAGCACTAATTATGTATTTTACCGATTTCTTAGGAGAAATAAGATGGGTTTTGCTAGCCTAGTAAGTTCCCATAGGCTAAGGCAGGGAAATATTTTAATAAGGGAACAAGAATCGCTTAGGAAAACTTTATAATTACCTAAGGGGTGAAAACGGGGACATATCCTAGGCTAACGGAAAGTCACTTTCATTTTATAAATTGAAAATCTCCTAAAGTGGCTTAAAAAAATTTAAAAGCGTAAAATGGCGGCAAAAGTGGCCATTCAATTATAAAAAAGAGAAAAGTGAGGTGCCTCTCCTCATTCTAGCACTTGCATTTTGATAAAATAGCTCTTGAATATTTTTAGAGAGAAGCTTAGGGTTTGAGAAACCCCAGTTTCCATTGCTAGTTTCGGTGTTGAAACTAGACACCCTAGTTGGATTTGAGAGTGAAATCCCTTAGATTTAAACATTGTGCTATCAAGGAAAATAATATTTGCTAATGTTAAAGGAGGAAGAGAGGTTTTATCAGCTGATTTATCTTTTGATATTTGGTTTTCTACTCATTCATTGTAGGTTGAAGCTACATTCTTTAGGATCCAAGCACCACCATTCATAAAGAGCACACGTTTAAACGTGAGGAAAAGGAAGGACAAGTTGGTGAACTTGGTAGCATGTGTTTCCTTTATCCAATGGGTCTTACCATCATTCTCTCTTGTTGGATCAAATTATGCTTCATAAGGGGCCAAAATATAGTTTGATGGAGTCGAGTTTCTTTAGTTTCTAAGGGTTGGGTTCCTTGCTTATTATCCTAGCAAAGTTATGCTTGTTAATGGTTTGATTTTCCTCTGTCAAAGGTTCAAAAATATCCCTGTGCATTGTGGACCAAATTTCTCAAATTGTGTGATGAGTATAATGTATTATATTGATTGGTTGAGCATATTACCAGTGCTAAATATTGATTCCAGATTTAGAGAAACCATGGGGATTCTATTTCAGACTTTTCTGAGTGCATATGTCATCTCCAAAGTGAATTGAGTTCCAAGTTGTTGAATATCCATGTGGATATTTGTATGGCTGTAGCAACGTGCAAATTATAATGTTGAAGGGGACCATATTTTTGGAGTCTTTACTGTTGATATGACATAGAGACCAAGCTAGTACGTTATCTAACTGAAAAAAATATATATCAGGTTCCTTTATAACATTCTCTCAGTTTTTATAATTTGATATGTATTTAAAGAAGAATTGAATATCACATATATGGCATCTTATATTTTAGTCTTTTAATCTAAATATTTTCTTTTATCTTGCAATCTACAATAATCTAGTTCAATTATGGGTGTTAAAGAAATGAAATGTGATTGTTTGAAGTGTTCTTATAAACAAATTTGACACTATAAATTCATGGTTGTTGACTGAATTATGAAACAAGAATCTATAATAGTGTGACACTAACCTATTTGTAAAAAACCACTCACCGAAAAAAATTCGGAAGTCATAAAACACAATGATTTTTTTGGTTCATTTCCCGAGATGAAATATTATAGTGGTATCAGATCTGTTCGTGAACGTTATGGAATCTAAGGGAATATTATCAATGATTTAATGAGTGCTATAGATCACTAATAGGCTAGTTATAAAATACGGTACTAAGTTAAGAGAGCCTACACCCATTTTTGAGGGGGAAAGAGTCTCCAAGAAAAATAAGAGAGGAAGTTACCCCTAGCAAGGGGAAGGGCATAGAAGGGACACTTGAAATAGAAGAACATCCAGAGCCAACATGTCTCAATTCCTACATGAGACAGTAGAGGACCAAACATAGTAGATAAGTCAAGGGATTCCTTATGAATATTAGTTGGAGGAGTATAGAGCATTAGTACATGAGTTCTAGGTTGTCATGAGTTTCATTGATTTTTGCCACCTTCAATTTAAAATCAAACCTAAAATAGTTCAGAAGGATTTGAGACAAAATAATGAGCTGCAAAAGACATTAGGGAAGGTGATCAACCCCTTCTTTGATGGGTCATCCAAATGATTAACTACGTCATGAGTACAAAAACTGGACACATATTTCCAGTTGCATCAGATGAAAGAGGAAGAGGCCATTAAGCTAGCTAATTTACACTTGGAGGCTGAAGCCCATGGGTGGTACTACCATGGGTTGGTGATGATGGGCTATGGAAACATCAACTTACACATTAATTTCACTCAAAGGCTCATAGATAAATTTTACAAGAAGGATCCATATCTTCATTTCAGGGGGTTGGGCCAACTCAGGAAGACAGGAAATCTGGATGCCTACATTTTAGAGTTTCGTAGACTAGTAGTTATGGCCACAAAAATATCAGAGGCTAGTTTTTTGATGTTATTTATGGAGGGAGTTTTCAACCCTCTATGTGGTTGGGTCAATAGATTTGAACCCGCCACTCTTCATGCAACAATTAAGAAAACTAGGGGCATACCACATGATGTTTCTAAGAGAATATTCCCTCCTAAGTAGTCCTTTACCTAGAAAGGAAAATAATTAAAACCTTTTCAAATGGAGGGCACTAGGAAACCAAATATGGATGAATAAACCCAAGAAGAAGCTTTGGTTCAGTTTTTCAGAGGCTTGGGACGACGTGGCTCAAGTTCATAGTGAGGGGTGAAAGAGAGAGGCAGGCCCACTATATTGAGGTGTACTACGAGAGTGATAGAAATTATGGAGATGCGGATCCAAGCAGTATGAACAAGTGCAGATAGATCATCAGCAAATTGGGGGTGATACTACATGCGGAGGGAAAATACCCTATTATTTCATCCATGTCAAGGTTACCCATGTATCATACTTTTAGAGTCATAGGGGGTCTAGAAGGACACAAGGTGATGATATTAATCGATGGTGGGTCTTCCCACAAATTCATAGGTGCAACCATGATTGATTAGAGAGGGATTCCTCAAGAGGAGTTTGATGGCTTTGTGGTAGCCATACCCTGGTCACATTAGATTTACTACACTAGATACATCCCTAAGCTATAGCTAACCATGGGGAATTACACAGTTGCCGCATGATTTATTCATAGTATATGTGTTGGACACCAATGTGGTGATTAAGAGCATAAATGGATCTACTACATTAGGAAGTATACTATGGATCAGTGGAATATGAAGATGAATTTAAAAGAGATATAGTAAATGGTATAAAGGTAGTTTTGAGGGGCCATGCATCAATATTCATCGAAGATATTATCATCTAACAACATGGAAGCAATGTTGAAGGTGGGGGTGATATTCGACGTGGGAAATGGAGTGATTTATTATATACATCGAACAATCCATATCTATCGTGACAACATACCTACGACATTTAGGGTATTGCTCCGTAAAAACTAGGAGGGATTTTATGACATTCATTTAGAGTAGAATACCATACATGGGTTTTGAGCATGTTATAGAATTGAAGGAGGTGTATAGGTGGATATTAGCATCCCCTACCGACATCCCAAGGTTTTAAAAAAGATGATATTGAGAATGCCCTTAAGGAGTTGTTAAGGTTGGGTCACATTCGACCCTAGTTCTTGTCCTTTTTTCTTCTGCGTGTTCATGACAAAGAATAAAGGACGATACCCTTGTGGATCTACATTGATTTGGCTAGGCTCTTAACAAGAGAAAAATTAAGAGTCGATATCCTACCCCTAGAATAGACGAAAGTTGATGGAAAAGCAGAGAGAGCGAAATATTTTTCAAGATTGAGCTTTGTTTAGGATACCATTAGATTCAAGTATGGGAGAAGGGACATCTTGAAGACAACTTTTAGGTTCCAATATGGGCACTACGAGTTCCTAATTATGCCATTTGGGGTCGAAAACCACCCCCATAACTTTCCAGTCATGTATGAGACCATGTGTTCAATAAACATTTGAAAAAGTACTTGTTGGTTTTCTCTCGATGATATCTTAGTCTCCAATAAGTCTTAGGGAGTGACCATTTGATGCACTTCGGATGAGGATTTTGGGGATTCGGGAGAGGAATGAACAATACGAAAAGGAGTCAAGTGAGAGTTTTCATGACAAAGATGCTCTAGTCAGGGGTATGCGATTGGAAATGATGGGGTTCAAGCCCCATCGGGGGAAAGATATGAGTAATCATCGAATGGTTTACCTCGAAAAATATAAATGAACTTAAAAGCTTCCTTGGACTTTGCAAAGTATATACATTTTGTTATGGGGGTTCTCTCAATTGAGGAAAGTCCCGAGTGCTTACAAGCCTCACCAAAAAGGGGGGATTTCATTTGGACCTAGAAAGCATAAGAAACATTTGAGGAATGATGAAGCGGTGATCAAACACTCCCTGTGCTTGCATTACCACATTTCACACAACCTTCGTGGCTAGAGTGTCATGCTTTCGAGGATAAGGATAAGAGAAGTTTTGATGTAGGATCACCACCCCATGACATTCGAGAGCTACAAAACTTAGATATTATGAGTGATATTAATCAATTTTGTCATGCATTGACCAAATCGCCGATGATATCTTGTGGGAGAATAGGTTAAAATAAAAAAATTATCATACCAACATGAGATTCCTCATGCAATAGAATGAGATGAGTGAGATAAAACATAAGTGGATCGATAAATTATAGGCCTATGACATCGAGATCGAGTATATTAAGACACAACAAAAATTCAGTAGCAACACTCATGGATATATGAGATGACTGGAAATCGTCGTTTCTTGTAGAATATTCCAAAAACAAATCACATGTGAGATTATGGAGGGGGTTGACGAGGGTGACATATAATGAGTTTTGGATGACATCATCTACTATCTAACTCGGATCTATCTCGTACCATAATCACAATTGAAGAGAAAAATTATGTAGGTAGCTCATGAGCTCTACTTTTGGTAGGACACCTATGCTACATGAAAACCAATAGACATATTAGAGAGAGGTTCACTTAGAAGGGCCTCAAAGATGGATGACAAGTTGAGTTTTGTAAAAGAATGTAGCATCTTCCAACTGAACAAGATGAAAATAGTCACTCTCTGCAAAGTTACTACAAACCACTCCCTATTCCTAAGAAGAAGTGGGAGAGTATCTCCATGGACTTTATTATTGGGTTACGTACAGGTATAGACGTACATAGTATAGTAGTGGTGGATAGACTCACGAAGTTCACACACTTATTTTCCATACCATCTAAATATCTAACACTCATAGGTAGCCGAACTATTATTTAGTTTTTTCTATCATGTATAATTTGTTCTTATTATTAATTAAGTTAGATCTAAGACTTTTTGTGATCCATAATGCTTTGAAAGAAATGCTTTCGGATTAATCACATTGTTAGGATTAGATCGATATTTTAACTTTCGACAATGTGGTTCATCCTAGTGACAAGGTGGAGAGACTAATCGATCTCAAAGAATGAATAGAGGGGATGCATCATTACTAGAAAATAGCCGATGAGAACTAGCCATTAAGAACTAGCCGTTAAGATCTATGTTTAGAACTAGTCATTGGAAAAGTAGTCTAGTTAGTTGAGTTAGTTGAAAATAAATAAATAAAATAAATAATATATATATATATATATATATATATATATATTTTAAATATTTTTTTAGTTAAAAAGGGGTTAATAAAAATATATTATGTTAAAAAGAGAGGTTTATAATTAAAGATATATGCTAGGAATAGGTATAGGGTATTTACAAAAACATATTATGTTAAAAGGATTATAATTAAAGATATATGATAATAGGAATAGGGTATATATATATATATATATATATATATATATATATATATATATATATATATATATATATATATATTTTAAGCTGAAACGGTTATTTTTATTGAAGGAAAACAGGTTGGGCATAGCTTAACAACCAGTACAATTTTCAGAAATTACAATTGCTTTCTTTCTGCTTAAGGTATGATTGCTGTGATTGGTGAATCTGCATTGATGCTAATCAACCCGTCCTGTAAAGAGCAGCTGATGTTCGCCAAGCTGTCAGCTTCCTTGTTTAAGCCTCTGAGAATGTGGAAGGGCTGAACTGAAGAGAAATCTTTCAGAATTCTGAATACTCTTGAAAGTTGTTTGTTGAGCACTGGGTCCTTGAGCCTTGTCTTGTTAACCAGCGTTTTTATCAGCAGCTCTGAATCTCCAAAAATTAGAATTTCATCTGAATTTCCTTTTCTTGCCATTTGACAGGCTTTCAAGAGGTTGAGAATTTCAGCTTGGTTATTGGTTTTGGTTCCAAGGCCCCAACTGAAGACATCTTTGTTCCCATTCTGGAAGAAGATCGCCCCACCTGCACCGGCCCTCCCTGGATTGCCTTTTGAGGCTCCATCGAAAAAAATGGAGCATTTGCCCTGAGATCTCCACCACTGCTGGAAGCTGTCCTCTGATTCTCGAATTTGCCATTTTCCAGTGTGCATAGGGCGGTTGAATGCAGGAGGACTGGGGTTTCCTTTGTATCCATCCAACCACACCCTTTCTTCGGTGCGTAGGGAGTTGTCGTCTTTGGCTGAGGAATGGTGCAAAGTTTCCAAGAGGAGTTTCTTTGCCTGGTCTGCCACTTTTGCTGCAGGCAAATCAGTATTATTGAAAATTATTTCATTCCTTGCTAACCAAATCTTCTAACAAACGTACTTTGGAGCAGCTGTCCACACCTTTTGCCAAATTGACTTGCTGGCTATGCTGAGGGGATATCTGTCATTCCAAGAGGAGAACATGTTGCTGATTGTGCTTTGAGATGGGGGGCAGACATTCAGACCTGCGAGGAAGAAAGACCATACTTCCTTTGCAAATTCACAGGCTAAGAACAGATGAGATGCAGATTCCGAAGCATTTTTGCAAAGGACGCATCTATGTAGTCCTGCTATGTTCCTCTTACACAAATTATCTCCAGTTAAGATTTTGTTGTGAAACAGGGTCCAAAAGAAGAAATTGATTTTGGGAATGCCAAAGCAGTCCCAAATCTTTTTCCACACAGATTCTGGGTGTGGTGAATCTTTTTGACTCTGCAACTGGTAATAACCATGACTGACTGTGTAAACTCCTGTCCTACCCCAGCCCCAAACATCTTCATCTTCTGTGTGAACCGGGGCGAAATCAGAGATTGCAGCTTGAAGTATGTCAAGCTGTGTGTTTAAGTGTTCAGGAATTCTAGGAAAAGACCAGCATTGCCAATTCCCATTTCTGTCCCAGCTGGAGATGTCTTCAATTTTCCGTATGCCTTTAGACTGTAACCAGACTCTTACCTCATTAATTCCTTGGTTTTCTACAAGAGGGCGGTGCCCCATAACGCTGTCTGTCCATAATTTTGTTTTTTTCCCATTGCCTGGGATCCGGTATATGTGGGATCTGAAAAATTCGATAGCTTTATAACACAATTTCCATACCTGAGTGCCTTTTGGAGGTTTCTCTGTCTTGAAGGATTTAATAGACTGGTTTTTGAGGTATTTCAGATTAAAGATCTGGCTCACTGGGTGAGAAGGATCTGCGTGTAATTGCCATAATAATTTACAGCCTAGAGCTATATTTGCATGAACAGGGTCTCGAATTTGAAGACCACCCTCTGCCAGTGGACGTTTCACCGTTTCCCAGTTTATTAAGTGGAACCTGTTGGAGTTTCCTCTCCCGCCCTTCCACAAGAAGTTACGCATGAGTCTGGAAAATTGGTCAGAAATAAGCTTTGGAGCCAGCATGAGGGACGCTTGATATGTGGGCAGGGCAGAAAGCACTGTTTTGATGAGCGTTAATTTTCCCCCTGAGGTTAGCCAGAAGCCTCCCCACGCAGTGATCTTCCTCTTAAACTTCGATATAACATCTTCCCACAGGTGGTTTCTGTTGGAGCCAAGCGTGATAGGAAGTCCCAAATATTTAATTTTTTCCCAATCTGTGTGACCTGCGTACCCCAGTTCATTTGCAATTGTCTCGATTTGATGCTGCGCAGTGTTCCACCCATACACAACGCTTTTTCATTCACTCACCAATGCCCCGGAGATACTGCAGTATTTCTGGAGTATAGCTCTGAAGGATTTTGCTATTCTTGGCGATGCCCCTCCGAGCATTAAAGAGTCGTCTGCGAACAGAGCGTGATTCATTGGTTCATAGCCTTTCACAATTCTAATCCCTGGAAGGCTGCCCTGTTGTTTTTCTAGAGTCAGTTTTCTACTCAAAGAGTCTGCCATCAGAATGTAGAGGAAGGGTGAGAGGGGGCAGCCCTGTCTCAAACCCCTGGTGGCTAAGAAGAAGCTAGCTGGTCGACCATTTATCATGGGCGCAATCCATATCCTTTCCAGGCATGCTTTGATAAGATTAATGAATGCCTGACTGAACCCAAAGGATAAAAGGACCCTATACAAGAATGAACGATTGACTCTGTCAAATGCGTTGCACATATCAAGTTTTATGAGCATACCTTGTTCTTTGCTTGAGTGACTGGACTAAAGAGCTTCCTGAACTTGTATGACGTTATCCAGTATGTGTCGGCCTTGTACAAATCCCCCTTGGGCAGGGGAGATTAATTTTTGTAGGAGGAGTTTAATTCTGTTCGCCAACAGCTTTGCCACGATCTTGTAGGATGAATTACACAGAGATATTGGCCTGTATCTTTCAAAAGAGCTTGGGCTTGCCTCCTTTGGAATTAGAGCGAGGAAGGTGGAGTTTATACCTCCTCCTATCTTAGCCTTCCTCATGAACCCGTGAACCATTCTCAGGAGATCAGATTTAATAAGGTCCCAGCATTTCCTATAAAAATGTATTGAAAACCCATCGGGCCTGGGAGCTTTGTCCGGCTCCATGGACCAAACAATGTCTGCAATCTCTTCTTCTGTGACATGACTCATAAGAGTGTTGTTGTCTTCTGCGCTGACCAGATTTGGAATGTTTGTGAGGAATTCAGCTATATCTTCCTTGCTCCCATCCTTTCCTGCACTAAGGAGATTATGAAAGTGATTCACCGCTGCTTCCTTGATTTGCTCATATCCTTTGCAGACCTGGCCACTAGTTGTGATGATTTCAGCAATGTGGTTTCGCGAAAGGCGCGCCCTGTATTGCCTGTGAAAATAATTGGTGTTCCTATCTCCAGCTTTGAGCCACAAGCTGCGAGATTTGATACGCCAATACTCTTCCTCGTTTCTGAAAGCTTTATATGTTTTCATTTGAGAAATTTTTTCGTTATCTAGATCCCTGGGTGAGATGTCTATCTCTTCCAATCCCACTTGAAGATCTTCCAGTTGATTGACTGCATCTTTTCGCTGACTAGTGGGAGTGTTGATGTCTTGTTTTATCCAGTATTTTAATGCCTTTTTAGTGTTTTTCATTTTTTGTTCCCATACGTAGCTTGGTGAGCCAGGAACCTCTATTCTCCAAGCGGTTTCGACAGTTTCATAGAACCATTCTCTTTCTGCCCAAAGAGGGCTAAAGTGAAAAGGGAGGGGACCGAGATCTTCTTCTTCCTTAAGACATAATAGAATTGGCTTGTGATCTGAAGTAAGCTTAGGGAGAATCTTGGAAAAAACAATTCTTCTGTCCATCATAATTGAGCTGCTGGTGAGGAATCTGTCCAACCTTGCGGAGATGTGATGTTCACCTGTTCTGTTGTTAGTCCAGGTGTATTCTCCTTTCACTGGTTTGAAATCTACTAAGTCCCATTGCTGGATGAGGTTCTCCACTGTGTTGAGGAAGGGGTCTCTCAAAGAGGTCCCTCCTCTCTTTTCTTTGGGATCTAAAGTTATATTCAAATCTCCTCCAATGACTATATTCATAGGGGTGAGGAGTTCCAAATAGTCCGAAAGTGTATTCCAACATTCTTTCTTCTCCTCGTAGTGCACCGGAACATACAAGTTGAACAAGGCTATCTTCATATTGCTTGCTATATGGCGCAGTTCTGTGAATATCCAGTGTTGGGTTACAAAGGAGCTTTCTAAGGAGAAGGAGTTCTTGGACCAGAATGTGGCAATACCTCCCGCCGTGCCTCTTGCACTGACTACCTTTCCTGAGTCAAATTTCCATCTTGTACTGCTGGTGTTTAGAAGGATTTCCCCTTCTATTTTTGTCTCCTGGAGCATGAGTATGTCTGTGGATTCCATCTTCAATAAATCCTTGATGGCCTCTGCCTTTGTGGGATTCCCCAAACCCCTACAGTTCCAAGAGACTAGTTGCATCATTTATAACATGTTGGGGTAGGTCCACCTCCCTTAGGAGCTCTTGGCCTGGTGTTCCTTCCGAGGGTCATTTCTATGGTAGCTTGACTGCCCAGATTTTTTTGTCTTTCTGATTCTTCTTCCCTGGTTTCTCTGTTTGATTTCCTTCCAGCTCGCTTTGAAGTTCTTTCTAAGATCTCTTCATCTGAAGAGCCCTCATTTTCAACAAGCTTCTTCTTTTGTTTGATTATATCAGCATAAGAAGGGGATGAATTATTGCTGGGATTCAAGATAGGAGTAGTACCTGGATCTGAGGGTTCGGTGTTGTTCTGATGGGGGAGGTCTTCCCGTTCTGCATCTGGAGGATCAGATGGTGGAGTGAGTGATTCAAAAGGGTTTTTATCCTCTTCTATGCTGATGGTTTCCTTGCTTCCGGCAATTTGAGTGCGTTCATTTTCTTGCCCTGGTTTGCTCCCTGTCTCTTTGCCTTTGTTTTTGTTGTTCTGCCTACTATTTGCCGGTTTCTTTGCCTGTTTCCATTGTTCTCCTTTTCCTTCTCTGCAGTTTCCTCATTTTTTTCTTGCAATATCTTGCGAAATGCCCGTATTCATGGCAGTGTCGGCATTTAAAAGGCAGCTGCTCATAGTCGAGCTCTTGGATATGAGTCCAATCCGCCACTGAGAGTTTGATTGCTTCGGGTAAACCGACCTCTAGATCGACCTCAACGCAGATACGGGCACAGGAGTATTGGGGGTTAATAAAAATATATTATGTTAAAAAGGGGTTAATAAAAATATATTATGTTAAAAAGAGGGTTTATAATTAAAGATATATGCTAGGAATAGGTATGGGTGTTTACAAAAACATATTATGTTAAAAAGGGATTATAATTAAAGATATATGATAGGAATAGGTATGGGTAAATATTTTAAATTAATAAATAAAATAAGATAAAATTAATTAATTATTGAGATAGAAGTATATTACTAACCTAATTAAATAGTATATAAAATCTAGAAATAATAAATAAATAAAAAGAAGCCTAAGAGGGAACTAAGGAGGGGCCAATAATTGAAAAGTAAATATAACAATAAAGAGAACCAAAGAATTTATCAAAGAGGGGGGGGGGGGTTTCCAAAAATTATTAAGTAAAAAAAGAAGAAGGATAAATATAAAAAGAAATAGAAGAAAAAGAAAAATAATAAATGAAAACTACCCGGCGAGAGCTGGGATCCAACTCTTACTTAACTTCCAACCATCATCACGGTTGAGATTTGTAGCATGTTGCTCAATTTCAATCGCCTCCCTTAATTTGCTATGGTGGAAGTGATCTACCCTTGCAACGACTTTAGAGTCTTCAATACAAACATGGTGGTGGGATTTTTCCACATGTTCAACAAGAGCTGAGGTACAAGACCGATTATGTCTGATGTATGCAGCATGCTCCCAGATTCTTTGCCTAATGGATCGACCTGTTTCCCCTATATAGGGAGTTCCACAAGAACAAGGAATCATGTAAACCCCTTTCATGTCCTTAGGGTTGATAGGGTCTTTAATGGATCCAAGAGAATTTCTAATGGTACAGAGAGGTTTGAAAGAAGTAGAGATATTATTTCTCCTAAGGATATGAGCCATCTTGTCCGTTGTCCCTTAGATAAATGGGAGGTGGACTTTGGAAATAGGATCCTCCCGAGTAGATTTTCCACTCAAACCTTTATGTGGCTTTTGAAAGGCTTTAAGACCTTGAGATCTACTGTAACCAATCTTTTCAAAGACATCAAGAAGATGAGATTTATATGATTCTAAGGAGTTGTCGTCAGAGATTCTAAGAGCACGAGTCGCAAGAGTACACAACATACCAAATTTCTGAGCAGGGAAATGATGGGACCCAGCATGAAGATACTGTTCCATGTGAGTCTTCTTGCGAAAAACCCGGTGAGAGATGGAACCATCCTCATTCCTTGAGAGAAGGATATCAAGGAAAGGGAGGCTTCCATCTACCTCCACTTCCATCGTGAACTTGATGGAATCAGATAGCGAGTTTAGGTGCCCAAGGAACAGATCTAATTTCTCCTGACCATGGGGCCAGATGACACAAGTATCATTCATGAACCTATTCCACTTCCTAGGGAAAAATTTAGCAGAGGCAAAGGTCTTTTAAAATAATGGTTACAGTAGATCTCAAGGTCTTAAAGCCTTTCAAAAGGCACATAAAGGTTTGAGTGGAAAATCTACTTGGGAGGATCCTATTTCCAAAGTCCACCTCCCATTTATCCAAGGGAAAACGGACAAGATGGCCCATGTCCTTAGGAGAGATAATATATCTACTTCTTTCAAACCTGTCTGTACCATTAAAAATTCTCTTAGATCTGTTAAAGACCCTATCGACCCTAAGGACATGAAGGGGGTTTACATGATTCCTTGTTCTTGTGAAACTCCCTATATAGGGGAAACAGGACGATCCATTAGGCAAAGAACCGGGAGCATGCTGCGGACATCAGACATAATCGGTCCCGTACCTCAGCTCTTGCTGAACATGTGGAAAAATCCCGCCACCATTTTTGTATTGAAGACTCTAAAGTCGTTGCAAGGGTAGATCACTTCCACCATAGGAAATTAAGGGAGGTGATCGAAATTGAGCGACATGCTATGAATCTCAACAGTGATGATGGTTGGAAGTTACGTAAGAGTTGGATCCCGGCTCTCGCCAGGTAGTTTTCGTTTATTATTTTTCTTTTTCTTCTATTTCTTTTTATATTTATCCTTTTTTTATATTTTTATATTTTATATTTTATTACTTAATAATTTTTGGAAACGCCGCCCTCCCCCCCTCTTTGATAAATTCTTTGGTTCTCTTTATTTTTATATTTAATTTTCAATTATTGGCCCCTCCTTAGTTCCCTCTTAGGTTTGTCTTTATTTATTTATTATTCCTAGATTTTATATACTATTTAATTAGGTTATTAATATACTTCTATCTCAATAATTAATTATTTAATTAATTAATTTTATCTTATTTAATTTATTAATTTAAAATATTTACCCATACCTATTCCTATCATATATCTTTAATTATAATCCCTTTTTAACATAATATATTTTTATAAACACCCATACCGATTCCTAGCATATATCTTTAATTATAAACCCTCTTTTTAACATAATATATTTTTATTAACCCCTTTTTAACAAAAAATTATTTAATCATTATATATATATATATATATATATATATATATATATATATATATATATATATATATATATATATATATATATATATATATATATAATTAATTAATTAATTTTATTTTCAACTAACTAACTAACTAATTTTCCAACAGCTAGTTCTTAACAACTAGCCTTAACGACTAGTTCTCATTGGTTTTTTCCGGGTAATGATGCATCCCCTCTATTTATTCTTTGAGATCGATTAGTCACTCCACCTTGTCCTGAGGATGAACCACATTAACTGGTTCGAAACGACGACCTAATCCTAACAATGTGATTAATCCGAAAGCATTTCTATCTACATTATTAATTAAGTTAAACAATATTTATATATAATTAAAAAATATATTTTCAACAATTTTATTAAAAATAAAATTCACTATTATTTTAAATGATAATTTGAAAATAAAATTTCAATCAAAACATGTACATCAATTTTGTATCTAACTTAAAATTAAGCTTAAAATTTATATTATTGGGTTGAGAGGCACTTTCCAACCCATTATGGTAAATATGTTGTAACATAATGTTTAACATTTTGACTAAGTCAAATTATATAAAAATAAAAAAATAAATAAAATTTAAATTAACTAAAAAGATTAATGTAATGTATTGTAAACCTTTTAATTCGCGCAAAATAAATTAAAAAATAAAAATAAAAATAACAAAATAAAATAATCCTATAAAAATATAATAATAAGATCCGGATTTATGTAGGAACGCAATAGAATAAACATATAACCATAAATACATAGATGCAGTGGAAATAACACTTCATTTCATTAATATCAAAGAACTTGAATTTTCTTACAGACAGAATGGAAATAAACTAGCTAGGGCGCTGGTAGCTATCTATGAGAAGAGATGTGGCAGCTACAGGCCTCTGAATTGAGTTACAATGAGGCTCGAGGGCCTATTTATTATTTAGAAACAAGGGAAAACCCTAAAAATTGAAAACCCTAACCCTAGGAGATGAAGCGCCAAAAATATGGGCCCCGTTTGGGTAAATTGGTGTTTCAACTTCTAGGAGACATAACTTTGGCATACGATCTCCGTTTGACGCGAACCATACCTCATTAGAAAGATATATCTGAGGAATACAAATTTTGAGTGAGAAATATCAAACCATAGACCCACTTTTCTCTCATTTTTCCCAAAAAACATCGTTTAGGGCCTCAAAAAGGCTCCGGAAGTTCAGGACCCGAAAAACTGCTAAAAATAGTAAGTTGTGCCGAAACTGAAAAACTGAAAGAGACAATGGTGGGGCCTTAAGTGGAATAGGAAGGTGACCACCAATATCCACCTGGATCATTCCTCCCCCCTTAGGAAGTAATGGTCCCCATTGCGTTAAGTTCCTTTATGAGATGAGGAAACTTTTGCTGAACTTGGTCCCTGGTGAACCACTTTCCTTGGTGTAGGAGTTGGCCAGATTTGACAACGCGATACAGCTGGATCTTCTGTTGGCGAGCGTTCTTGATTAGTATGTCCATGGTACAATCTGTGGTGGCCTGTTCCATGCAGTCTGGGTTTAACTCTATTGGTGTGAGTTGTTCTGCACTGTCAGAGGTGTCCAGTAGAGGTGGAAAGTAAGGATGAAGGCGGTCCACATTGAATACTGGGTGCAGAACAAGGAATGGTGGAATACTGAGCTCAAAGGAATTGTTCCTTATAGCCTTGGTGATGGTGTACGGCCCGTATCGGAGTGGGAGAAGCTTGCAGTGGGGTCCAGTGAGGCGCTCCTTCTGCAAATGTAGCCAAACTTTGTCACCCACCTGGAAGTCGTGTGGCACCCGATGTTGATCATGGCGTTGATTGCACTTAGCATTTGGCTCTGTCCAATATGTTATGAACCTATTGGCAGATGTGTTGAATACACTCGATGAAGTTATTTTCTTTGTCAACTTCAGATTGGACATGAGCTGAATCAGCCTGAGTAGCCGCAAATGGCATGGCTACTTCGATGGGACATAGTGGCTGGAATCCCAAGCCCACCTAAAAGGGGCTATGGTCGATTGAGATGTGGAGAGCCCGGTTATAACTATGTTGTAAATATGGGAGGCTATCATCCCATGTGTGTGGATTTTTTGAATTTTACATGCGTAGAATGTGTACAATCATTCTGTTGACAACCTCTGTCTGGCCATCTGTTTGGGGATGGAAAGATGTGGACTTGGTGAGCTTGGTGTCCAGCATTGACCAGAGGCTTGACCAAGATGTGCCGAGGAACCTACTATCCTGATCTAATATGATAGACTGTGGGATCCCAAAGTGCACCCACACTCATTCAAAGAAGATTTTAGCAGTGGCTTCTGCTGTGATATTCTTCTTGCAGGCCACCATAATGGCCATTTTCAAGAATCTGTCGATGACCACGAAAACACAGTCATTTCCATGCTTAGTAGAAGGCAGGCCCGACATGTAATCCATGGATATGGATTGCCAAGGTCAACTAGGGGTAGGTAGCAGAGTATATAGGCCTTGCTTCTTGATGGTCGGTTTGGCAATGGCACAAGCAGTGTAGGATCTGATGTGCTTCCCGAAATCCTTTCGAAGGTTCGGCCAATAGAAACACTTCTGCAGTACTACTACTATTTTCTCGACCCTGAAATTCCCAACAACTCAACTGTAGTGTGCTTCCCATATCAGCTTGGCATGCTCGCTTGAAGGAACAAAAAGGTGTCCTAGGTGACATAAAAGTGCATCTTGGAGGTGAAAATTTGGAACTTGCGTACCCCCCAAGAGTGCCTTGTATGTGTGGCCAAATTCTGGGTCGCTCTCGTAGAGAAGCGGCCAATAAGAAGTCTCGTGCCCACAAGAGTTGAGAATGGTGGTCAGCTGAGGTAGTATGCAACATTATTGGTGCTAGCCTTCTCGTACTTGATGTTCAAATGAAACTGTTGCAGATATGTGGACCACTTCTGATGGCGATAATTCTGCAACTTCCCTTGTGTATGTATGAACTGCAGGGGCCGGTGGTCTGTGTGGATGATTGTTTCCTTCCCCTAAATGTAATGCTTCCATTGTCGACAAGCTTGCAAAATGGAATACATTTCTTTGTCATAAGTGGGATACTTGCGAACTGTGTCAGATAATGTCTCACTATGATATGCCACTGTATGTCCCTGTTGAGTAAGAATTGCCCCAATATCATAGTCAGAGGCATCTATCTCGATCTCAAATGGTTGTTGCAAGTCTGGTAATGTGAGCACTAGGGCAGAACAGAGGCGATTTTTCAATTCTGTGAAAGCCTTCTGTTGAGATTCCAAACAAAATAATTTTTCTCTCACTCCTCCCTTGGTGAATTGACTCAAGGGTCAAGTAATATGAGAGAATCCCAACATGAACCTATGGTAGAAATTAACAAGACCCATAAAGATGTGAAGCTCTGTTATAGTTGTTGGGGCTGGCCAATCCTGAATGACTTGGATCTTGGTTGGATCCACATGCATCCCCCTTTAGTCAATAATGTATCCTAGATATTGAACTTGGGTCATGCCAAAAGTGCACTTCTCCAAATTGGCACACAATTTGTGTTGCCGCAGTGTTTGGAGGACTTGTCGGATGTGGTGGAGGTGCTCTTCCCAAGTCTGGCTAAAGATTAGAATGTCATCCAAGTACACCACTAAAAATGAGTTGGCGAATTGCCACAAGATGTCGTCCATCAACCTCATGAAGGTTGCGGGAGCATTCATCAACCCGAAAGGCATGACCAGCCATTCGAAAAGGCCTTCCTTGGCTTTGAAGGAAAATCTTCCACACATCAGAGGGTTCGATTGGTACCTGGTGATACCCAGAATTCAAGTTGATCTTGCTGAAATATTTTGCCCCTTTGAGTTGGTCCAGAAGGTCATCAATCTGCGGGATCAGGTACCTATCCCGGACAGTGATCTTGTTCAGCGCCCGATAGTCAATACAGAGTCTCCACGTCCCATCCTTCTTCTATACCAACACAATCGGGCTCCCACAGGGCGATGAACTTGTTCGGATGTGACCTTTCTGCAACAGCTCCTGAATCTGCCTCTTGATTTCATTGTTCTCTAGAACAGAGTGCCGATAGATCAGTCCATTGGGTAGTGGCGCACCTAGGGTCAGATCAATCAGGTGCTTGACCTTACAGTGCAGAGGAACCCCTGTGGGTGAGGTGAATATGTCCCCGTACTCCTCCACAACCTTGTCCATTTGTTGTTGTCGTGTAGAGGAGCCCTGTCTGGAGGTTGTGGCCATAGTCTTCTTCTTTCCCTGGGGGCGGAACATCAGGAAAACAAATTTCTTGGTTTGGGAAATGAGCTTACTGCATTGTTTTGCAATAACCAAAGAGATAGTGGCAGGAGGTGGTACCTCTGGTATATTGTACAACTTATTTCCCAAAGTAACAATAACAGTGTGAGGCCGAGACTCATACACAGCATGACGCTTCCACAAGTATGGTTGTCCTAATAATACATCAAAAAAATCAATAGGAGCAATGTCACATAATACCTCATCCGTGAAGGGCTTGATGCTCTAGGGAGGGCGACATTGCTGGCTAACGCGGAGATCTCATCCTTGGTGAAGCCACCCGATGGTGTATGGATGTGGGTGAGCTGTGGTCGGCAAGCCCAACCACTTCATGACATCTGCTGGAATGAGGTTCTTTTGGTTCCCATTGTCGACAATGAACTATACCGGGGAGCCCTTTACCTACATCTGGGAGTGGAAGAGACGTTCCTCCTCCTTTGGATCTTCCAGTTCCTCCTTCTGGATCTTCGTAGTGGCAACAATGGTGTTGGGCTCCACATCAATAATCTGTTTCCCTTTGTCATTCCCCTTGTCAGGTTCTGATTCAGAGTTGGAGCATGCATCTGACTCAAAAGCCCTCATCTCGGGCACCAGCGATTGCTTGGCCCGACACTCACTTGTGTTGTGAGTGGAGCTCTTATGGAACTCACACCACTTTCCCGTGTCCTTCTTTGGCTTTGCGGTGTTGTTCTTTGCTTGTGGCTTTGACAGGTTGTATTGAGCCACCATGCCTTGGCTCTGTCCTTTGTTCTGCGGTTTGGGAGCACCTTTCCCTTGATTTTTATTCGCAGATCCAAAGTCTCACTTCTTCTGTTTGAATTTCTGCTCAATCTTGGTAGCATATCAATATGCCGTACCAAGTGAGGAGATGTCGAGGAACTCCATTTCCTCCTGAATGTATCTATGTAGACAACTGCGATACTTTAGCACCAGATGTTTCTCTGAATCTTTGATACCCAACTTTGTGCACAGGGTATGGAACAGATTCGTCAGCTCATGCACATCTTGATCCCTTTGTTGTCGCAGCATGGTCCATTGTATGTACTTATCCTCATAGCTCCCCAGGGGATAGTATCGTTCCTTGATGGTGTCTCGGAAAGAATTCCAAGTGTGTACGACTGAGAACAGAGAGGGTTCTTTCTCTTCCTTTTTCTCACAGTAGGTTTCCCACCAGTCCTTGACATGGGGGGTAGCTTTGAGGAGTGAAAAAATAACCTTCTCCTGGTCGGAAAAGTCATGAATCGAGAAATATCCTTCTAATAGATTCAACCATCTATCTACGACATCTGCATCTATTTGACCCTCAAATATGGGAATGTCAAAATTTACTTGTACCTTAAAGGGAGTCACACCTCCAGAGTGGCTGCTGGATGCAGATGCGCTGCTAGTGGGAAGCCGTTGAAGGATCTGGGCAAATTTATCCATCATCGCGTTCCTTTGTTTTTCAAGGGCCTCCTCGAGTAATATTTTTATAGGATCTCCTACTCCCTCATCTTTCTTTTCGTCCACCATGGGTGTTCATCAGGGTTTGCGAGGCTGATCTTGCAAAGGTTCCACTAGATCGAGCCCTAACTCCTTATACCCCGACCTCGTTGGGGACATGCAAAGAAAGATCGAGAAAAAGCAGACTGCTTTGATACCACTGATCCGGATTTGTGCAGGAACACAATAGAATAAACATATAACCATAAATACAAAGATGAAGTGGAAATAACACTTCATTTCATTAATATCAAAGAACTTTAATTTGCTTACAGACAGAATGGAAATAAACTAGCTAGGGTGTTGGTAGCTATCTCTGAGAAGAGATGTGGCGGCTACAGGCCTCTGAACTGAGTTACAATGAAGCTCGAGGGCCTATTTATTATTTAGAAACAAGGGAAAACCCTAAACATCCAAAACCCTAACCCTAGTAGATGAAGCGCCAAAACTATGGGCCCCATTTGGGTAAATTGGTGTCTCAACTTCCTGGGGACATAACTTTGGCATACAATCTCTGTTTGACGCGAGCCATACCTCGTTAGAAAGATCTATCCGAGGACTAAAAATTTTGAGTGGGAAACATGGGTCCATGGACCCATGTTGCTCCCTGTTTTCCCAAAAAACGTCATTTAGGGCCTCAAAATGGCTCTGGAAGTTCAAGACCCAAAAAAATGCTAAAAGTAGTAAGTTGTGCCGAAACTAAAAAACTGAAAGAGACAATGGTGGGGCCCTAAGTGGAATAGGCGGGTGACCACCAATATCCACATGGATCATAATAATAATAAAAAATTACCCATGGTATTGACAACCCTTGATATTGATGTGGAATATAGCCTATTTAAAGGGGGAATTTAAACCAACCTAGATCCATCTTAACTCCAGATCTACCATGTTCCGAGAGAGATCAAATCTCTTGAGATGCAAACCTCTTTTAGAGTGAAAAGAGTTTTGATCCCTCTCAGTGCTTGGTAGATTTTGCGTTAAGATGAATCTAGGCTAGTTATTATTATATTCATTTTATATCTTAAAATTAAAAAAATTAGAGAATATATAAGATATTTGAATATGTAAAATTATATTAAAACTTTCTATCATTAAAAGATCTTGTTTTATAAATTGGTGTACACGGAAAATATATTTTACCCCATGGAATACCTAGCTGTAACCCTAGTTTTGTGTCATTTGGGAATATAGTATAAGACAAATTTACTTCATGGAATAGTGTGACTGTAACCATAATGTTGGGTCATCGAATGATTCAACAACAATGGAAAAAACCAATGGAATATAGTTACTGTTTTCTTAATTGAAATATTTTCTAGTTGATCAAAACCTACAGTTCTCAGAACTAGACCCATATCAACCAACTTGAACATGACCATCAGAATAGTCTTTGTATTTGAATTTGTTCCTTCCATAAATTTCAAAGTGCCAATCATATTCTTGAGATCTCCAAAGAGCTTTCTTGCAGTGAGAAATTACTTCTTGGGTGTAATTCTCCAATATTGATGGGAAACCATGAAAAGGGTATCCCTTTCGAGGAAACTCATAATGAGGAAGGAAAAATCTAATAATGCATTTGATGTTTCTAAAATATGTATTTTCTTTTACTCATGCAAACTAGTTGGGCAACTTAGGAAAGTAAGACAATATATAAATATTGTTTTGTTGTTTCCATGCAAAACTATTTGTAATCAAGTTAATAAGAAGGTTCCTTGCTTGTAAAAGGTGACTTCTCCCTCATAATAGAATGGTGGTTTTATTTTCAAGATATTATTGTTTATTTACTTGTTATTTCATTGCATCATATATGATTAATAATTTTCATATTTTCATGTATATCAATTGGTATGAAAGCGAACAATCTCAACATGATGCTGCTTAACATCAAGAAGTAGATAGGAATCCATCCATTTATTCAAATTTTTTTTTTCATCGACTCATGGATTAGTAGTGCAACACCCTTAGCTATTCAATTCCCTTCCCACTTAAGGTTATTGGACCATCTCATTATTGATATCTACATTTTGATCCATTTGGGTGGATGAAAGTCATGTTTCCTCGTAAAATAACCACATGCGAGGAATCAACTAAGGACTCACCAATATAGGATTTAGCCATGGATATCCATGATCAAATCAATTTACAACAACAAATACACCCTATAGGGAACATGCAGTTGGATGTACACTTTCAATTGCCAAATTTTTTGCTAAAATTTGGAAGCCTCAAGAAGAATTTTCCTAAGAAAAAGCCCTTGTGTCCCTTAAGAAATCATATTGATCAAAAATATTAATTGAAAATGTAAGTATTTAAAAGGGAATATGTTTGGAGAAAAAATTAAATTTCAAATTTATGGTTTCACCATGAGAATTTAAGGTCGGCTTCATGTCAGCTCCCCTCAAGGGTCATGACCCTTCTATTGAGGTCCCCTTAAGGGTCATGACCCTATTGTTGAGGCCTTGAAAATTGATGCAACAACATTGGGGAAAACCACTCAGTCAGGGACTTGAAAACCATCCCTTTTCTGTTTGGAATGGTGGCTCTAACTGGATTTGTGGGACTAGTTTCCCAATTTAATATAGTTGGAGTGAACGAATGGTTTTATCTCTAAAAAGGAATTTGATAGATGGAATTATAAGCAAGCTTGCAACAAATAGTAAATCTATCTGTTTATATCTATATATCTAAATCTATCCCGGGATGAAAATTTCTTCCTTGTGCGATCTAAAGAAATAATCTTTCAATGAGCGCAAATAAATATCATACATTCATTTAGAGATATGAAAAAAAAGAAGATAATTGATTTAATTACAAAGTTAATTAAATCAATTTGATGAAGCTTATATCACAACAGTTACGAAATGCATGTATTGCGTATACATATAAATGATAACAGAGTAACATGTTCAAAAGTGAATTGATGTCAAATTGTATTCAAACAAATATATAAAACAACACATCATAATATCAATGAACTATTTCTCATTTGGAAATTTAAATGAAACATATAAGATAAAAGTACCATATATGTATTTACTCAGCTCACTTGAGAAATAACTCTTGGTCCACCCTTTTCTATTTAGAAAAATTTAAGAGTACAAACGTGCAACATCAGTAAAGTCTTCTTTTCAAAATTTCAGGACCCCTTCTTAAAATATATGAAGGGGTTTGAATACAAAACTAATAAGTCTTAAAATAGTCATTACAATAAAAATTGAGGAGGTTTCAAACAAATCTCCTTAAAGTAAGTAAAATAAAAACAAAAACATAAATTAAAGGGGTGATTTGTTGGTGGATTATCCTACTGTCCCTTCATCGATTTTCTCCTTTAGGTGAAGAATATTAAGCATAGGCTGAACCTCGGGAGGTTGGCCTAGCCTAATGCGTAGGTTTCTAGTAAAAAAAACATCAGATAATGGAGGAAACATGTATGAAGACGTATCTGTAAGACAACGAAGCATGAGCCATTGGCTGTGAGGCTTCGTATCTTTCTCAATCTAACTTTTCTATGTTCTTAAAGTTCTCCTCTTTCAATTTTGACACTTCCTGCCATTTCCTTATCAAATCTTTTACCAAGGGTAATGCACCAAGAGGACATCTATCTATGATATTTGTTGAGATCAGGTTTTGGCTGACAGTTTCCACAATGTTTGTGGCAACATATTTAGCTCTGGTTATTGCCCTTTCTACTTTCTTTAGTTGTATATCCCAATCTATGAACAAAATTTCTTTCTTTGATTCTTCAATTCAAGGCAGGTTGTCCTTTTGACCATCAGAGGAATCCTGCCAGGTAACAACTTGGGATACCTTCTCATCTATTTCATAAAATCTAATTCTCATATCAACAATGTGATTCACAAGTGAATTACTTTGCTCACATAATTCAAGAATGCTGGTTAATTTCTAACAAAATATGATCTGTTGCTATGCCAATAAGCTGTTCAATTCTAAAGATGCTTTTCTAAATTCATCAATCTTTGGAACATCTATCATTTGCTCAATGGAGAGCTATAATTTATGAATTTGAGTATCTTGAGAACTAATTTCACCTTGATTATGGATCTTCAGTTGATGCAGGCTCTCTTTCAGTTGTGCAATTTGTACCTGTAAATGATGACTAGCACTTTTCTTTTATGCTTGTAACTCTTTCTCAAGTTGAAGTATCTTTTTATCTTTTTGCTTTATCAGTTGATGAATTTCTAATGCCTTGTCAATAGTTGCAGATGCATAAGCTCCTGCAAACTGTGATAACTGAGTTAGGTCCTGTGAAGGATCTGACTTGGTATCTTTCCAAGCAATGTCCATTGACATATCTTCTTGAGTGAGAGTCTGGGCATGTTCTGTTCTTCTCCTTTTTTTCTTCCTTCTAACAACTGCTTTGTGTCTAGGACTATAAAATATATCTAAAGGATGGATTTATTTAATATTTAAAACAATTTTAGAGGTTGGGAAGGCCGGGATGTATTCCATTCTCTTAGTACTTATCATTTTGTCAGAGGGCCTTGCAGTAAATGGGTTCTGACTTGTAGAAGGGGGAGTTTGTAAATTTTGCTGTTGGCCAATAATCATGGAAGCCTGTTCTTCTTGGAGTTTGAGGTCAAACTCTTTCCAGACATCTTTGAGATTGTTGGGGAAATCTAGATCTATTGTTTGAACTTGAACTGACTTTTCTTGATCTAGTGTATTAAGGACTTCAATATTCTTAATAAATGATTCATTTTCTTTCTGAGTCATGGTTTGAGAGACATCCAAGATCTTGAGTGGAATTGTCTCCAGTCTCTTATTTCTGTATTGTTGAAACTTTAATAGTTGTGGTGGGTGAAGGTGTAAATTTTCCAACTTCTTAAATGCAGCATAGTTTTCAACAAAATCAAACAAGTCGTCAAAATCATCATCTTTGTGCAAAAAGGGTCTCACTTTTACTTGAGTAGTGAAGTTATTGGCCACTTTCAAGGGATCATATTGCCTATTTGGAATTGTAAAAAATTTAAAACACTCTATTTGGACAATTTCCAGTATATCACGCTTTTAGTTGTCTAGTCCATACACACCACAGTTAATTGGAAAGGAAGGCCATAATTCCTTCTTGGCTTCTTACAAAAATCTGGTTAGACCATTTCCCAAATATTGGTATGCAATTTCTCTTGCGAGAAGCTTATTAGGAACATATAGTGTAGGACGTGTATGATCTAGGCTCAAAAATACTCGTACATAGGTGAATGATTCCTTACCAAACCATTTTCCTATAGAAGAAAAGTCGGCTTGAGCCTCTTTTGAAAGCCTGGGGGTTTTCTCATTAAAAACAATTTCAAAAAGTGGTAGTATAACTCCATGACATATTATGTAAAAATGACTTTCATATTTGGACTCCCAGAGAATACTATGAAATATATGAATGGGAAGGGGATATTGAGTAGTCCATTTCCAGTGCATGGCTGGAAAATCTGATGTAAAACATACAACATCCATAATATAACCACTCATATAAAATGAAGGAAAAATTTTAGAAGAAATCGAGCGATTCTTTCTGTACTCTAAAATTTGGGTGGAAATATTATTTGAAAGAATATTTCCCCAATCCATAACATAAGCATCAACTGTTGCTTCCATAAGGGGAACCCATTCTATTGAGAATATAGTTGTGTCTGACTGACCAAAAAGTCTAGACATCATAGATGAGATATAACAATAGGGACTTGCGAGAGAATTAGTAGAATACATACTATTTTCATCATTCTTGTGTTTGCTAGGATTAATCCTCCACTGCTTTATTGGAACTGATTTGAGTTCATTTTCCTTAGAAAATTTTGCAGGGAATTATTTATCATAAATATTATCATGGTCAGGAATATGGTACATTTGCTTCAGATCCTCCATCTTAAAGGAACTAATCATTGTTCCTCTACTGGTAAGGAAAGTTCTGTCCCCAATATTAAGATTGTCGATAATCCACCTCACCATATTAGTATATGGTAGTATCTTGGTCCTTGTTGCAATTCAGTGAAGAAATGAATTGGCTACATCTCCAATCATAGCTTCAGAAAAAATTGGGGCATTCATTGTTGCTTTTCTCTAAATTTTGTGTGGTTTCTCATCTTCAAATAGCTTTTACATAGATTCCCATAGGGAGGATCTGTTCTCAGGTCCGCAAGTCGTATATGTGAACAAGGGAAACATCTCTGTTGTCTCTGAAGTAGTACGCGCAGGATTAATAGGAACGATATGCTTCTTTTGTTTCTTCAAAGCCTTAGACATTTCAGAAGAAATTTGATTACTCGAATTTTCCTGTAAATAAGTAAGAAAGAGTAAGTGGGAAGTAGGAACCTTTGAGTTTTACATTATGCACAAATACCGTAGTAATTAGAAACATTGAAAATGGATGAGACTTCGCATGCTAATGGGATATGAATTGAATGCTCGTTGCAGGGAAATGATTATGGTGGTATGGGTGATGAAACCGTTAATTTATGACATTGATAACTGATATGGATTATCGTGCCATTACAATCATTTCTCAATCAAAACCAGATCTATCGCATTACATCATGACTCATGTGTAATATATTAATTAAATACTGAAGAGCTAGATTTTCTACCTATTGCATCATCGCAATCGCAATATCGGTGAGGTTAACAACATGCAATATGTGTTTGTGTAATGTGCGTGCGCTATGTGATCTACGATGCGATCACTTTATCGCATCGACGATTATGGGTAGTCACAAAATAGCATGGTTGAGTTATTTGCGATAATGCAATGCAATACTCTTTACCACATCGGCAAGTAAGAGAAAGAGGAAATGAGAGTGTCAATATAAATTTCGATTTGCGAAATGCGATTTAGCTAACGTGGCAGAAGTCAGTCCATGCGGTGTTTTTTATCGAATTTTACTTAAAAATATGGCTTTTTCCTCATATAAAAGCGATTTGGTAATATTCATTGGATTGAAAAAAATGTTTTAAATCATTATTTTCGTTATGTAGATGATTTTGCGATTTGCAAAATGCGATTTCTCTCTGCTTAAGAATTTTAAAAGTCAATTCTTAAGGTTTTCATCCCTTTCTAACCCCTATTCCTATCAAAAGAAATATTCTAAGTTTTTATTTTCTTAAACTCTAAAAATTTAAAAGGGTCCCCATTATTTTATAAAGTAACTATGGCTTAAAATAATGGGGGTTGTTGATTTACACAACAATTGGCGGTTCACTAGAAGATCCAGTTATCTCTGAAAAACAATTTCTTGAATATCTTCAAATAAGTAGAAACAATTTAAGGAAACAAGAATTATTTTCAAAAATATTTAAATGAACAAAATTAATGTGAATATAAAAACTCATCTACAATGTTAATCTTCTATAAACCTTTCATATATAAATATTTCCTTTAGTCTGTCTCTATCATTATATGGTTTAAAATATAAAGTAGGTTTTCTTCTATGTAACTTGGCTTTGTAATTTTCTCCTTTTGTCATAGGTAGAGCCACTGCTGCTAGTAAATATTAATAGCTTAAGCAAGGTTACCTTTTAACCATCAATAACTCAATATCCCATCCATTTATGTACAATTTCTTTGAGTTAACTTCTTAGTTACTCAATTTTCTTTTTCTCTTAAAAAGTCGTTGTCCTGGCTTGATAACCAGAAAGTGACAATGCGTTCACTAGTTATGATTTAGACTGAACAAGATGGCTCGTGATGAGACCCCTTGTATTATGATTTTTTATAATCATGAACCATTACCCTGTTTTGGTATGCAATTGTGGTAATATCAGTTAATCATTAACTTATGATCATGGTAAGAAAGCTGTGATGAGACTTCTTATCCTTTTAAGTTTTTTATTTTTTATTTTATTCTTGAATTACACTCTAAAAATGTGTTTTCAATGGATGGGGAGAATTATTGACTCCTTAAGAGTTTTGGATGACAATTTAGAGTTAAAGATGCTTAGTTATAAAAAGTCATTTTCTTTGTAAATGTGAACCCTTTTTCTGATTGATAATAGGTAAAAATACTTTACCAATTCTGAGTTTACAAAATTTACAATTTCGATGGGAAAAATATCAGAGTTATATGGTATTCATTCAATTTTCTAAGTTGGTAATTATTTCCTCAAAAATTTTGATTTAAAAAAAAATAAAAACATAAAATAATTCAGAGGTATTGCAAACAACCAGAAGCATGTAATCAACCATTATTTTCTAAAAAGAAAGAAAAGAAAATTTATATAATACATTTAGAAGAAAATATTCTTCTAAGAAAACAATTTTTTCAGGATTAGCCCATTAACAGGGTGTAAGTCTTTTCTCCCTTGAAGGTCTTGTAACATAAAGTTTGATGGAATGATTTTTTCAATGATTTGGAATGGTCCAAGCCACATTCTTTGGAATTTAGTATTCTTACCTTTTTCGTCATGTGATTTTTCCCATTTGAGTATGACATATCCAACTTGGAAATCTTTTGGAGAAACAAAAATTGCATCAAAAGAGCTTTTCACTATTTTCTGATGATGATCATGAGCTGTTTTGGCCTTTTCCCTTTCTTCTTCCATTTTAAGGATCTGTGACATTCTTAATTGTAGGGAAGAAGAGGGTACTTCATAAATAAATTTAGCTAGGGATAGCGAGGGAAGAGCTAATTTTGAAGGAATTACAAGTTCTTTCCCATAAAATAGATGGAACGGAGAAGTTCTTATGGAGGCCTTTTGAGTAATTCTATCTGCCCATAGTGAAAATGTTAAAGATTTATGCCAATTTTTCTGATTTTGATTAATAGTTATTTTGATAATTCTTATGAGATTTTTGTTTGTTGATTCTGCTAAACCATTACCTCGAGGATAATAGTTAGCAGAGTATTTAAGTTTAAAACTTATTTTAAGAGATAATTCTGTCATATTATTTCCCGAAAAATAAGATGCATTATCAAACATAAGTGCATTAGGTAAGCCAAATCTAGTAATAATTAATTGATCAATAAATTCAATTATGGCTTCAGAATTAGCTACCTTTAGTGGAATTGCCTCCACCCACTTAGTAAAATAATATGTTGCAGTGAGAATGTATTTATGCTGTTTGGATGAGTTAGGAACAATCTCACTTATGATATCCAATCCCCATTGTTCAAAAGGTTAATCAATGTTGACTAGTTGCAATGGCAAGGTTGGATTTCTTTGTCTTCCAACAACAGTTTGGCATGTTTTTCATTTCCTCACATATGTATGAGCATATTTGAACAGAGTAGGCTAGTAATAACCTGCATGAAGGGTTTTATGTGCAATGGTATCTCCCCCAAAGTGTCCACCTACGGGTCCATCATGGAGTTCCTGCAAAACTCTCCGAGCTTCAGATTTCTGAAGGCATCTTAGTAACACAGAATCATAGTTTTTCCTAAACAAGACATTGTCTACGTGTTTGTATTGATTAGCTTTTAATCTTAAAGCTCTCTTTATTTTATGATTGAGTTTTATCAGAGCGTATCCATTCTTGAAGTAAAAAATTAAATCAGTATAATGTGGTTTTGAATCATTTAAGCTTACCTCAACAATTTGAACAATATTACCTGATTCTTCAACATTTGATAAGTTGGATTCTCCTGATAGCATTTTGCAGATACCTTGTCCTCTAATGATTTTGGCTGGTCTTATTTCAATGTCATATTCCTGCAAAGCAGTTACCCAATTTTCTCTTTTTCTCGTAGTTCTTTCTATATAAGCAGTTGCCTTACAACCGATAATGGAACTATTACCTTAGTGTGTGCTTTAAGGAGAAAAGGTCTAAAATAATTTAAAGATTTATAGACATCAATTGCTTGTTTTTGTACTAGTTCAACACCTTGGAGGATTTAACTAAAGAATGAAATAGGTGCTTCAATCTTTTGATCATCAATCTGTGTTAATACAACAACGTAAGACTTTTTTGATGCAAAAGTATACATAATAATTTTTTTGGAAAATTTTGGGGTAGAGAGAGAAGGAGCATTAAGGATGGCTTCTTTTATCAAATCAAAGGCTCCTCTTTCAACATGTCCCCACTTAAATAGTGCATTTTTCTTAATCATCACTTGCAAAGGAAAAACAATTTGAGAAAAATTTGGACAAATCTTTTAAAAAAATTTATTTGTCCTAAAAAGCGCTGCATGAATTTTTTGTTATGGGGACGTGATAGTTTAGAAATTGCCTTGATTATTTCAGGATCGATATAAATTCCTTGCTTTGAAACAACAAATCCTAAAAGTTTTCCTTCACTTAAAGTGAAATATGAATTTTTTGGATTCAAAGAGATTTGGCATATTTCAAACAACATTCAGAGATTTGTTTAAGATTGTGATAGTGGTCTCTCCTTTTCTTGGAGTAAATATTTATATAATCTAGATAGATAAACAACGTCTTATTGATTAACCCTCTAAAAGCAATATCCATTTCTCTTTGAAAGGTTGCTCCCTCATTGATTAACCCGAATGGCATTTTTTGATAGGCATATGTACCCCATTTTGTTCTAAATGTAGTTTTTAATCTATCTTTAGGATGAAAAAGAACTTGATTGTAACCTAAAAATTCGTCAAGAAAGGACATTAATATAGAACCAGCAACTGATTGAAAAATTTGTTCCATTGGTGGTAATGGGAAATTGTCTTTCAAGAAAGATTTGTTTAAGTTTCTAAAATCAATGCAAATAAGAATATCGCCGTTATTTTTCCTAACATGAACTAAATTTGATACCCACTTAGAATGCCTAACATGGAAGATAATTTTTTCTTTAAGGAGTTTATTGAGTTTACTTTTAATTTTACTTTCAAGGTCAAGGTGAATCTTCCTTAGTTTTTGTTTTATAGGTTTTTCAGTGGATATCACAGGGATAATATGTTGAATGATTCAAGTATCATAAGTTTTTAGGTCATCATATTTCCATGAAAACACATTTTTGTATTTTTTCAATAAATGAATGAATGCTAATCTTTCATCAGAAGAAAGATGAAGTCCTAGGTTGATGTTCTGAGGATTTAGATATGTTCCTAGATTTACTAGTTCAAACCTCAAAGTTGAAATTTGGAGTTTAGAGTTAGTAATATTTTTGAATCTATCTTTAAGATCGTAAAGATCTTCGAGTTTTACCACAAACTTAGGTATAGCATTTTCTTCAGATTTTTTTTGTAATTGTATTTCATGAACATCTTTGTTAGGATGAATTCTAATCACAAGCGTATGAAAAAAACTCACTTTAGCTGTGCATAACAAACAACCCTAACATCAAAGATGGCTACCAATTTCCTTAGATCTCTAGTTAGTTGACCAAGATAAATGCTACAAAATTTAGATCTATGCAGTAAAAGGCATTAAGAAGTAAATAAAAGTAAGAGTTGCTCCATGCATCCAATAGACAAGACAAGAATATTTTTAAAGAATTTTTGTATTTTTGACACCAGGGAAGGGAACATAGAAAGATGTTACCAGTCCCCCTCAATGGGATGGGTTCTTGTATGTCCTTAGCACTTCAGATCTAAGATCTCTCTCTCTTGATGGTGTAGAAAACCCAGACAAAAGTGGAACTCAAGGGGAGTTCACAAGCAAAAAGATAGAAAAATATGACAATGATGGAGGATCAAAGTCAGACCAAAAGTATAGATCCAAAGTGATCTTTAGGCAACAAAAGGTAGTGAATGAATGGAAAAACCTTTCTATTTATAACAAAATATTGAGTTATTCTAGATATTGGTGCATAATTAAAATATTATTAACCAAATCTAGATCCAACTTTTATGGAATATTTTATTATATTTGTTAGAGGGAAAAAGAATTTGAATTTGGTCAAATCCATTTATTTGTAAATAATAAATAAATAAATGATTTATTTATTATTTTAAGCATGTGGTTGAGTAATAATTAAATAATTAGTGATTCATTCAATTATTTATAAATGATTTAGTCAAATTTAACAAGGAATATTATTTAAATAACTTTTAAATAATTATTCCTAGAAAATAATAAGATAAAGAATGATTTATCTAATTAATTTTCCTATTTTGGGTTAAATATGACCATGAATATTAATTAAATTGATTGTTAGGTCCCTATATTACTAGTATAGTCCCTTATTGTTGTTAGTGTAACCCCATTATTGTTATTATTGTACCCTTTTAACCCCCATTTTATTATTATTGTGCCCTTAAATTATTATTGTTAGGTCGGCTAGGATTATATTGTGGCCCACTAAGATTACATTATGGCCCCATGGACTCCTATATATAGAAAGGAGGTTTTGTAAATTGGATCATCCAAGATTTGTTCATTTATGTAATGTATTGGAGGTTGCCCCCTCGAAGTGGCTTATTTCTAAGGTGTTCATATCTCTTTTCTTCTATTTTTGGAGCTGGTTACACAACATTGATTTTTAACTAATTATTCCTTGAGGAAAATCAAACAAATGTGGATTTATTCAATATTTCCTCATCGGGTTTCCTGTTTAGACCATAGAAAAATTAATAAATTATGGATTACTAAGTTATTTTTCATAGTGAAAGCAATTTTACTTAGGGTAAAATTGGTCTTACATGGTGTACTTTGGTCCATCTAATAGTAACAGGTTAGATGACCAAAAAATGGTGTAACAGATTTCCCCCTAGCGTGCGAGCGTTAGGAGCTAATCATATGACTGAAGTACGTTGTAAGAACTCAATCACTAGACACCGAAGGGGAAGTCAGAGAGAGAGAAATATAAGGTAGACCAAAGTGCTATAGGACAAGACCCTGAGGATGCGAGACTTACAGGTGTGACAAGTCTCTTTTATGAGTGAGTGCCTGTGCTACAAGAGGTGTGCAAGGCATACCTATGCCTTCCGATACAAAGTACAAAGAATAATGCATCCAGTAAACAATAGACTGAACTATATAGTACATGCTGACATGAACATGAGCCAGATAAAAACATGATAATGGATCCCACATACATACTGTGCCTTTGATAACAGCAAGGACTTATACAATAATATATGAGTATATGAGATATAAGTACAACCAAAGAGGCCCTGTAAACAGGTGAGGGCTCTGAAAATATGAATGATACATGCAAACTAATAGGCGCTGCACGCAGATAAGGCCGAAACCATCGAATCTGTGGAGTTGCATCAAAAGATGTAATGAAGAGGTCATCCAATCATGTGGGGGGATACCTGAAGGGCCACCCCCTCATGAGGTCTGAAACATCTCACACACACTCGAGAATCATCAGTACAATATACTGCATCACTGAACCATCAAGTATATGGATCTTGATCATGCCGTAAGGAGCTAGAACTGAGAAAAAATCAAGTCAAAGGGAAATAAGGAGTCCCTTTGCTTGATTCGAGGCACCAAAAAAGAGTGGAAGCTGGAACCAAGGTACACCGCCCTCTAGACCTATCTTTTGGAATGAATGATCTGATGTTGACAAAAGGAGGTCTGCCATAGGTGAGGAAATAAAGGGTCCTCAATTGAGGCATGAGAGATAATAGGAGAGCGACTGATAGACTGACACTAGCGATGATGGTGGAATGGGGGTTCCTGAGTAGCGGGCTGACGACTTCCCTTGTTAAAGCATGAAGGGCATGGATGACTTGGTAGCAACTGACACAATATCGAAGAGGACAGGGGACAGTAGGACTGAAGGCTATAATGTGTGACACGAGAGAGGAACCAAGTGATGAAGGATGGAGGAATATAGTGGGATACAAAAGGACTCGAGATATAATCCATGGATGTGATGATGACTCAACTCAGATACTCTAAACAAGGGCGACTCGATGATGTTGCCACATAGAAAATGCCCAGTGGGGACCATAAAAACATGATTACAAGATGGTTACTCATGACGAAAATTGATACAAGCATGGAAAAGTATGGAGGAAAAGTGGTTCCCAAAGTACAAGTGTTGCAAGAGAGGAAATTTTATTTTGAGGAGTGGTGAAGTGACCCTTCTTGGAAAAAATGTGTTCTGGTGAAGTATCAAATCACAAAAGCTAACAGATACCCATTTGAGAGCTCAGTGAGAGATTTCCAACAGTATGGATGGTTTGTCAAACTGAGCTACGGTTTGGCCACAACAGGCTATTAGTCATCAATATTTTTCACTATATTTGGATGACTATAGAATGGTTATAGTTTTCTGAAAACAATATTCCTTGAATGTCTTGAGTTTCAGAAATCTCACTGCCTTCATTATCTTCATAGAAAACTTTTCCCTATCTATCAGTTTGCCATTTCAAAGTCACCTTGTTGCTCTTAAAAGACTCATTATGGGCTTATACCTCTCATTTTCATCCTTCTTTCCTACCTAAAACCTCATTTCCCCATCCTCCCTCTAAGATTTCTTGTTGCTGACTCATTCCCATGCCTCTTTGAGCATAATAACCTATGACAATGCTCTGTTTTCACTTGAAAATCTCTAAGTCAATATCTCATTCAAAATCAGGTCAAAATCATTTTCACTAAGTCATTAGGGTTTTGAATTTATCAAGGTCTTTCTTTCATTCTAATGAGGTCAACACACATATGATAAATATTGATTATTATCATTGTTGGTGTCACAGAGGTGGCTTATTATAGGAAATCTTAGTGCTTCTCATTTAATTGTCAACCCAAGGTAAGTATTCTTATTTCAAGAGTGTAAGCACAATATATGCAAGTGAGATCGACTGATAGTTACTCTTTGTTGCTTATGAAAAAGGATTATCTAATCTTCTGAATTCAATCAACTCAAAGGGAAATGGCTTGGTAGAATGTGGCTAGCTATTATATCTAGTTAAAAAAGAGAAGCCTATGATTGAACAACGAAATAATGGTTTGAACAACAACCTTAATGAATTGAACATCAATCTTAATGAATTGAACAACAATATTAATGAATTGAACAACAATCACTTATATAATTTTGCAATGGAATTCTCTTTGTAAACTAACTAATTGACATTAATCAACAATTGGACGCCTTACTGTGCTGAAAGAACAATTTAATCCACAAAGACAAGTAACATCGAATAGTAACTATTCTACGATTTTTAAATCGATTGCAAATGCATTGGAAGAAAATGGAAACATCTAATGGTGATGAAGCATTATTATAAACCAGAAAATATGAATGTGATTATTCTAAATCAAGAAGCACAAATGATAAATTTCTCTGAAGAAAGAAAAAATCTAACTTTATTGAGTGGAAAAGTACTTTACAACCACATCAGATAACTAGACATTGATTCTGTAACTAACGCACAACATGGAAATTGGCGAGGAACTTCTAGGGGTTGGGTCCAAACCACCAGAATCTCTAACGCAGTGAAAACCTTAAAAGATAATTGTTCAAAACATCAAAAAATATTTATTACATCAAGGGATACTACAAGAATATAATTAGGCAGTTCGGTCCTGATGCTTTGATTACAGAAGGAATTCCTCTTCGACTCCCTATCTAGTTCATCTCTGGTCCTTTTAAAGGCATTTTCACACAATGAGATAGTATTTTCCAAACGAAAACCTGCTGCGTGTAGCTGTCGTTTGAGTTCTCGAGCTTGAATCCGTTTGTCTGCCTTCTGCTGGCTTCTAGGAGTTATTGAGATCCCATACGTTCGCATCTGTTGGTTGTCTTTTGTTTACCGTTGGTTCATCTGCTCTGCCTTCCTACATAAAGAGACACAATAAGTCAAATTTTTGTTATAGAAACATTCCTTTTGTTGCTAGCCCAATTTCTCTAGTTTTCATAAATTTTTTCTTTCTTTATTGTTAAGATGAGAAAGAATTCCCAAAACTATGACATAATTTGAAGTAATTATAGGGTGAAAACATACCTTAATTCGAGCCCAACATACTCCCCTGCTTACCTATTTGCAGGTCCTCGTGCAAACAGATGGTTGAGATGTAGCTGTATTAAGGAGTAGACAGGGTAGACTTCTTCCTTGTATGCTCTAAAACCCTGTTTCTGTCTAATTATTGCAAAGGAAACATTTGTGTGCCCTTCTGGAAATTCCTAATCACTGTTATAACTCTCAGGAGGATACCAGATAAGAGGGAATCTATATCTACATCCTAACCATGCAGGACCCATGCTGAAGACCAGGTTACTATATGAGAGGAATCTGGAGGTAGCAACCTTGAAATTTCTCTAGCCAAATGGCTCCCTATTCTTTACATTGTTTGTGGAGACCATCCATCTTTGCTTAGCTGCTACCAAGGCTGCTTCATAAATATCTTCAAAGTATTCCAGTCCATTTTCTATAATGTCTTTATGGATGGGTCCCAGCCTGGTCCTTACACCTTTCCTCCGCATGAAGTTCTTGTGTTGGATAAACAGTTGCATGGGTTATGTAGGTTCTCCTTTGACCCATAGGTCTAGGCCATGTTCTCTCTTTTGGAAGATGTTATAGGCCTTGGCCCACCTAATCTGGTTCTTATAAAATGAGAGGAAGGCTTGGAGCTGAACATCCCCTATAAAGGGACTAAGATTGTTGTCCGTGTCTTCTTCTAGAAAGAAATTGTGCATGTAGAGTTCACATAGAAGGTGTTGGACCTGTTCATCTTGATCATTGCAGCAGTGGAAAAACTCTTTTATGGTTCTAAAAGTTGTGGACTTCCCTGCCCTGACGACCTTGATTTTCAGTAGTAAATATCATTCCGTTAAGAATATGGCATAGTTGGTAGCTGGTGCCCTGCAGGTTAGTGCATCATAATATAGAGAACAAATCGTGGTGATTTGTTTCTTGGCCTGCTCCAACTGTTCTCGTGGCCTTTTTACCTTTTCCTACTCCTTTATGAGCTAGGAAAATGTTTCGTATTCTCTGGAGGAGAGGTTTGTGAATTTCTTCAGTAGTGCTTGGTATTCTTGTGCTGACACCACCTCCTTCCTACATTGTTCTAGATCATGCCATGTTTGCACCAGTTCATTATGTAATTTTTGATTAACAAATTTCTCTACTAGGTGGGCATAGGCAGGGGCTTCCTCTGTTTGGGTCTCCTTCTCCTCTGTAATTTTTTTCTTAGTTTGTGTAGGAGCTTCAATGGTGTCTACTAGTTTTGTCTGAATTTCAGCCTCAGTAGTACCCGCTTGGTCAGTCTGCATCCCAGCCTCAGCAGTGTCAACTAAGTTGGTCTGCACCTCAGCCTCTGTAGTATCTACCAAGTCGGTTTGCATCTCAACCTCAACAATTCCATCTAGGTTAGTTTACACCTCGGCTTCAATGGTGTTTATCAAGTTGGCGACTAATTTTGTTTGGGTTCCTGCGGTGGTGGTTTCCTTCTTCGGCTTTCGGGCCCTTTCACCACCTTCAATTGTTTTATCAAAATTTTCACCGTTTTTTTTAATCTTTTGCAGGCCCTGCTCAGTTTATTAATCTTCTTTTCGACTGAGTTCTCATATGACCTGATTTTAGCAGGTGGTGGAGGAGCGACATTCTCATTTTCAGGAATGGCGTTGCCAACCTCAGGGTTGCCTGTGATAGTGTTTATTATTTGAGCTCTAGATTTTACTTCTGTATGAGGGTCCCCATTGGGTGGGGCAGTGCTTCCTCATGGTTTCAACGAGACTATGTCTATGCTTGTGTTTTTCTCCACAGGGATAGTGTCTCCTGACTGATTTTCTAATTATGTTCTCCCCTCTGCCTGCCATTCGCTATTCACCTCATAATTCTCAAGCAGGGACAGAGCCCCACCAACCTGTCATTCCTCTTGGTAGGTTAGAACTTCAGTGTGGCCAGGACTGCTGGCAGTAGCAGAATTATCTATGGGTTCCTCTTGCTCTTCTGCTTCCGATAGGATTCTAGATTCATGGTCTGCCCTCATTTGCTCTAGGACTCGAGCCATCTCTTCCTCGAAGTCTTGCAATGGTGCGTTTTGAGGGCTTGACGGTAGAGAACGGGATGGTCCTGCCTCCTCTATGCAGTGTGAGGTTCCTTGAAGTGTTTTGGACCGTTTTTTCCTGCTTGGTTCTGAGGTTGCGGTACAGGTCCTTTTTCTTCTAGGTATGTTTACCCTGGGAAGCTCAATTCCGGCTTCACCAGGGTTTATCTCAGGTACCTGTTCAGCAGGGTTAAAAAAATTGTCCTAGGCCATATGCTACTTGTCCAACTCATGTATGATAACTAGTTTAATTAGCCTGTGGTTGTTGACTACTGCTTGGGGATTTTTGGCTCTTCTTAATCGAACAATAATGTCATGCAATATAGAATTTAATAAAGCAGGCAGGTTAACTGAAATATTTTGCTTAAGTACAACTAAAATTTTAAGCTGACGAGGTTTTACCACGTCTTGACGTCTGTCACATGTAATGAACCTTTGTATGAATGCTGTCAGCTCCTGCCATGGTTGGTGTAGAGAGGTAGGCTTAATCCCCTTCCCATTTCGATCCAATGGCTCCTCTAGATCCTGATATGCTTCTATTGCCTCTCGTAGGAGGAGATGTCTTTTTGTCCATTTTTCTCCTTCTGATGGTATTCCAGAGACTCCCGCGATAATTTCCTCTGTGACTGGTATAATTCGACCCTTGATTCTGGTCTGTCCTTCTTGCAGGTTTTGCAGAAACTCAATTGCTATTTCTGTGTTGAATCCTTGTAATCGGTGTACATATGTCAGCCAGCCAGCTTGCTGGACGATGGTGCTAGCTGCATTTGAAATCGGGAAGTTTGAAGGCTCGTTTCGAAGAGAATTTCCTCCCATAGCTGGTGTGTTTTCCTAGATCTCTTCCTTTGATTGTATTCTCTCTCAGCTCTGTTCTTTCGAATGAATGTTGTATGCAAGCGAAAGAGAGATTTCGGTTCTGTGTAGGTAACTTCATGCCTTAATTGCAATGCTCCTCTAGTCTTATCAGAGTATCTAACGGGATTTGTACAGAAATTTCGCATGCTTGCCAATTTAATACTGATTACACCCCCTCCCTCGAAGTAAGGGCACCCACGTCCTCAAGTACAAGAGGGATTTGTTCAATCATGAATGCGAATGGGGGAATGTCAGAATTTAATAATAATGGCCTGTACGTGAAGGAGGTGGTCGTGGCTTTCAAGTTTCAGGGGGTTGAGTAATTATGATCATACGCAGTGTAAAGGTCATATTTGAAAGTTCTGCCATAATTGCATCTTGTGCGGAAGTGACCAGAAAGGGAGAGGGAACAATATAACCATTATTATGATATGATGTTCTTCTTCAATGAAAAGGTATGATGGAAGCAAGACTGAGACAGATAATGATTGGTGCTGTCATCCCAAGGTTCAAGTATGTAAGCATATCTCTGTTAGTTATTTATGTGGTAGATTATAATCATCACTAATTTGAGTAATAGCTTATGGAAGAAGAGTGGAAGATAAATTATATGTAAGAGTAATTTACTATTGACGAAACATACTTTCATACCATAAGTAGAGCCACTGCTGCCAACAGGTGTTCATAGCCTCGACAGGGTTGCTATTTTAACCCAAAAGAATGAGCCGGGATCCTTATGTAAAAATAGTTATTCTGCCAATTTTGTGGAGAGATCATCATGCTGGTATGATATCCAGATAATCATAGTGCCACTCACCAGAGCTGTAGCAAAGTGATCAGGTCGGCTCGTGATGAGACCTCTTGTCCTTCAAATAGATGAGAAGGTTATTACCCTGGTGTGGTGGTCATTGTGGGCATGTCACTTTCTAAGCTCTTATGACCATGGTAGGCTGGCTCGTGATGAGACCCCCTATCCTCTCTTGAAAATTTTCATGTAAGCAAAGAACTTATTTTTGAATCATAACATTTTTATTTATAAGGAGATCATTGTGCTGGTGTGATAGCCAAATAGTCACAGGGCCATTCACTAGGATTATAACAGAGTGATCAGGTTGGCTCGTGATGATACATCATGTCCTTCAATAAGATGAGAAGGTCATTACCCTGGTGTGGTGGCCATTGTGGTCATGTCACTTGTCAATTGTGTGGTAGGCTGGCTTGTGATGAGACCCCCTATCCTCTTAAAAATTTGCATGAACACATAATAGTTTCTCTTTATACATGAAGGTAGGTTCATTAACTCCTTAAGAGTTAGGGATAGTGAGAGAAGTAAAAGAATGCCAATAAAATTAATACCCTTTATTCCAATTTCTTCATATTGGAGGAAAATACTACTTGAATAGTGCAGAAAAATATACCATCATAAGATCATGTATGATAACATATTTGAACTGGGGAGGGCTTAGCCTTTCGTTTCATTAATGTAAAATGTCAGCTTCCAGTTTAAATATTATAGTGCCAAGGAATCACCATATTGGTAATTTTATTGTTTCCCTCTCTTCTTCCACTACCATTCCCTAATTAGAGTTGCCTTTTATAGCTCGGGTGCAGATTCGGGAAACAATAGGATACGAAAAAATGAGGTTGTTAAATTTGAATTAAAAAAAAAAAAAAAAAGGAGCAGTTGTTCAATTGGATTGAACAACAACCGTTCAAAGGATTTGAACAAAAATAAAAACAAAACACAACTCGTGGTTGTTCAACAGAATTGAACATCAGCTGTTCAATTAGATTTAACAACAGTCGTTCAAAGGATTTGAACAACAATAAAAACGCAAACCACGATTGTTCAATCCAATTGAACAGCAGCTGTTCAATTGGATTGAACAATAGCCGTTCAAAGGATTTGAACAACAATAAAAACGCAAAAACATAGCTGTTCAATCCGATTGGACAACAACTGTTCGAGAATTGAATAGCAGTCATTCAGTATTGAACAACGAGAAAAATAAAACACTGAAACAAGGCTGTTCAATCCGATTGAACAACAACTATTCGAGAATTGAACAGAAATCATTCCAGGATTGAACAACGAGAAAAATAAAACACCAAAACACGATTGTTTAATCTGATTGAACAACAACTGTTCAATTGGATTGAACAACAGCCATTCAAGTATTGAAAAACGATCAAAACACAAAACACGGTTGTTCAATCCAATTGAACAACAACTGTTTTAGAATTAAACAACAGCCATCCAAGGATTGAACAAAGATAAAAATGCAAAACACAAGAGGATGAAAGGAAAAAAAACGAATACAATTGCGAGTATGAATAATGTACAACAAAGTGAAAACTTATATACATTATTTACAAATGATGGTAGCAAAATTCTCATGTACTTGAGGTTGTGGGGTCATCACCCCCTTGTGCCACAACTTGGATGGTGGGATCATTTCGTACTTGTTGACAAAAATATTCCTTCATTAGAGGTTTGCAATAGAGGCGTACTCTGTGCCCGTTGACTCGAAATGTTGAACCAGACCCATCTATGGTGGTCAAGGTGAGTGTGCCATTGTTGTGTACTTCTTGAATTTCATTATGGCCCCATGGACTCCTATTTCTATATATAGGAGTCCATGGGGCCATAATGTAATCCTAGTGGGGCAAAAATGTAATCCTAGCTGACCTAACAATAATAATGTAAGGGCACAATAATAACAATATGGGGGTTACAGGGGTACAACAATAACAATAAAGGGGTTAAACTAACAACAATAAGGGACTATACTAGTAATATAAGGAACTAACATGCTACTCTCCTTCAAAAACGTTTTGTCCTCAACGCTTGAGTAGCTTCGAGTGCTTCTGTATAAAATTCTCATCCTCCCATGTAGAATCTTCAGTGGGTAAGTTCTTCCATTTGATGAGATACTCTGAAATTGATCGATTTCATAGCTGTCAAGTTCTTGTTTCCGTGACTGCTTCAGGTTCCAATATGGTTTTTCCTTCCTCATCAAGTTTTGGAAATATTGTTTGAACTAGAAGTTTGTCCCCTATAACCTTTTTTAAGCATGAAACATGGAAAACTGGATGCACTTGCGAAGAAGTAGGAAGTTGCAATTTGCATGCCATAGTACCAATCTTTTGCAACACCTTGTAAGGAACATAATACTTTGGTGATAATTTATTATCCTTCTTATCTTGCTTGAAGGACATTTGTTTGTATGGTTGTAGCCATAAAAATACCCAGTCTCCCACATCAAAACTTCTCTCACTGTGATGTTGATCTGCTTGTTGTTTCATTTGATTTTGTGCCAAATTTAGGTTATCCTTTAAGAGTTGGAGAACTTCTTGTTGATTCTCGATGTGATCCTCCACTGCTTGAACCATAGAATTTTCCCTTAAATAAGATGTGATGGATGGTGGATGATATCCATAAAGTGCCATAAATGGTGTCATTTTTGCTGCAGTATGGATGGAAGTGTTATACCACCATTCAGCGAGAGGTAACCACTTGACCCATTTTTCTTGCTTATCAGATACAAAACAACGAAGATATCCTTCCAAACATTTATTCACTATCTTTTTTTGACCATCAGATTGAGGATGATAAGATGATCTATGAGCTAGTTGAGTACCCAAACAAGAAAATAATTCCGTCCAAAAATTTCTTGTAAAAATGGGATCTCTGTCACTTACAATAATCTTCGGGTTTCCATGTATCTTTTGAATTGTTTCCATAAATGCAGTAGCAACTGTACTTGCTTTAAATGGATGAGATAATGCACAAAAGTGTGCATACTTGGTAAGTCTATCAACTACCACCATGATGACACTCCTTCCTTCGAACTTAGGTAAACCTGTGAGAAAATCCATTGAAATATCCTCCCAACGTTGACTTGGAATGGATAAAGGTTGTAAAATACCCGAGGTCTTAATTGTCTCAACTTTATTTTTCTGGAAAACCAAACATTCTGCCACAAACTTTTGAATATCAGATTTCAGCCCATCCCAAAAAATTTCATTCTTCACCCTGTGGTAAGTTTTTAAAAATCTCGAGTGTCCTCCTAAAGGAGAAGTGTGCAATTCGAGAAGAATCTTTTGTTTTTGTTGGGAATTCTTGTAAATATATAAGCGATATTTGTACCATAAGGAATCATTTTTCCAACTGAATGTATCAGATGTACTAGGATCTTGCTACAACTTTTGAATGAGTGTCCAAACTTCTTCATCCTTCTTCCATTCATCCCTCTCTTTGGTTATCCAATCTGGTTGGATAATAGAAATTTCACAAAGCAATGCTTCCACCTCTTCATCCTTTCTTGAGAGTGCATCTGCAACAACATTTAGCTTCCCTTTTTTGTAGATGATTTCAAAGTCATAACCCAACATCTTTGTGACCCATTTTTGTTGCTCTTCCGAAGATAGTCCTTGTTCCAAAAAGTGTTTAAGACTATCATGATCAGTTTTTATCTTAAAGTGTCTTCCCATTAGGTAAGCTCTCCATTTCTTTAGTGCATGTAGTATTGCCAAAATTTCCTTCTCATAAATAGCCTTTTTTAAATACTTTCCTTTGATTGAACGACTTTAAAAAGCAATGGGTCTTCCTTCCTGCATTAAAACAACGCCAATTCCATTTCCTGAGGCATTAAAGTTGCAATGCATAACTTTTGTGTGTTTTGCACATTATTGAGATCAAAATATTGCTCCATCTGTAGTATCCATGTTACGGGATCCTTGCCATCAAACTTCCTCATATCCATATTTGTAATATGGTGGTTCTTCCATCCAACATTAGATTTTATGAAATCACGATTAACATTTGTTTTTTCCTCATCATGAGTTTCATCTACTATATTTTCACCATTAGGAATCATTTCTTGTATCAACTTTGACAAACCTTCCTTCAAACCTTCAATGTCTTCCTTCAAACCTTCCATTTTTTATTCCATACCATCCTTCAAACCTTCCATCATAGATTCCATACCTTTCTTCAAACCATCCATCTTAGCTTCCACGCTTTTCTTCAAAACATCCATTTCATTTTTTGTTGCTCTTTGCGAGAGCGAAATTTTGTGCATTTGCTCTTGTAATTTTGTTATGTCATGTTGCATTTCTTCATCTTCATGAGCCATAGTAGAGCCTTCTGAAGGCTTAATGGGTGTTGAATTATTTTTACGGGGTATTTTTTAGAACCCAATACTGATATCTATTATACAATATTCCCTTGGAATCAATTCAAATTGATTCTTCAAACAAGATTTATGCATTTCGACAAAAAAAAATACACACCTTTTTCTTTCTTTTGAGGAGCTCACTATTGAAATTGAATTATATCTGTCATTGCAGACCTTAAATATCTGAAATTTTGCTCTGAGGTAGCCCTCTGAATCTTCTTCCAAATGCCACAGGTTTGACCTGATTTGGGTTCTTCAAGACAAAGTTATGTCCAATCTCCAACAATGACCTAATTATGGACTGGTTTAGTAGAGCGAACTTGTACAACAAGCCACGTGTCACTGTTTGCTCTTCTACTCTAAAATTGATAGATGAGAAACCACAGTCTATGTGCTTCCAGCCAATTTTTACAGAATTCAAATCCGATGCACAGAGAGAGAGAGTTATGAAGCTTTTCCCACGATCACCTCTTTGACATGAAATTCGGGAGCCTGAAAAAGACATAAATTCCACAGATCATATCTTTGAAAATATTGTGAAACAAGCTCTGAAATTTTGCGACGATGTTCCTCAGGATTTTTTCTTCACTCTCTCCAAATTTCATCTTCTGAACCTTCGTATAAAAAAAGTTATAGCGAAAATATTGCGATTACCTGTTTAGGTTAAATTCAGGAGCCTGCAAAAAGCCCTAACTTCCACAGACCATATCTCCGAAAATGTTATGAACCAAGATCTGAAATTTTTCAACGATGTTCCTCAAGATTTTTTCTTCGCGCTCTAAAAATTTCAGCTTCTGAGACTTCGTAGAAAAACAGTTATAGTGAAAATTCCACAATGACTTGTTTGGAGCAGCGAAACCCTAGAATCCAAAGCTCTGATACCAAATGTTGTGAAACCAGCTCCAAAATATAAGAAAAGAGATATCAACGCCTTAGAAACAAGCCACTTTGAGGGGAAAACCTCCAATACATTACATGAATGAAAAATTCTTGGATGATACAAATGATAAAACCTCCTCTCTATATATAGGAGTCCATGGGGCCACAATGTAAACCTAGCTAACCTAACAATAATAATGTAAGGGCACAATAATAACAATATGGGGGTTACAGGGGTACAAAAATAACAATAAGGGGTTTAAAATAACAACAATAAGGGACTATACTAGTAATATAAGGACCTAACAACCTTGGACAGGAAGTCAGAGACCACGTTTTCCTTTCTTGGACAATCTTTGATTGTTATATCAAAATCCTGCAATAGCAGCAACCAATGTGTTATTCTCCCATTCGTGATTGGTTTATTGGCTAAATATCTAATGGCAGAATGATCAATATATAGGAGTACTTGATAGCCAGTTATATAGTGCCTAAATTTATTAATAGCATAAATGACAGCTAGGAACTCCTTTTCAGTCACTGTATAGTTTAATTCAACAGGAGTGAGGTTTTTGCTGATATAGTAAATAGCATAAGGCTTTTTGTCTTCTTCTTGGCCAAGGACTACCCTTATTGCTGTGCCAGATGCATCCGAAGAGATGTGAAAAGGCAGTTTCCAGTTAGGCCCTCGTAGAATTGGTGCTGTCGAGGCCAGTTTCTTTAAATCTGCAAAAGTGGTATCACATTTATCACTCCAATGGAATCCAACATTTCCAGTCAATCACTAGTACATTTGGCAGAAATTCTGACACTTTGGTTCTGACACTTTTGACCAAATGTCGGAAATTTCCCCAAATTTTATCAATTTTTTGAATCCCGCCCACAATTGTCGCAATTCCAACGCTTTTCTACAAGTGTCGCAATACTGACACTTAGAGGTAAGTGTCGATATTGCGACACTTGTAGAGAAGCATCGGAATTGCGACGGTTTGGGCAAAAGTGTCAGAATTGTGATGACTAAGAGCAAAGTGTCGCTATTGCGATGGTAAGAGGCAAGTGTCGCTATTGCGACGGTCTGGGTGAAAGTGTCACAATTGCGATGATAAGAGGCAAGCGTCGCTATTGCGACGGTAAGAGGCAAGTGTTGCTATTGCGACGGTAAGAGGCAAGCGTCACTATTGCGACGGTCTGGGCGAAAGCGTCGCAATTGCGATGGTTTGATTTTGAGTTTTTTAGACAGTTATTCCTTTGTGTTTTGTTCTTTAGCCATTTTTCAACGAATTCCCATAACAATTCTATAGTTATCTCATGTTTGAGTTGAATGGTAAAGGAATAATCATCAATATCCTTTAGTTCAAACAAAAGTTTATGAGTAGTAGTTTCTTGGTATTTATTTAAAAAGTGTTTTAGGAATTTACATTGGTGACACACCTTTCTTACAAAGAATTTATCCAACACATAATAAGGAAAAAGTACAATCTTTCCTTTAAAGCCGAAAATCCCTATGTATGAGAGTTTTTCTTCACACTTAAAAAAACCTTTCTCAGAAAGAAAGGATATACCTTCTTGAGATTATTTGTCAATGATTGAGCTAGATGAGAGCATTTTCTTAAAACTCTATTATGAAATCGTTCGGTCGGGCGCGTCGTGTGAGGTCGCCCGACCGAGTGCGTTCAGGTCAGGCCGTTTCGTTTGAGGGCACCTGTATCAGTTTTTCTAAGTTGTGACAGCCTGGGTGCCTTGTACTGCATGTTCAGGTGGCCCATTTGCCATAATTTGATCCCTTGTGGCATCGTTCATTTGGGCGCGTTGGGTCGCACTGTGTTAGGTCGCCCGACCAGGTGCATTCGGCTCGGGTCATTTCATTCGAGGGCGACCATATTAGTTTTGCTAAGTTGTGACCGGCCACATTCGAGGGCACCCGTATCAGTTTTTCTAAGTTCATGTGACCACCCGAGTGCCATGTGCGCGTGCCGTGTTGCGCCATGCGAGGTCGCCCGACCGGGCGTGTTTGGTTCGAGCCGTTTTGTTCGAGGGCGCCCATATAAGTTTTGCTGAGTTGTGACTGCTTGGGTGCCTTATGCATGTTCGAGTGGCCCATTTGTTGTTTGCTCCCTTGTGGCATATTCGTTCGGTCAGGCGCGTTGTGTTGTGCCATGTGAGGTAGCCCGACTGGGCGCGTTCAGTTCGAGCAGTTTCGTTCGAGGGCGCCCATATCAGTTTTGCTAGGTTGTGACTGCCAAGGTGCCTTGTGCACTTTCAGGCAGCACGTTTTCCATTTTGATCCCTTGTGGAATCATTCGGTCGGGCGCACCCTGTTGCGCCGTGTGAGGTCACCCGACCGGGCGTGTTCGGTTCGGGCCGTTTCGTTCGAGGGTGCCTGTATCAGTTTTTCTAAGTTCATGTGACCGCCCGAGTGCCATGTGCACATTTGGGTGGCCCGTTTTCCATTTGCAGCTCCCTTGTGGTATCGTTCAGTCGGGCGTGCGGTGTCGCGCCATGTGAGGTCGCCCGACCGGGTGCGTTCATTTTGGGCCATTTTGTTCGAGGGCGCTCGTATAAGTTTTGCTAAGTTGTGACTGCCTGGATGCCTTGTGCACATTCGGATGGCCCATTTTCTCTTTTCTCCCTTGTGGCATATTCGTTCGGTCAGGCGTGTCGTGTCGCACCGTATGAGGTCGCCCGATCGGACGCGTTTGGGTCGGGCCGTTTCGTTCGAGGGAGCCCATATCAGTTTTGCTAAGTTGTGACCGCCTAGGTGCCTTGTGGACGTTTGGGCGGCCCATTTTTTGTTTGCTCCCCTGTGGCATCGTTTGGTCGGGTGCGCGGTGTCGCGCCGTGTGAGGTTGCCCGACCGGGTGCATTCGGTTCGGGAAGTTTTGTTCGAGGGCGCCCATATCAGTTTTGCTAGGTTGTGACCACCAGGGTGCCTTGTGCACATTCAGGCAGCCCATTTATTGCCCATTTGTCATTTTTCTCCCTTGTGGAATCGTTCAGTCGGACGCACCCTGTCACACCATGTGAGGTCGCCCGACCGGGCGCGTTCGGTTCAGGACGTTTCATTCAAGGGCACCCGTATCAGTTTTGCTAAGTTCATGTGACCACCTGAGTGCTGTGTGCACATTCGGGTGGCCCATTTTCCATTTTCAGCTCCCTTGTGGCATCGTTCGGTCGGGAGCGCGATGTCGTGCCATGTGAGGTCGCCCGACTGGGCATGTTCGGTTCGGGCCGTTTTGTTCGAGGGTGCTCGTATCAGTTTTGCTAAGTTGTGACCACCCAGGTGCCTTGTGCATGTTCGGACGACCCATTTGCTATTTTCTCCCTTGTGTCATATTCGTTCAGTCAGGTGCGTCGTGTCGCACCATGTGAGGTCGCCTGATCGGGTGCGTTCGGGTCGGGCCGTTTCGTTTGAGGGCGCCCGCATCAGTTTTGCTAAGTTGTGACCACCCGGGTGCCTTGTGCACATTTGAGTGGCATGTTTGCCATTTTCTCCCTTGTGGCATCGTTCGGTCAGGCGCGTTGTGTCGTGCCGTACGAGGTCGCCTGACCGAGCGCGTTCGGTTCGGGCTGTTTTGTTCAAGGGCGCCCGTATCAGTTTTGCTAAGTTGTGACTGCCCAGGTGCCTTGTGCACGTTCAGACGACCTGTTTGCTGTTTTCTCCCTTGTTTCATATTCGTTTGGTCAGGTGCGTCGTGTCGCGCCGTGTGAGGTCACCTGACCGGGCACGTTCGGGTCGGGCCGTTTCGTTGGAGGGCGCCCGTATCAATTTTGCTAAGTTGTGACCGCCTGGGTGCCTTGTGCACATTCGGGCGGCTCGTTTGCCATTTGCTCCCTTGTGGCATTGTTCAGTTGGGCGCACTGTGTCGCGCCGTGCGAGGTCGCCTGACCAGGCGTGTTCGGGTTGGGCCGTTTTGTTCGAAGGCGCCTGTATCAGTTTTGCTAAGTTGTGACTGCCCGGGTGCCTTGTGCACATTCGAACAACCCATTTATTGTTTGTTCCCTTGTTGCATATTCGTTCGATCAGGCGCGTCATGTTGCGCCGTGTGAGGTCGCCCAACCGGGCGTGTTAGGGTTGGGCCGTTTCATTCGAGGGCACCCGTATTAGTTTTGCTAAGTTGTGACCGCCCGAGTGCCTTGTGGATGTTCGGGCAACCTATTTTATGTTTTCTCCGTTATGGAATCATTTGGTCAGGCACGCGGTGTCGCGCCGTGTGAGGTCGCCCGACCGGGCACGTTCAGTTCGGGAAATTTCGTTCGAGGGAGCTTGTATCATTTTTGCTAGGTTGTGACCTCCAGGGTGCCTTGTGCACGTTCGAGCGGCCCGTTTGCTATTTTTCTCCCTTGTGGAATTTTTCGGTCGGGTGCGCCGTGTCGCGTCGTGTGAGGTCGCCCGATCGGGCACATTTGGTTCGGGTTGTTTCATTCGAGGGCGCCCGTATCAGTTTTTCTAAGTTCATGTGACCTTCCAAGTGCCGTGTACACATTCGAGTGGCTCATTTTCCGTTTCCAACTCCCTTGTGGCATCGTTCGGTCGGGCGCGCGGTGTCGCGCCATGTGAGGTCGCCCGACCGGGCACGTTCAGTTGGGGCCGTTTTGTTCGAGGGCGCCTGTATTAGTTTTGCTAAGTTGTGACCACCTGGGTGCCTTGTGCACATTTAGATGGCCCATTTGTTGTTTTTTCCCTTGTGGCATATTCGTTCGGTCAGGCACGTCGTGTCGCGCCGTGTGAGGTCGCCCAACTGAGCGTGTTCGGGTTGGGCCGTTTCGTTCGAGGGCGCCCGTATCAGTTTTGCTAAGTTGGGATCACCCGGGTGCCTTGTGCACGTTCGAGTGGCCCATTTTCTATTTTCTCCCTTGTGGAATATTCGTTCGGTCAGCCGCGTCATGCCGCGTCGTGTGAGGTCACCCGACCGGGCGCGTTTGGTTCGGGCAGTTTCGTTCGAGGGCGCCCGTATCAGTTTTGTTAGGTTGTGACCGCCAGGGTACCTTGTGCATGTTCAGGCAGCCCATTTTCCATTTTTATCCCTTGTGGAATTGTTCGTTCGGGCACGCCCTATCGCGCCGTGTGAGGTCGCCCGACCGGGCACGTTCGATCAGTTCGGGCCGTTTCGTTCGAGGGCGCCCGTATCAATTTTTCTAAGTTCATGTGACCGCTCGAGTGCCGTGTGCACGTTCGGGTGGCCCGTTTTCCATTTTCAGCTCCCTTGTGGCATCGTTCGGTCGGGCGCGCGGTGTCGCGCCATGTGAGGTCGCCCGACCGGGCGAGTTCGGTTCGGGCCGTTTTGTTCGAGGGTGCCCGTATCAGTTTTGCTAAGTTGTGACTGCCCGGGTGCCTTGTGCACGTTCAGATGATCTGTTTTCTCTTTGCTCCCTTGTGGCATATTCATTCGATCAGGCGCATCATGTCGTGCCCTGTGAGGTGATTGGGCGCGTTCAGGTCGGGCTGTTTAGTTCGAGGGCACCTGTATCAGTTTTGCTAAGTTGTGACCACCCGGGTGCGTTGTGGACATTCGGGTGGCCTGTTTTCCATTTTCTCCCTTGTGGAATCGTTCGGTCGGGAGCGCGGTGTCGTGTCGTGTGAGGTCACCCGACCGAGTCTGTTCGGTTCGGGCAGTTTCTTTCGAGGGCACCTATATTAGTTTTGCTAGGTTGTGACCACCAGGGTGCCTTGTGCACATTCAGGTGGCATGTTTTTCGTTTTTCTCCCTTGTGGAATCATTTGGTCGGGCGCGCCCTATCGCGCCATGTGCCATTCGTTCGAGGGCGCCCGTATCAGTTTTGCTAAGTTCATGTGACCGCCCAAGTGCCGTGTGCACATTTGGGTAGCCCGTTTTCCATTTGCAGCTACCTTGTGGCATCATTCGGTTGGGCGCGCGGTGTCGTACCATGTGAGGTCGCTCATTCGGGCGTGTTTAGTTTTGTTCGAGGGCGCCCGTATCAGTTTTGCTAAGTTGTGACTGCTCGGGTGCCTTGTGCATGTTCAGATGACCCGTTTGATATTTTCTCCCTTGTGTCATATTCGTTTGATTAGGCGCGTTGTGTCGCGCCGTGTGAGGTCGCCTGACCGGGCATGTTCGGGTTAGGCCGTTTTGTTTAAAGGCGCCCGTATCAGTTTTGCTAAGTTGTGACTGCCCGGGTGCCTTGTGCACATTCGGGCGGCCCGTTTTCCATTTGCTCCCTTGTCACATCGTTCGGTTGGGCGTGCTGTGTCGCGTCGTGTGAGGTCGCCCGACCGAGCGCGTTCGGGTCGGGCCGTTTTGTTTGAGGGCGCCCGTATCAGTTTTGCTAAGTTGTGACAACCCTGGTGCCTTGTGCACATTTGGATGACCTGTTTATTGTTTGCTCCCTTGTTGCATATTCGTTCAGTCATGTGCGTCATGTCACACCATGTGATGTCGCCCAACTGGGCGCGTTAGGGTCGGGTTGTTTCGTTCGAGGGCACCCGAATCAGTTTTGCTAAGTTATGACTGACCGGGTGCCTTGTGGACGTTCGGGTGACCTATTTTCCATTTTATCCCTTGTGGCATCAATCGATCAGGCGCGCGGTGTCGCACCGTGTGAGGTCACCTGACCGGGCGTGTTTGGTTCGGGCAGTTTCATTTGAGGGCGCCCATATCAGTTTTGCTAGGTTGTGAACGCCAGGGTGCCTTGTGCATGTTCGGGCAACCCTTTTGCCATTTTTCTCCCTTGTGGAATCGTTCGGTTGGGTGCGTCCTGTCGCGTCGTGTGAGGTCGCCCGACCAGGCGCATTCGGTTCAGGCTGTTTCATTCAAGGGTGGCAATATCAGTTTTTCTAAGTTCATGTGACCTCCTGAGTACCGTGTGCACGTTCGGGCGGCCCGTTTTCCGTTTGCAGCTCCCTTGTGGAATCGTTTGGTCGGGCGCACGGTGTCGCGCCATGTGAGGTCGCCTGACCGAGCGTGTTCGGTTCGGGCCATTTTGTTCGAGGGCGCTTGTATTAGTTTTGCTAAGTTGTGACCGCCCGGGTGCCTTGTGCACGTTCGGACGACCTGTTTGCTATTTTCTCTCTTGTGGCATATTCGTTCGGGCAGGCACGTCATGTTGCGCCGTGTGAGGTCGCCCGACTGGGTGAGTTCGGGTCGGGCCGTTTCGTTTGAGGGCGCCTGTATCAGTTTTGCTAAGTTGTGACTGCCCAAGTGCCTTGTACATGTTCGGGTGACTTGTTTTTCGTTTTCTCCCTTGTGGCATCGTTCGGTTGGGCGTGCTATGTCACGCCGTGTGAGGTCGCCTGACCGGGCGCGTTCGGGTCGGGCCGTTTTGTTCGAGGTTTTGCTAAGTTGTGACCGCCCGGGTAACTTATGCACATTCGGGTGGCCCGTTTGCTGTTTGCTCCCTTGTGGCATATTCGTTCGGTCAGGCACATCGTGTTGTGCTATGTGAGGTTGCCTGACCGGGCGCATTCAGGTCGGGTCTTTTCGTTCGAGGGTGCCCGTATCAGTTTGCTCCCTTGTGGCATCGTTTGGTCGGGCACAGGGTGTCGCGCTATGTGAGGTCGCCCGACTGGGCGCGTTCGATTCGGGTTGTTTTGTTCGAGGGTGCTCGTATTAGTTTTGCTAAGTTATGACCGCCTAGGTGCCTTGTGCATCTTTGGATGGCCCGTTTGTCGTTTTCACCCTTGTTGCATATTTGTTCGGTCAGGAGTGTCGTGTCACGCCGTGTGAGGTCGCCCAACTAGGCGCGTTAGGGTCGGGCCGTTTCGCTCGAGGGTGCCCGTATCAGTTTTGGTAAGTTGTGACTACCTGGGTGCCTTGTGGATGTTCGGGCAGCCCATTTTCTGTTTTCTCCCTTGTGGCATCGTTCGGTTAGGTGCGTGGTGTCGCACCGTGTGTGGTCGCCTTACCGGGCGCGTTTGGTTTGGGCAGTTTCGTTTGAGGGTGCCCGTATCAGTTTTGCTAGTTTGTGACCACCAGGGTGCCTTGTGCACATTTGGGCAGCCTGTTTTCCATTTTTATCCCTTGTGGAATCGTTCGGTCAGGTGCGCCCTATTGCGCCATGTGAGGTCGCCCGACCGGGTGCGTTCGGTTTGGGTCGTTTCGTTCGAGGGCACCGGTATCAGTTTTTCCAAGTTCATGTGACCGTCCGAGTGCCGTGTGCATGTTCGAGCGGCCTGTTTTCCGTTTGCAGCTCCCTTGTGGCATCGTTCGGTCGGGCACGTGGTGTCGCGCCATGTGAGGTCGCTCGACCCGGCGTGTTCGATTCGAGCTGTTTTGTTCGAGGGTGCCCGTATCGGTTTTTCTAAGTTGTGACCACCCGGGTGCCTTGTGCATGTTCAGACAACCCATTTTTTGTTTGCTCCTTTGTGTCATATTCGTTCGATCAGGCGCGTCGTGTTGCGCCGTCTGAGGTCGCCCGACCAGGCGCGTTCGGGTTGGGCCGTTTCGTTCGAGGGCGCCTGTATCAGTTTTGCTAAGTTGTGACCACTCGGGTGCCTTATGCACGTCCAGGCGGCCTGTTTGTCACTTTCTCCCTTGTGGCATCGTTCGGTCGGGCGCACTGTGTTGCGCCGTGCGAGGTCGCCCGACTAGGCGCGTTTGGGTCGGGCCATTTTGTTCGAGGGCACCCGTATCAGTTTTGCTAAGTTTTAACCACTTGGGTGCCTTGTGCATGTTCGGGCGGCCCATTTGTTGTTTTCTCCCTTGTGGCATATTCATTCAGTCAGGCGCGTTGTGTCGCGCCATGTGAGGTAACCCGACTAGGTGCGTTGGAGTCGGGTCATTTCGTTCGAGGGTGCCCATATCAGTTTTCTCCCTTGTGGCATCATTCAGGCGGGCGCACCGTGTCGCACCGTGTGAGGTCGCCCGACCGGGCCCATTCGGTTTGGGCCATTTTTTTCGAGGGCGCCCGTATCAGTTTTGCTAAGTTGTGACCACCCAGGTGCCTTGTGCACGTTCGGGCGGCCCGTTTTAGGTTTGTTCCCTTGTGGCATATTCGTTCGGTTGGGCACGCCGTGTCGCGCCGTGCGAGGGTGCCCGACCAGGCATGTTCAGGTCACGTCATTTCATCCGAGGGCGCCCGTATCAGTTTTTCTAAGTAATTGTGACTGCCCGGGTGCCTTATGCACGTAATTTGGGCGGCCCGTTTTCCGTTTGCTCCGTTGTGGCATCGTTCGGTCGGGTGCCTAACCCATTTAACCCCCTAAACCATAAAACTCTAAACCCCTAACCCATTTAACTTCTAAACCCTAAAACTCTAAACCCTTAACCACTAACCCTTAAACCCTTAACCCCTAACCCATTTAACCCATTTAACCCCCTAAAACCTAACCCATTTAACCCCCTAAACCCTATCCCCATTAACCTGTAACGACCCCTAACCCCTAAAATCGTTAACTGCTAAATCCACTAACCCCCTAAACCTCTAAAACCCTAACCCATTTAACCCCCTAAACCCTAGCCCCATTAACCCATAACGACCGCTAACCTATAAAATCCTTAACTGCTAAATCCACTAACCCCCTAAACCTCTAAAACCCTAACCCATTTAACCCCATAAACCCCAATAACCAATACTCCTTCTGAATAACCAATAAAGGGTCAAGGAAATTGACCAATATGTTGTCAAGTTTTATCTTATCCATCTCTAGGGTAAGCTGCTTTTCGGCTAACTCCACTGCTTTTCATGATCTCAATTTTGCCAATTGCTTCCTTCTCTCATACATTTGGTTTGATTGCAATAGAAATTTTCATCAATAAATGTAAAGAAATGGCTAACAAATACTATAAATTAATAAATAAAGAAGACATGGCAACAAGCAACAATACTTACAAAATTGTTACATTAAGGCTTCTTGTTGTAAGCATGGTTGTGGTATGTTGATGTTCAGACGAAAAATACAACTTATAGCCCTTGATCTGCAAGGGGCCAGTTACCTTGATATTAATGGTGGTGTATTCATACTCCTTCTGAACAACCAATAAACGGTCAAGGAAATTTACCAATATGTTGTCAAGTTTTATCTTATCCATCTCTAGGGCAAGCTGCTTTTCGGCTAACTCCACTGCTTTTGATCTCAAATTTTCCAATTGCTTCCTTCTACATATGATACCTGAGCCGTTACCTTTCTCTTCCCTTCTAATTCCATAATAGTGTCATAGTGATGCCAGCCAACTTCTTTGGAAAGTCTTCCTAGCACAGTACAATACTAGGTTATGAGGGTATCTCAATTTTTCCAATTGCTTCCTTCTCTCATATGATACCCGAGCCTTTGCTTTTCTCTTCCCTTCTAATTTTGTAATAGTGTCATGCATTTGGATGTTAAATAATTTATGTTTATAATGACATAGTTTTATCTGAGCATATGTGGAACCCTTTTTCACTTAGTCAGTGTTTATGCTGATTCCTTCATGTGTGAAGCCATTTCGAGGGCACCCGTATCAGTTTTGCTAAGTTGTGACCGCCCGGGTGCCTTCTGCACATTTGGGTGGCCCTTTTTCCATTTGGTCCCTTGTGGCATCGTTCGGTCAAGTGCGTCGTGTCACGCCGTGTGAGGTCACCATTTGAGGGTGCCCGCCCAAACCCGTTCATGTCGGGTCGTTTCGTTTGAGGGCGGCTGTATCAAATTTTCTAAGTTCTGACCACATGGGTGCCTTGTGCACGTTCATGCGGCTCATTTGTTGTTTTTTTTAGGGCACCCACCCAAACCCATTTTGGTCGGGTCATTTCAATTGAGGGCACCTGCCCAAACACATTCGGGTCGGGTCATTTCGGTTGAGGGTCGTCGTATCAAATTTGCTAAGTTGTGACCGCATTGGTGCCTTGTGCACATTCGTGCAGCCCGTTTGTCGTTTCGTTTTAGGGCGGCCGCCCAAACCCGTTCAGGTCGGGTCGTTTCTGTTGAGGGTGCTTTCCTAAACGCGTTTGGGTCGTGTCGTTTCGGTTGAGGGTGGTTGTATCAAATTTTCTAAGTTGTGACCACATTGGTGCCTTGTGCACATTCGTGCGACCCATTTTCCGTTTCATTTGAGGGCGCCCGCCCAAACCCATTTGGGTCAGGTTGTTTCGGTTGCCACACAGAGTCTTGATTGTTGCTAAGTCACAAGTTATTGATATATTTAACACATGGGCTATTTGATATACTCTTGTTGTTATAGTGGCAACCACTAGGTTAGATCATAGGTCTTGCCCAAATTACTCCAACAAGTCACTGATTAACCATGGTTTAAAAAAATTATAAACTTTGCTAGTTGGCCTTGTTGGTGTCCCATGTTTTGATAGTTTGGAAAATCAAAAGACAAGGCAACATCAGAACCAATCTTTAGAGTTCCAGGATCTAGTCCTCCTGTTCTCAGAGAGGGATCTCTCAAATTTTTGTTTGCAAAGGTTTATCTTGTGTGCTTAGAATATGGATTTTAGACTAGTTATTAAGTGCAGGTGTTGTTTGTTTGTTTGGTTGGAATGACACAGCAGAACATGAAAGGTCTAGGAAAGATATATAGGACAAATAAATATCTGTTTCATTGGGCAATGGAGTCAAGAAAAGGTCATAACAAACTCATCAATAGATATGGGATATCAAAGGGAAAATCTAACTTGGTCACAGGATCCTTTGGTTTTGGAATGAGATGGACATTAATGATTTGGAAAGAGAAGTTTTAATCCTCAAACAAAGGGAATTTGAAAACATAACTTGAAAAATAAAGAGCTATTTAGTAGACAGGGCTAACCATAAATTCTACAAATCACAGCTTTAAGCAAATAATGATCTCAAAACAACTTTTAAAATGAAATCTAAGATTCGGGGAACACCCTATTTCCTCAAAGATTTTATTTCAAATGACTTATAAAACATAAAAGTTTCACTTATAGTTGCAGTCATAGAAGAAGGAACACCTAACACATCTATGATCACAACTAAAAAGACCTTTAAGCCAACCGTTTAAGTGAGGACAAAGGGAAAGATCAAAACAGACCTCTTTGATTCACTGTAAGCAAAGAAGTTCAAAGGGAGACTTCAATAACAGTTTTTAAATGGCAACAGACAAGTAGGGAGAACCATAAATCATGCTGAAACCAACTGTTCAAACTATTAAGGAAATAAAAAAGCATGAAGATTAAAGACTCTAAAATACTCCAGCAGAAGAAAACATGAAATAGTGAAGGATGAACAGGTATAAGGTGCTTCAAGGAGTCATTTCTTAGCCTAATACTTTCTATCCTATGGTAGTAAGAAATTATGGAACATAATGAAAACAGGGGAAAACATAAAAAAGTTCAGAATACTTCACCAACAGCCAAGCTCATGGATCCAATGATAGAGCCTTCTTAGAAACAAGCACGCAAAAATATCATCAAGGCTTCCAAGACTTCAATTTGTTCTTCAACTTCAACGGACTATGTATTTATCTCAAAGAGTTTTAGTATTACAACTTGTGATCAAACAACAACCAAAAACCAACCCCTCACTCATCTTATACAGAAGTATATATAGAAGAATGAGGAGGTGAGATCTGATAAAAGATCTCTAATTACAATTAATAAAGACTTAAATGGCTTCTTGGCCTTTGGGGGGCTCAATGAAGCAACTTACATAGGTGTCCTCTGTATAAAATCATTTACATTAACTATTAGGTTTGATGGAAAGAATTTGTTGACTTCAAGGCTTCTCATCGTCTTTGATATAACTTCTGCTGACAGCTACAATAAGTTCCTTTGGTTGAAATAACTGTTTAGCTGTGTTGATGCTAAATATCTCCTAGTCTGGTAATAACTTCGACTTTATTTGATTGCTTTGAGGCTACAGGTGGCTCTGCGGTGGCTGGAAGTTTTAATTAGCCCCTGAGGTGACAGCGGAGGTCTCTTTTCTGATAAAACAGTCACGATTTTCCTTTAAAACTGTGGTTTAGGCTTCTGATAATCCATTTTTAGCCGTAATCCCCATAACTCTGTCTTTAATTCTTTGTCCTGATAATTTCATATTTGGCACTGATAATTCTCTGACTGTGCTTGATTCATGGTGTTTTTGCGGATGTGCAGGGCTGCGTAGGGGCGATATGGCATCAATGCCTCAAGAATCATTAATGAAACGTGAATTCTAAACCTTGTGTTTGATTTTATTTGGTGGATCGAAGGCAGGAGGGTCGTCACCCTCTGCCTTCGAATTTTCTTCAAAAAATGGCGAAAAAAACCATTTAAACCCTGCAAAATACAAAAAACTATTATAAAATCCTGCATATATAGATTTACTGCTGTAGGAAACGTGGAGGAAGCATGGTCATTGGATGGCATCATCCAACGATCGGGATTGATTGGAGAAGGCAGAAGAAAGATTAAATCAGAGCCGTCGATCGCGCAGAGATCGATGGTCAGGAGCAAAGGGGAAATTCAAAAAACGGAGAATCTTTGACTGGGCGACAGAATTAGGGTGATGGAATATGGACTGTCGATTTGCAGATCAGATCGACGGTGGAGATTAACTGGATGGCGCGCTGTAGCCCGGTTAACTGTCGGGCATCTTTGGCGAGCGATAGCCGTTGGATGGCCCGCCCCAGATCAGACGATGGACAGCAATATCACTAGGCATCCATGTCCGAACGATAATGCGCGATGGGCAAGCAGTTTTGAAAAATTACACGGGATGCGTGTCATGCGATGAGTGGAATCGCTGGCGATCGGGAAAAAACCGCCATCGCCCAAAGGTGGTGCGATGAAAACCGCACGGTTTTTGGGATGGGTTAGTGGAATGTGGGGACCACCGGGAGACGGACTCCACACCATCCGATCTTCAGATCAGATCGACGGTGCGGAACGATTTAAAACTTGTATCGGCAGAAAATTTAATAAAATAATAAAACTTCGGAAAATTAATATAAATAGAGGTTTTATATATATATATAACCAAAGGTTTTAAACTTTGGCGGGAATAATTAAAAAATGGCTTGGTGCCCGATTGCGGGGCCATGGGGCATATGGTAAATAATGTGACCGGGGATTTTAAGAAGAGGGGCTAAAGACTTAGCCCAAGGGGCTTAAGTCCATAATACATTAAAATATGATTTTTGTGAATTTTCAATGGTTTTCAAGGGAAACGGAGGGTTCCGATATGGTTTAAAAATGAGTTTTAAACCACATAAAGAGGATTTTCATAAAAGGGAGAAAAGGAATCATGAAAATAAAGGAGTTTTATGGAGAAAGAGGGGGGCAAATGAGGGTTAGTTTGGAAGAGGGGAGAAAGGGAAAAATGGTGTTTGCAACAGTTTTTCTTCATGTAATGACAACATAAATTTCGAGTTGGAAAGGGGAAAAGCAGTGACGATTATCCAAAGGATAGGATATTATCAAAAGACTTTAAGCATCAGAAATTTTAGCAATGAAATTGTTTCTTGAAGGCTATCCAACATTATTTAGCCACCACCTGATACGATAGAATTTATGGGTGGCTAACAGTGGCTCCACTTGGGGATGGTGACTTTTTGAAGGCATCAAGAATTTCAGACTAGGATTCTCTAGGAGGCTGATCAGTTGCCTCATCCATTTGGCTGGCTTTCCTTGGTTGAGATGATTTTTTCTGAAAACATATTAGCAGTCATAAAAACAATGGTTCTTTACCAACACAAGCTTCTACCTACCCAATCCTACTGATCTAACATTTTTTCTTCATTTAGAGTGCACTTAGATTGGAAAACTCTTTTCACAACATTTTATTCTTTTGAAAACATAAAACTAATCTAATTCTACTCCTTATTTCTCCCTGAACTCAGATTAAACAGTTGAGTTCAGATGTTTCTCTACCTATTCTATTATCTGTTGGGATTAAGCTGTCCAACAGACTTTATTCTCTAAATTCTACAACAGAAATTGAAAAGCATTCAAGTTAGGATTGTACAGTCTAACTTGATGCTGGTCTATGGCATAAAAGACAAGCTGCACATAGACATTTATTTTGCACAAAATTTAAAACAAAAAATGGAAGGCTTGAGATCTTAAACTTGAAAACATTTCCTTCCTATTCTCTACAACTCTGTTTTGATATTTGTTTTGAGCTATCTTTGCTTTTCTTCTGGTTCAGGTTTTAATCTGATTAGAACCAGATTTTTTACATCTTGTGACTCAGAATTTAAAACAGATTTGAGTCATTTCCTCTTTGAAACTTTAGGTTTAGATTTTGAGCATGTTTGAACCTTTAATTTCTATCCTAAACTATCTACTGATAAGCCAAGATTAAACAGTTTGGCAAATCGAATTCACTATCCTATCAGCTGAAAATTTAAAGCTAATTAGTCAAGATTAAACTGTTTGACTAACTAAAAGTGTGTTTTTTAGGAGTGGCATTTGAGCTTGCACACTTTCAGATTTGTTTCTCTTTTTTGGTATGGGGCTATACCTTTCTTGTTTTCACCATCCGCCCTCTTTTCTTTCTTTCTTTGTTTTTGTATTTTTGAATTTTCTAACTTTGAAAGCAATGGTTAGACTATGATATTTATAATGAAAAATAAAATGCTTTGAAACTTAAGATTCTTGGCAGAAGTAATGCTTGAGCATCCTGCCATTGACAAGACCTCAATATAGATCTTTTCCATTTAGTTCTTTCAAGAAAAATGCATTGTGACCCCTCTCAGCATGAATAATATAGGGCCCTTTCCACAAGTTCTCAAATTTGCCATGTTTTCCCTTCTCTTCTTTTCTTGAATCCCACTTAAGAAAAACATTTCCAACTTGGAAATTGTTTGCCTTAGCCCTCTTATCAAATAGCTTCTTCATATTTTCTTGGACTAACTGTGTTCTTTCATAGAATTCCTCTCTGGTTTGCTGTAAATGGATTGTTTGGTTGATTCTTCTCTGCATATCATTCTCTTCAATCTGCACTTCTTGAAGGAGCTTCATGACTGGCACTCCCAATGAGGTGGGAAATACTGCATCCATGCCATAAACTAACTGATATGGGGACATGTTTATTGATTTCTTTGTGGTTAACCTATCAGCCCATAAGGCATGAACCAGTTTATTGTGCCATGATTTCTGATTTTGTTCCAACAGCTTTTTAATGATATTGATGAGGCTCTTGTTGGAAGATTCAGATAATCCATTTCCTTGGGGATAGTAAGCAGTGGAATGGCCCAAGGTTATGTGGTATTTGTAACAGAAATCAACCATCTTCTTAGATTTAAAAGCAGCAACATTTTCTGTTATGATTTTTCTGGGACAACCAAATCTGGATAGGATATTTGTTTCAAGGAACTTGATAATGATAGAATCATTGGCATTTATGGAAGGTATAGCTTCTATCCATTTGGTAAAGAAGTCAGTGGCTATGAGGATCCATTTATGTTGAGCTAAGGAGGATGGGTGAATTTCCCCAATGAAGTCTAAACTCCATTGTTGAAAATGTGCCTCAACTCTGATAGGATGTAAGGGTAAGGGAAGAAGTTTTCTTTTGCCATCAAAGATTTGACACTTATGGCAAGACATGACCAAATTTTGAGTGTCTGGGAAAAGGGTAGACCAATAGTAACCGGATCTAATAATTTTGTTTGCTGTGGCCTTCCAGTAGAGGTGTCCTCCACATTCTCCGTCATGCAATTCATGCATGATTTTTCCTGCATCATCTTCAAGTAAACATTTAAGCAAAATTCCAACAGCATTTGTCCAATATAATACTCCATCTAATATGCAAAAACTAAAATATTTTTGTTTCAAAAATATAGCTTTAGTTTTAGACAGAGAAGGAGGGGCGTTTAAATATAAAAGCACATAAATAATGTCAGCATACCAAGAAGAATTCAGAAATGTTTCTTCAATAAAGGGAGCAGTAGATTCTTCTATTTCCTCCAACACATCTACCATATTTATGTCTAGTGCTTGAAAGTTAGACTCAGCCATAAGTTTTTCTAATCCCTACCCTTTAACTAGTTTGGTGGGCCTAATTTATAAGTCATGTTCAAGAATAGTTGCAATCCATTTTCCCCTTTTACCATCAAGGTCTTGACTTAGAATGTCCTTGACAACAATATGTGGAACAAAATAAATTATGTGAGAGTGTAAAATATAGACCCTAAAATCTTTTAATGCTTTCACTAATGCTAAGGCTTGCTTACCCATGATGTTATATTTGAGAGGAGCATCTATTAAGGCCCTACTAATGAAATATATTGGTTGTTCTTGCCCCAAATCATTCTTTTGAAGTAAAACTGCAGCTATTGTATGCTCAGATGCAAAATAAAAGATATAAAAGTCTTTGGTGAAATCTGGACTAATCAGGACTGGTGTTTGAGTAAGAGCTTGTTTGACCAGTTCGAATGATTGTTTAGCTGGTAAAGTCCATTTTACACCAACATCTTTCTTAAGCATGTTTGTGATGTTTTTTAATATCTTAGCAAGATTAGGAATAAACCTCCTCAGGAAATTAATCTTTCCGATGAAAGATTGCAATTATTTGAGGCTCCTTGGATGGCTGATCTGCAATATGCCATCTATCCTTGTAGGGTCTATTTTGATTCCCTCTTTTGAAATTATATGGCCAAGAAGTTTACCTTCTTTGAGACCAAAGAGTGTTTTCTTTGGATTCAATGATAAGCCAAATTTCCTGCACTTCTCAAAAACTTTTCTCAGGTGAATCAAATGTTCTTCATCAGTTTTTGAGAAAACAGTTATGTCATCAAGGTAAATGATTATGAAATAGCCGATGTCTTCAGAAAAGGATATGTCCATGGCCCTTTGGAAAGTGGCCCCTGCATTCAATAATCCGAAAGGAATTTTGACATACATAAAGGTGCCCCAAGGTGTGGTAAAGGCAGTTTTGATTTGATCACTTGGGAGCACTAACACCTGGTTGTAACCCGAGAACCCATCTAAGAGGGATATTCTTCTAGAACCAAATACCTTTTGAAGTATATGGTCCATCTTGGGCAAAGGGTAGTTGTCCTTCAAAGAGGCTCTGTTTAAATTTATGAAGTCAATACAGAGCCTGATTTCCCCTGTTTTCTTTCTAACAGAAACTAAGTTTGATACCCACTCTGAAAATCTAATGGGTACTATGATTCCAGCATCATGCATTTTTTCAATCTCTGCCTTGACTAAAGGTAGTAAGAGAGGATTTATTCTCCTTAGTTTTTGTTTGAAAGGCTTTTGATTTTCTTTCAAAGGAATTTTATGCTGGATGATGCTGGTGTCATATGATTTTAGGTCTTTGTATCCCCAAGCAAAAACATCTTTAAACTCTTTGAACAACTCTATATACTGCAATTTCATGTGAGCTGGGAGAGTGCTGGACAATTTAATCATCTTGGGTTCTGCTAGACTGCCTATGTTATGTTCTTCTACATCTGTTTCCACAGGCTCCATTATTGGTTATTTGGCTACATCGTTAAAATAAAAAAGGTGTTCTAAAGGTGCTAGACCTCTTGGAATTTTATCATTTTTGCATTGTAAAACTTCCAAGTCTTCTTTGTCAGTATTGTTAGTTATTTCCACTTCAAAAGGATTCTCACAATGATTTATATCAGCAGTATATGTCATTTCAATATCTGGGATTTGTTCAATGTACAAACAATTTTCTTTATGGCTGGTTTCTGATATTGGTATGCTGAAATCATTTTCTGATTTTAAGAAATCATCTATGTTTTTTTCTGAATCAAACACTTGCCAGTGATCTTCATTGTCAGGCACAGCAGGCCTATGTTTTACCTTCACACTGAGTTGTTCATTTATTTCAGGTATCTGGCAATTGCCGGCATTGAAAGCGAGTTCATTTGCTAGATGATTCAATTCTCTTGGAATGAAAATAAGTTCATACTTTTCAAAGGTTTTTAATAGATCAAGGGAAGCGTTTCGATATTCCCTATGCCTTGGATTTTTAGCTGAGTATTCTCCTTTTATTTGTCTTATGATAAGTTTAGAATTTCCTAAGACTGATATCTTCTGGGCTTCTAACTGTTTAAGTAGTTGTAAGCCTAGGTGAAGTGCTTCATACTCAACAATATTTTTAGTGCATGGGAAATCCAATTTGTATGAAAAACTCTGTTTTGTATTTTGAATCCACACACCTGCTCCCGCACTTGTTTTATTACAAGATCCATCAAAATTTAGGGTCCAAATTATGTCATTCCTATTTTCATTTTCTTGTTGCTATTGATTTGTAATGTTTTGAATTTGATTGAAGGGAAGATTTGATTGTTCAGATGAACTGATTGGGTCCATGTTTTCTTTATCTTGTTGAGTAATTTCATCTTCGTTACATAAGATAAATGAATCTAAACTTGATTGAATAGAATAGATTGGAGAGTTGTTTGGTTTGTCTATGTTGCTCACCATGTACTTCATGTAAGATTCCCTATATAGTCTTCTGTTCTGGTTAAAAACAGGGATGGTGGCATAAGACATGTCCATTTGAAGGCTCCCCTGAAGTTTGGCTCCCCAAGATCTTGATAAGAGCATGCCATACTTAGGGGGAATGTCAGCTACAACTATATCCATGACCAAACTCTTAGCAGGGATTTGGGATAAGTTAACACACAAATCTTTGATTAAACCCAAACATTTGACTCTGCTTGAGTCAAAGGAATACAAGTCTTTGTATGGTTTAGTAATTTCTAAGCCTAAGCTTTCCATCACTACCTTGGGCATTAGATTATGTGAAGCTCCTGAGTCTAACATGGCATTGTGTAAAATTTTCTCATGTATGTTCAAGCTAACATAGAAGGGAGGAACAACCCCTTCTTGGTATTTTCCTTCAACCTCTGGACCGAACAACAACTCAGGTTTGTCATCTGTCAAGTTTAAGGTGTCAGTATCACTTCCTAAGTTCAAAGCTTTCAAAACTTGGTTTTTGTATACTTCTTGGGTTACTAGTTCAGCTAGGGGAATGGTAATCTTTATCTTATCAATCTCTCCCTCAAGGCTGAAAGGAATAATTGACTTGTTTGTATTTACATCTGTTTTTTCAATTGAATTATTTTCAGCAACTTTGATTTGCTGAACCTTGTTTGGACTGGTAATTGTGACAGTTTTATTAGGGCCACTAGCTGAAGTGCTAGGGGTACTCTGTTCAACATTTGGCTGGACACCCTTGTCTTTTTTTGAATCTGGTTTTTTAGTCGAAATGTTGGTTTTCTCTGCTGTCTTTTTGGGCTGGTTTTCTGCGTTTTTCTTGACAACAATGCTAGTGTTCTTATCTTTTGAATTATCTATGTTTCCCTTGCTCCTAAGATCATACTGTTTGTGTACCTCCATGATTTCATTTTCAAAACCCAATCTATAGTCATCAGAGTCTTCATAGGTGTTTGTATTTTGATAATAGGAGAAGAAAACTTTTTCTTCCTCAGTGAGGAAAAAATCATCCCCACTATCTGATCCAATCAAGTTTACATGAGATTCTTCCAATCTTTCCAACTCCCTATCTTCCTCATATTGATCTACATAGTTCTGATGAAAAGGAGGAGTGATATGTTGATCATCTTCCTTGGGTCTGTTTGGAGGTTGGTTTCTTCTAAAATTTTGGTTTCTATTTTGAGGAGCAGCTTGGTTTTGATTTTCTTGTGCTTTCTTAATTATGCTCATCTCTTTCATCATTTCTTCTAACATCCTCTCCATTTTTGAGCTTGAAGTAGAAGGAGTGGATTCTTCTCTAAAAGATACTCTCTTCTCAGTTTTCATTCTTGCTCTCTTCTCCATTAAGTTGACTTCCACAGAAAGAGCACCCTTTTGCATATCTTCAAGAGTTGCAAAATCTCTTTCTCTTAGCTGATATGTCATGTCAGAGTCAAACCCTTCAGGAAATTTGTTTAAAGCTGAGCCCTGTGGAGGTTTTAGTTATGGGGAAAGTGCATTATACACACTATTAAATCTAGTGCAGTAAGCTTGCACACTTTCCCCAGTGTTTCTATCGAGGTTCTTGTAGTCAGAAAGGACTTGGAGAGGGTTTTTCTTTACTTCCCATTTGTTTAAGAATGTTTCATGGAAGCCTTAGAGATCATTAATACTATGGGGGGCTAAAAATTTGAACCATTTTCTTACTTCTCCCCCTAGGCTCTGAGAAAATAACCTAAGCTTGACATAATCATCGTTAATTTCATTTCTGTCAAAGTAGTCATTCATCTTATCCACATGTTGTGATGCAATTGTAGCATTGCTAGCATCATATAATGGAATTTTGGACTGATAATCCTGTGGAAGATTGACTAATGGTACAGGAAGGACTAGGGGAGTGTACCATGCTGCCATGATAGGTGGTGGGGGTGGATTTACAAGGAGTGGATTAATAACAGGAACAGTGGGCTGAGGTGTAGTGGTTTGAACAGTGGATGTAGGGTGAGCAGAAGTGGATGGATCAGGAATAGACTGCTGAGCTGATCATGGATGAGAGGCACCTAAGTTGTGAAGGAAATGTAAATCAGGAGGTGTTGTTTCTCTGCTACCAAGAGGTTCACTTGTTTCTGGAGATGATAGTGAAGACTCAGGATCTAACTGATCTAAATCACCAAGAGACCTAGTTCTAAAAGGATTTACTAAGTCAACTTGAGATTGTTGTAGAGCTGAAAGATTTTCAGGAACTGAATTAGCTCTCAAGGGTGATCTGAAAATAGTTGATAATTTTATCTTAGGAGACTTTCTAAGGATACTTTCAGGGTTGTCAACTATTCCCGGTGGGTTTGGGTCAGGGTAGGCTCTAGTATGAATCTTTCTAGGAGCCACTATGCTATGTGTTTCAGACCCGGTTAAAAGAAAATTTTAACCAAATATGACAATATTTATTAGGCTAACTGATCTTTTTAGAAGAAGGAAAATTTTAATCTCAAAGCCTTCTAGCTGAGTTTGTAAGATGCTGTTAAGACTTGGGGTCTTCCCAGTGGAGTATTAAGGTCTATTTTTAGGATTTTGAAGTCGCTAGGTGGGAATTTTTAGCTCTTTTGGAGGTAAAAGGTTTTACGGTCCACCACGAAGTTTATTATGAAGCCAAACTGAAATATTTTGGGTTTTTCTGAGTTTCTTGATTTTATAGGTAATGAGAGTGTCCTAAATCTAACTTAACACTTAGCTAGGATGTCAAGACATACAGAGTTCACTCTTATGGCTTGGTAACTGAAACCGTCAAGGTTTGATAAGGCTTTATAAGAATACTAAGGGTTACTTAGTTTGTCACTGATTCAATTAAGTCCTATCATGATTACCATTTGTTAGGTAGTGCTTGAGGGAGGTTACTTATGTTATATTTAGACAGTGAGTGTTTTGTTTTGAAGATTTTACTCAGAGTCCCACCGTGATCGCCATTATGTTGGTGGCGATGAGGTGGCTGATAATCACTGGATAATATTTGAAAATAAGGGATTTCTGGAGTCCTAAGGGGTACTTAGATTGTCACTGACTCAGAACGTCCCACCGTGATCGCCATTATGTTGGTGTCCCGTGTTTTGATAGTTTGGCAAATCAAAAGACAAGGCAACATCAGAACCAATCTTTAGAGTTCCAAGATCTAGTCCTCCTGTTCTCAGAGAGGGATCTATCAAATGTTTGTTTGCAAAGGTTTATCTTGTGTGCTTAGAATATGGATTTTAGAATATTTATTAAGTGCAGGTGTTTGTTTGTTTGGTTGGTTGGAATGACACAGCAGAACATGAAAGGTCTAGGAAAGATATATAGGATAGAGAAATATCTGTTTCATTGGGCAATGGAGTCAAGAAAAGGTCATAAAAAACTCATCAATAGATATGGGATATCAAAGGGAAAATCTAAGTTGGCCACAGGATCCTTTGGTTTTGGAATGAGATGGACATTAATGATTTGGAAAGAGAAGTTTTAATCCTCAAACAAAGGGAATTTGAAAACACAACTTGAACAATAAAGAGCTATTTAGTAGACAGGGCTAACCATAAATTATACAAATCACAGCTTTAAGAAAATAATGATCTCAAAACAACTTTTAAAATGAAATCTAAGATTCGGGGAACACCCTATTTCCTCAAAGATTTTATTTCAAATGACTTATAAAACATAAAATTTTCACTGATAATTGCAGTCATAGAAGAGGGAAAACCTAACACATCTATGATCACAACTAAAAAGACCTTTAAGCCAACTGTTTAAGTGAGGACAAAGGTCAAGATCAAAACAGACCTCTTTGATTCACTGTAAGCAAAGAAATTCAAAGGGAGACTTCAATAACAGTTTTTAAGTGGCAACAGACAAGTAGGGAGAACCATAAATCATGCTGAAACCAATTGTTCGAACTATTAAGGAAATAAACAAGCATGAAGATTAAAGAGAGAGATTAAAGACTCTAAAATACTTCAGCAGAAGAAAAAATGAAACAGTGAAGGATGAACAGGTCTAAGGTGCTTCCCGGAGTCATTTCTTAGCCTAATACTTTCTATCCTACTGTAGTAAGAAATTATGGAACATAATGAAAATAGGGGAAAACATAAAATAGTTCAGAATACTTCACCAACAGCCAAGCTCATGGATTCAATGATAGAGCGTTCTCAGAAACAAGCACGGAACAATATCATCAAGGCTTCCAAGACTTCAATTTTTTCTTCAACTTCAACGGACAATGTATTTATTTCAAAGAGTTTTAGTATTACAACTTGTGATCAAACAACAACCAACAACCAACCCCTCACTCATCTTCTACAGAAGTATATATAGAAGAATGAGGAGGTGAGATCTGATAAAAGATATCTAATTACAATTAATATATACTTAAATGGCTTCTTGGCCTTTGGGGGGCTCAATGAAGCAACTTACATAGGTGTCCTCTGTATAAAATCATTTACATTAACTATTAGGTTTGATGGGAAGAATTTGTTGACTTCAAGGCTTCTCATCGTCTTTGAAATAACTTTTGCTGACAGCTACAATAAGTTCCTTTGGTTGAAATAACTGTTCAGCTGTGTTGATGCTAAATATCTCCTAGTCTGGTAATAACTTCGACTTTATTTGATTGCTTTGAGGCTACAGGTGGCACTGGGGTGGCTAGAAGTTTTAATTAGCCCCTGAGGTGACAGTGGAGGTCTCTTTTCTGATAAAACAGTCACGATTTCCTTTAAAACTATGGTTTAGGCTTCTGATAATCCATTTTTAGCCGTAATCCCCATAACTCTATCTTTAATTCTTTGTCCTGATAATTTCATCTTTGGCACTGATAATTCTCTGACTATGCTTGATTCATGGTGTTTTTGCGGATGTGCAGGGCTGCGTAGGGGCGATATGGCATCAATGCCTCAAGAATCATTAATGAAACGTGAATTCTAAACCTTGTGTTTGATTTTCTTTGGTGGATTTAAGGTAGGAGGATCGTCACCCTCTGCCTTCAAATTTTCTTCAAAAAATGGTGAAAAAAACCATTTAAACCCTGCAAAATACAAAAAACTATTATAAAATCCTGCATATATAGGTTTACTACTGTAGAGGACATGTGGAGGAAGCATGGTCGTTAGATGGCATCATCCAACGATCGGGATTGAGCGGAGAAGGCAGAAGAAAGATTAAATCAGATCTGTCGATCGCGCAGAGATCAACGGTCGGGAGCAAAGGGGAAAGTCAAAAAACAGAGAATCGTTGACTGGGCGACGGAATCAGGGTGATGGAATATGGACCGGCGATCTGCAGATCAGATCGGCGGTGGAGATTAACTGGAGGGCGTGCTATAGCCCGGTTAACTGTCGGGAATCTTTGGCGAGCGATAGCTGTTGGATGGCTCGCCCCAGATCGGACGGTGGATAGCAATATCGCTGGGCGTCCATGTTCGAACGATAACGTGTGATGGGCAAGCGGTTTTGAAAAAGTACACGGGACACGTGTCATGCGATGAGTGGAATCGCTGGCGATTAGGAAAAAACGGCCATCGCCCAAAGGCGGTGCGATGAAAACCGCGCGGTTTTTGGGATGGGTTAGTGGAATGTGGGGACCACAGGGAGACGAAATCTGCACCGTCCGATCTTCAGATCAGATCGACGGTGCGGAACAATTTAAAACTTGTACCAGCGGAAAATTTAATAAAATAATAAAACGTCGGAAAATTAATATAAAGAGAGGTTTTATATATATAACCAAAGGTTTTAAACTTTGGCGGGAATAATTAAAAAATGGCTTGGCGCCCGTTTGCGAGGCCGTGGGGCATATGGTAAATAATGTGACCGAGGTTTTTAAGAAGAGGGGCTAAAGACTTAGCCCGAGGGGCTTAAGTCCATAATACATTAAAATATGATTTTTGTGAATTTTCAATGGTTTTCAAGGGAAATGGAGGGTTCTGATATGGTTTAAAAATGAGTTTTAAACCACATAAAGAGGATTTTCATAAAAGGGAGAAAAGGAATCATGAAAATAAAGGAGTTTTATGGAGAAAGAGGGGGGAAAATGAGGATTAGTTTGGAAGAGGGGAGAAAGGGAAAAATGGTGTTTGCAGCAGTTTTTCTTCATGTAATGACAACATAAATTTTGAGTTGGAAAGGGGAAAAGTAGTGACGATTATCCAAAGGATAGGATATTATCAAAAGACTTTAAGCATCAAAAATTTTAGTAATGAAAATTTTTCTTGAAGGCTATCCAACATTATTTAGCCACCACCTGATATGACATAATTTATGGGTGGCTAACAGGCCTGATTTGATGATATGGTCCAAAAATAAGGCTTGCACTGTCCCCCTTCTGATAAGGTTTATAGGTAGGTGCCCCCCATGAGTGGGACCCACTTTTAGGTGTATATTTGTACGTTTTGGCCCTTTCTAAGTCACAAGTTAGTTGTTATGTTGTGCGTTGTTGGTATTATCTTAGGGGTTATATTGGCAACCAACCAGATACTACTGAGATAATCACAACTAGTTACAAATTCTTCTAGATTTTTTTGTCTTTTTTGAACATATAATATTTGTTAAGTCAAGGAGCAATAGCTCGAATCATTAGAAGAAGGGTTTGACACTTTCACTACCTAGATTCAAATCCCAACAAAACATTTAACTCATTATAACATGGCTAAAAAATAGACATTACTTGTAATTGTGTTTTTAGATGTCTCAACCTTTACTATATCGTACATTTTTTTAGATTAAATATTAATTTTCAAATTATTAGCATTAGCTTAAAGGTTATAATGAACATCCACATAATCCACCTTAAAAAAAACTTTCAATATCCACTATTCCATCATTAAATCTTACTTATATAATCCTTACTCATTTTTTTAAATTTAATTTAAAAAAAATATATAAAATATTCCTATCTAATTTTAACTTAAAAATATCAATTTTAATTTTTATTATTTTAAATATTTATTTTGTTATTTTAAATAATTGGAAAAAGACAAATTTCATAATACATTTAAATTATTACATAAATAAGTGATTTTTTTCTACATAATCAAAACAATGGTCATATACATAAGGATGCCTAACGATACCTAATATCATATGTGGGCTCCTTCGATTGGGTTAACGATACCTAATATCATATGTTGGCTCTCGATTGGGTTGAGTTTGAAGCCCCTAGGAAATCAAATAAATAATTTCCCTCTCCCTTTGACTTTGTACACAGCCTTATATATATCGTGGTTAAAATTGGATATTATATAATTCAAATTTGGAAAATTTGGCGCTCGTTTTTTACTCCCCCGTCTAATTTTTAAATTCAATATCAAAATTCCTTTGTTCTCGACTTCCCCCTCCCTATGGTTTTAATTTTAAAAATCAGGGTCAAAATTCAGTTTCCTCTTTGCCCCTCATTCGTTACTGTTCACAACCATCCATTTCGAATACCAGTTGACGAGAGCAAGATAGACAGAACGAAGAAAATGTCTCTGGTTTGCACGAAGAAGGAGCGGGGTGGTGACAATGGGAAAACAATGGTTGATTGTCTTGCACCTTCTTCTCCAACAACATTACCACTCTGCCACACGAAACCCATCACAGGTCATCGCAAATCTGTGGAACTCAGTGGAGGTACATCCCGGTAGAAGGAAAACAATCTCTTCTTTTATCTCTAAAACCTGGAAAACCCTATTTCCTCCTAATCCCTAATACCTGGAAAGCCCTAAGCCCTAGTCTTTCTTAGTGTTTCCCTACTCCTTTCAACTTATAATATGAGGTTTTATGTATAGTAGATCCGCTGGAAGGGATGGTTTGTTTCCATTCATACTTCCTTATTTTCTGCTAGAGAAGATCATGGATGATTTACTGGGTTTTCAAAGGGATTAAGATTCAGCAGGTGAGTTTTAAAAAATGGGGTATTTGCTTAATTATCTCAGTCATTATTTTAAAAATGTTTGTTTTTCTTTCTTCTGTTGTATGTTGTATATATTCGATACTTTATAATATTTTATTTTTTTGTTCTGGGTACAACTTCTATATTCTGGTGGGGGTTTAAAATCTGGTGATATTGGTGGTTTGGGAGGCTCCCTTGGGTCAAGGTTGGGAGGCAGTGGAGGTTATGGAGGATTGTCAGGTTCATCCCTTCCTGACTCTGTTTTAATGGTAAGTTTATTTTGATAAAAGTTATTAGATCTGAACTGAATTAAGGTTCCATTTTTAAAGTTGTTTCTATACGTTTATCTTTAATAATTCAGATATTTCTGTGCATCTGCTATAGTGTTACCCTTCTTGTATAAGACAACATTTTTCCTCTACCCTATTGGCTTTATTATTATTCTCTTTCCATTTTTTAAATGATTCAGAGAGCCTGCAAATGTATATTTCTTTCAGTCTTTTCAAATTTGGTTTTGAACTTTCAAGTTTTCTGTTCTGCTAACTATACAATGTTTGTTATGTGTTATTTTTTAGATCTAACATGAACAATATATGTTTTTGAATTGTATGTTTAGTGGTACTTGCTAGCTTCAATCCTACATGATATGTTATGAGTTTCTATTATGGCTAGAAGCATTCAAAGGGAACCATTTTTATAAATCACCACTACCTGGGCTGGAATTGTAGTTGATATGGGAACGACCAATGGGTGGTATGAAAATTTAGCCACGTGTAGCTCTTTGTAAAGGTGCTAATTTGCATCTCAATCACCTGCAGTAGTTAGCAAAATTGTGTATAAATCGAATGGATGCTTGGTAGTTTTCTGAGTTTGGTTTTTCATTTTGTTGGAGTACATTCTTGTAAATTAATAGATTATTTTTTCCATCTTCTGTGGCAAGATCTCTCTTTCTCTGACCTGCCATTTTCTGCCTTTTTCATTACCGAATTTCATGTGCAAATTCTGAAGTTGATTGAACAGAAATGGATGTGGATTTTCTAGTGAAATCAACAATTGGAAGAAATTTAACTTTCTATCGAGATCTTATTACTAATTTCATTGGAAGAGATTAAAGTTTTAACTTTCTATTGAGATCTTGTTACTAATTTCATATTGGTGGTTCCCTACATGGTGCCATTAAAAAGAGTTGTCTGCCCATGTGCTACCACATTAAAATTGTATGTAACCAGGCTTTATGCGTTTGATGTACATTGCAACTCATTTTTCTCGTTGTTTGTTGCACTCTATGGGAATCCTCATAAAGCCCAATTATGTTTTAAATAAGTCCACATGTTCATTTGCATCTTCCTCTAGTAGAACTATGTTTCTAATTTGTACAACTTTATTTTATGCAGTGATTCAATATTTTGTCTCACCTCTGTTAGTTGCACAAGGATTCGTTCCTGGTTTACTGTCAAATTTTCTCTTTATGGTAGCCTTCTCTTACTACCATTACCTGAACTTTCTAGGCTATGATGGTAAGTTTCTTTTTGTGAATCATGCGGTAGATTTCAATAATTTTTCCTTTATGGTACAGATCGACACAAGCATGCGAACCCCAATCAAAGATGTTAGCAGCAAGGACACCTTCAATAAGAGCTAGCAATCTCTTCTCCTAATCAATGCTATCAAGTTCCATCAAAAGATCTGGTAAAACTGCAAGTGATGCTTCATTTTCCCTTTGTTTAATTGTTTTATATGCATCTGAGAAGTGAAATTCTCTCAAACATTCCTCCCTGAGCTCCAATAGGTTGGCCAAACCCAACTGTCCATAAGTTGCAGGTTCCTCCATTAACCTTGCAAGGTGAGCACGAAATGCATGAGAAAAAGAATCTCCCCTCCTTTTAGCATCATCAGTGCCACTTTCACTAGCTACAGCCTTATCAACTAGATCAGGCGAATGGTCAGATAGTATGGTGAACAAGTACTGAAGTTCATTGGGATCCCTAAGGTCAACTGTATTTGGCTCATATCGTTTCGGATCTGCTAACCATGGAAATGGTTCCAATGATGGAATAAGATGGTGCACCCCCACATTGAGAGTAGCACTAGAATCAAGACGCAATAAACCTTCCTGAGAAAATGGCCGATCAAAGCCTCCAAGACCTGTTGTACTCGGAGGAGCCATGGGGACAGGAGTTGTGATTTTTATGCCTTTTTGTACAAATTTTTCCATCCATGAGATCTTTTCATTAGATCCCTAATAGGTGGACCATGAATTTTTCCTCCTACATATGGTGCTCCCATTGGAAACCGCTCAACAAAATAATTAGCAGTCCAATGTGCAAGCCCATGCTTATCATAGCTCATAAATGCTCCCAAGGCACCCAAAAACCCTTCATGGCGCAAAAAATTGCTTGTGCTGCTCCTTTTGACCAGAATTTTACTGCAAATGAGATGTTGTCCATAGTGCATGCATGACCATGTATGAAAAATCCTCCAAAAAACATTTTCTTGAGCCCATAACGAAGTGCATTCAAATATACAATTTTTCCAATATTGTAGGAAATCATTCGCAGTAAGGAAAGAGAAAGATCTTCTTGTCTATAGTCTGAAAGGTCTTTATTTTTAGTTACAAATTTCCTAAAGCTTGAAGCAATATTTGACGCTGAAAGACCAATCTTTGAATAATCCAGACCACCATAGATATCTCCAACAAGCATGCCCACAGCACGGTTGTCTCCTCCTTGGCTAAGTTCGAGTATCTCATCAAAACTCTTACACTTTGTCAAAAGCCGGCCCAAACCCCAAAATGTACCACCTCCAACATTTGTTCCAATTACCCTTTGGAATTGACCATCTCCATCCACCTTGATCATGCTGACACCAGAACCAATATTGCAAAGAAGATATGGAAATAAATCAATCTGGTCAATATGAACAAATTCTTTGTGACCTTCCATGTGGGTAAATGCTTCATGTCGGATTGCCTTCAACAAAAAATTTGCTCCTGCAACAAGACAATCCATCTCATCTTCCTTATCCAGAGTAACTCCCAGCTTCTCTTTGAATACTTCTGCGTATTTAAATGCTCCACCCCCGGTGGCCTTAATTATGGTATTTCTTGTGTTAGACTCCTCACAGGCCCCTGCATTAAAATTTTTCCCGAGATGGAAGTTTTTGGAATGGATGAAGTCCAAGCAATCATTCAAATTGATGATCTCAAATTTCACAAAGAGAATACGACTGCCCAAAATGGGAGACTTGCGATTTCGTTCAATCATTTCCTTTCTGCAGCAAACACCACTCCCCTCGTGCCCTGCTGGTAGCTCCCTGTGCCTCGAGAAATATACTACTTTTATCAACGATCCTCCCAAGTCGACTGCAACTCATTTTTCCCGCTGTAACCATTATATTGCTGATCAAACATCCATACTATAGCTACTTTGTATTGTTTATGATATTATATGAATTATTTTTCACTTACCAAACAATAGCCATAAACCACAAACAAATATTAAACCAGATATAGCTGTCGGTAAAACAATCCACACGGAAATTTTCATTTAAAAAAAAAAAAATTTAACTAGCCGTCGGTATACCGACGCTTTATAAGCGTCGGTCTTGCGACGCCTTGCGACAAAGCGTTAGTCTTGTGACATCCTAGAAACTTCTGTCTTGTGACGCCTTGCGACAAGAATGTCGGTCTTGCGACGTCCTAGAAACGTCAATCTTGCAATGCCTTGCGACAAAGCGTCGGTCTTGCTACGTCCAAGAAACGTCGGTCTTGTGATGCCTTGCGACAAAAATGTCAGTCTTGCAATGTCCTAGAAACTTTAGTCTTGCGATGCCTTGCGACAAAACATCGGTCTTGCGACGTCCTAGAAAAGTCGGTATTGCGATGCCTTGCGACAAAAACGTCAGTCTTGCGACGCTTTCAAAGCGTCGGTATTGCGACACCTTAAAAGCATGGTTAGCCATAGAGTATTGCGACGCTTATAAAGCGTCGATATTGTGACGCTTTGAAAGCGTCGGTATTGCGACACCTTAAAAGCATGGTTAGCCATAGAGTATTGCGATGCTTCTAAAGCGTCGGCATTGCGACACTTTGTAAGTGTCAGTATTGCGACGCTTTGAAAGCGTCGGTATTGCGACACTTTGGAAAACGTCGAAAGAGAGACGATTGTTTGGAAACGTCGGAAAAAGTGTCAGTATTGTGACACTTTGGCAAAGCGTTGGAATTGTGACGTAATGGCTAACCACGTTTTTTCCAGCCTCAAACTGTTGCTCTTGCGATGACTATGTGTCGGAATAACGACGAAGTGGCCGTCAGAAATTGGGCCAAATTTTCTAGTGAATGCATATAAAGGTGAACCTATTTGTGAGAAATTCTTTGTAAATCTGCGATAATATTCTGCATATCCCAAAGAACTGCGTACCTCTATCTGTGTACAAGGTGTAGCTAATTGAAGGATTACCTGTATCTTAGCTGGATATACCTATATTCCAGTTGCAGAGATGTAGTGATCTAGGATCACACCCTCGGTCATCATCATGTGACATTTTTCATTGCTTAAACATAACCTAGTAGCAATACATCGCTCAAACACCTTTTCTAGCATTTCTAATGCTTGAACAAAGTCCTCCCCATATGGTGTGAAGTCATCCATATAGATTTCAAGCCCCTCATTTATTAAGTCAGAAAAAATGCTGATTATGGCTCTCTGAAATGTCGCTAGGGAATTACATAACCCAAAAGGTAAAAATCTATAAGCAAAATTACCCCATGGGCAGGTAAAGTTTGTCTTATCCTGGTCTTCAGGGGTTATTTGGATTTTATTGTAACCACTGAACCCGTCAAGGAAGGAAAAGAAACGTTTACCTGCCAATGTGTCCAGGACTTGGTCAATGAAGGGGAGGGGGAAATGGTCTTTCTGCGTTGATTTATTTAATTCTTTGTAATCCACGTAGATTCTCCATTTCCCATTATTTTTAGGGACGAATATGAGAGGGTAGACCCATTTGCTATCTGAAATAGGATAAATGAAATTTACATCTAATAGCTTTTGCAACTCTTGTTTTACAATATCTTTTAAGTGTGGTTTTAGCCTTCGCTGAGGTTGTCTAATGGGACGTGCTTCCTTATCGGTATAGATGTGGTGGGTGTATAGATGCGGGTCTAAACCCTTCATGTCTGGGTAATCCCAAGCGAATTCCCCTTGATACTTCCGAAGGAATTTTATGATCTTTTGTTTTTGGTCATCGTCCAAATTGCCATTAATATTCAAAACCTTTCCTGACTCAATCTCAATAGGTATGCTGTTATGTACAATGGTTGTGGGAATATGTTGATCCTCTAGATCTGTCATAGGATCCTCTTGAGCTTCATTTTCAAGGACTATTTTCAACATTTGGCATTTTAAATTTCTAGATGTGGGTAGCTGATTCATAAAATTATTGATTACAACATCTTCAGTTTGATCCTTAAATTCGAGATCTTCTACTAGTGTCAGAGGTGGACGGATGTTTTTCTCCCAATATGTACATGGATGCTTGTGAATTTTTACCGTGGGTAAGCTTGGTTTGGCAGGCAGATAAATAATGATATTTTTTATGGAATCACCTCTAGTGATAGTCATGCTACCTGCTTGGCAGCCTATGTAAGAATCTGCTGTGGCCAACCAAGGCTGCCCAAGAATCAATGGGTGCCCGTCCATCCTGTTCTTTGGATTAATAACCAAGAAATCAGCTGGATATTCCCATGAGTCCACAGAGACCAGGATGTCCTGCACCATTCCTTCTGGTCTGATAACAGACCTGTCAGCAAGTTCCAGTAGTATAGCTATAGGTTCTAAAGATGATATGCCCAGTTTTTCACAGGCCCCTCTAGTTAGGATGTTAATGGCTGCCCCTAGGTCAACCAATGTGTTTGGAAATGAGTGGCCAAATATTTTTACAAACACAATGGGATTTCCTGGGTCTTCATATGTCATGGGTGGTTCCTTACCCAGTAATAAATTAGATAACATCCCTACCACATGAATGGTGGGCGCAACCTTTATTTTCTTTACTTTCTTTTTCCCACATAGCTCTTTAATTTTCCTTGCATAGATGGGAATATCTTGGATGGCCTAGAGAAGAGGAATTTTGATACAAAGGTTTCTCAATTCACCCAGGATGTCAAAATCTGGAGATATTATTGGTCTGGGAAAAGTTAACCTTTCAGGGAATGGAGGTGGAGACATCCTAAGTTCTTCAGGTCCTTGTTGGTCAACCGTTTCTTTATCTTTACCTACCTCCGTCCCCGTTATCTTTGCTTGGCTAGGCTCTGTTGAAGTTTCAGCTCAGAGCTAAGGCGGATTCGTGGCTTCTACAGGTAAGATAGTACGTCTTGATCTTAGCCTTATCTCGCTGCATTTCTTCTGCTCAACGCTGGGATTTGGATTTTCTATGATCTGAATTAGTTGAACTGGTCTGTTGTTGGGATTAGGATTGGGTTGAGCTGGAAATTGGGGGCGTACGACAGGCTACGAGTTATGCTGGACTGGGTATGGTGCTAGTAGTGTAGGTTGATTTTGGGTCCTTGCTCCCATTGGTAGGTTGGTCATTCCTAGGGGTCGTTGCCAATTCCAATTAGCGTTTTGAGGAGGGGGGTTCGGCCACTGGGTTTGATATGGAACATTTTGCCAATAAGGGGGAGAACAAGGAAAGATTAACCAATTATTCCCTAATGAGGGTTGTGTAGGCCAGGGTGGCATAGTAAACGATTGGTTTGGCCAAGTAGAAAAAGGATTTTGATTCTGCCAAGATGTTGCAGGGTTTTGCTGGTTAAACTGTGGAGAAGAAAATAATTATGGCAGGTCTTGAGGCATACCTGGTCCTGCCTGCCACTGTCGACGCTGATTCATTAGGTAGACTAGTTCTGTCTCCTCCTCTGCTTCCTTGTAAACTTCTTTCAGCCCGGGAAGTGAAGGGCATTGGTCCGTGGTATGATCCTTAGTGCAGATGGCACAGGTCTGAACCATGTCTAAGGGACATTCCCTTTGGCTGTGCTTCTTTCGAAATCGTGGGCAAAAGACAACCAAGTTCTGTTCTGCTATAGATTATTTATGCTTGGCTTGTAAAACGTCATGTTGTGTCGTCAAACTATCCAAAATGTCAGTTTTGAAATCTTCCAAAAGATTTCCATACTCCGCTCTAGTTACGTTGCCATTAAACTGCTTAGGATCTTTTTTCATAGAATCACGTCCATTTGGTCGATTGCGCGCACTACCTTGAGAGAATATAATACACAGGGAAATAATCTCACCATATTCTTCCTAGTAAATATCCCCTTTTCCCATTATGTTAAGTGTTTCAACCCATTCTTCTTTCATTCCTTTAATCATTGTGGCTTTTAAGATGTCTTTGGATAGCGTGGTATATGGAGACCTTTGTAAATTGTATTGAAATATTTCTATGTACTCTTCTAATGTTTCATTGTATTTTGCAGACATATTGAAGATTTCATATTTTAGATCTCGGGTCCGGCAGTAGTCTTGGTACTTGGTAAGGAAAATGTTCTTCATTTGGTCCCAGTTATTGATAGTTCCCCCACCTAATCCCATGAACCAGCATAACACTGTTCCCTTTAAGGTAGAGGGAAATAGTTTTAGTTTCTGAGGATCAGTGGTGTAGTCATATTCCCTACATAAGACATCAAATTCAAATAGGAATGCATCATGATCTTCTGTGGTAAATCCATGAAAGGTGGGAATGTTTTGCAAGGGAATGGCTTCATAGGGGTGTTTGCAGCATGATCAACAATGGGGTACTCCAATGTTGATTTCTACCTCTGATTTTGGTTTTGATTATTTTCCATTTGATAAAAAAAGGTGCCAGAAATCTTTGGGGATTTCTTGATCTGGAGGAGTAATCCTAGTGGGCTTGGGAGGCGAATGCGGTGGAGGCTTTACAATACTTCCCTGATTTGGGATCCTGAGTGCCTCTATCTTGACCACTCTTTCAGGGGATTTAGGCTCTGGTGCTTCTATTTGAATTCCACCACTAGTTTCTCCTTCCCCTTCCTGTAAGTTGCAAGAACCTCCCTCTCTCGAAGGGTCAGTGCCTATATGATCGACAGTCTGAAGGCTTCGCTTACATCCTTCTGTCTCACAGTAAATCTCGGCGTAGGCTATAGATGGTGAGGTTGCTACATGAGGGAGTGTGATAGGACTTTGAATGGAAATAGTTCTGGGTCCTATGGATGCTTGAGATTCAGCTTTCTTAATGATTTCGTCTATATATGCTTTTCTTCCAAGGATAACTGGTCCTTTGGATTGTGAGGATTTTTGTGAATGATTTTAGATTGTTTCTATATTTTTCTTCCTAGTCATAAAATAAGAGCACCTATTCTACTGGTCTTTGCATGATTTGCTGAGAAGCAGGCTAGAGGGCAAGCATGTTGCTTGCCGATACACAGGTTCTTACCTTTCATTTTCAATACCCAATTCTTCACAGCAATGGAGAAATATGAATCAAGGATATCACTCTTAACACTCTCCCTGATAACGGTGCCAAAATGTTGGTGTCACAGAGGTGGCTTATTATAGGCAACCTTAGTGCTTCTCATTTAATTGTCAAAATGAGGTAAGTCTTCTTATTTCAAGAGTGTAAGCACAATATATGCAAGTGAGATCGACTGATAGTTACTCTTTGCTGCTTATGAAAAAGGATTATCTAATCTTCTGAAATCAATCAACTCAAAGGGAAATGGATTGGTAGAATGTGGCTAGCTATTCTGTCTAGTTAGAAAAGAGAAACCTACGATTGAACAACGAAATGATGGTTTGAACAACAACCTTAATGAATTGAACAACAATCTTAATGAATTGAAAAAAAATCAATTATATAATTTTGCAATAGAATTCTCTTTGTAAACTAATTAATTGACATTAATCAACAATTGGACGCCTTACTGTGCTAAAAGAACAATTTAATCCGCAAAGACAAGTAACATCGAACAGTAACTATTCTACTTTTTGTAAATCGATTGGAAAGGCATTGGAAGAAAATGGAAACATCTAATGGTGATGAAGCATTATTATAAACCAGAAAATATGAATGCGATTATTCTAAATCAAGAAGCACAGATGCTAAACTTCTTTGAAGAAAGAAAAATTGTAACTTTATTGAGTGGAAAAGTACTTTACAACCGCATCAGATAACTGGAAATTGATTATGTAGCTAACGCACAGCATGGAAATTGGTGAGGAACTTCCATGGGTTGGGCCTAGACCACCAAAATCTCTATCGCAGTGAAAAACTCAAAAGATAATTGTTCAAAACATCAAAAAATCTTTATTACATCAAGGGATACTACATGAATACAATTAGGCAGTTCAGTCCTGATGCGTTGATTACAGAAGGAATTCCTCTTCGACTCCCTATCTAGTTCATCCCTGGTCCTTTTAAAGGCATTGTCATGCAATGAGATAATATTTTCCAAACAACATCCCGCTATGCGTGGCTGTCATTTGAGTTCTCGAGCTTGAATCTGTCTGTCTACATTTTGCCGGCTTCTGGGAGTTATTGAGATCCCATACATTTGCGTCTGTTGGTTGTCTTCCGTTTACTGTTGGTTCAGCTACTCTGCCTTCTTGCATACGGAGACACAATAAGTCAAATTTCTGTTATAGAAACATTCCTTTTGTCGTTAGCCTAATTGCTCTAGTTTTCATAAATATTTTCTTTCTTTATTGTTAAGATGAGGAATAATTCCCAAAACTATGACATAATTTGAAGTAATTATAGGGTGAAAACATACCTAAATTCAGGCCCAACAATCATCATGTTGTTAAAGCGATTTTATCAAGCCTCAATGAGCAAAACAAAATCTAGCTCCATGACTTTAGCAACCTGCAAAGAAAAAAGTGTCAAAGAGTATCAGTGAGAAAAGGAAGAAGACTTCAAAACATTAGAAAGTGGGTTTTTCAAAGCCAACTCAAATTTCCACATGCCAACACATCAAATTTCAAATAAAAAAAGTGTTTACTTCAACAATTGATCAAATTTCAAAGGGAGTTGCCTTGTTTCAAGGGTGCCCAAGTCATCATTGTTCACAAGCACTAAACCCTAATTTCCTCTTCCACTGAGCTAGGGTTTGCTATGAAAAAGAGGCATAGGAGTAGAGGATCCATATGGTAGGTCATATTAGAAAGTATGAAGCCATACCAACTCATAAAAATCATGCCTCCGTCATTTTCTAAGAAGTCATTCCAAGGGACAAATCATTTGCCACACATAGGGCTAGTTTTTCTTCAAACTATGTTTATGACCAAACATAGATGAAATTAACAAAAGTGAGAGAGATTTTTGTCCCTCATAGGTCAAGGAAGAAAAACCTCCATTTTTTACACAGGTATCATGTTTTGCAAGAAATTACAAATTTACAGGTACTACAAGAGGTTTTCTGCACTTCTGGAGTGACCTTGGGGAAATCAAGTTTTCTCATAGCTGGAGTGTCCAAATGACTTTCTTGATGAGTAAAATGAAAACTAGATAGAGAGATATTTCCAATGAGCTATCATGAGCTCAATTTGGAGTTGACGAAGGCCTCCAAAAGTTTCCTGCACCAGCACTCTCCATTTCTGCACCCTCATTCAGCACTTTTTGACCAGTCTTGGGAAAATCAACTTTTGAAAAGGTGAATGAAATCGAAACAGAAAAAAGGTATATTTGGAAATTAGACAGGATAATATTTCCAAAAAGCTATCTTGGGCCCAATTTGGACACCGGTAATGCCTCCAAAAGTTGTCTGTAAAAAGGTGTAGGAATGGCACTGCGCATTTAGAAAATGTTACCTCCTTGGCGCTACGCATTTGCACCGGCATTGCACGCCTGGAATTTGGCGCTGCACCCTTGCTAGTTATTTTCAATGAGATTTTTTAAGCCATTTCACGCCTATATCTTGTTGTTGCACCCTTGCAGAGGCACTGCGCGCTTACCACTGGCACTGTGTGCCTAGCCAGAGAAGATTGTGAAGTGATCCATTAGTCCAAATCACTTCAAATCTCCTTCAAATATTTTCCAAATTCCTACAAAGCACGGTTAAGTGGTAAGTGCATACCATAACCCATTTTAAATCTATTTTTGTCATAATTTAATAAATTGAAGTGTAACCCTAAAGAAAACCCTAATTACAAGCTTTTGATTACTGTTTTACCCTTGTTTTCATCTTTCTAAAAGAAATATCAGTCATAGAAAGGGTAATTACCTTGATTTAGGGTTTTCATTCATCTAGTTTGTCCCTACACACATTCCCTTTCATTCATTCCCTTCATTCACATTCATTCACTTCATCTTTCAAGCTAACCATCTCATCCCTTTCCCCTCATCTCATTTCACTTGCACCATAGGGTTTCCAAATCAGAATTTGAAGATGTCAGAGGAAGAAGACAGTGGCATTGTTGGTGAGGAACAAATGCTAAGGAGAAATGAACACAAGGGAGGGAAAATAAACAGATTTGAACCTATCACCACAAGGGAACTCATGGCCTCTCCTCTCACCGTTTCTTACTTTAAGCATGTGGGTTGTTTTGAATTTTGTGAGAGAGTGCAGCAAGTCCAAAATCACTTGGAATTAAAAAGACTATTCATCATCAATTTCCATGACAGGCAGGTCAATCTTGCCGGGGTTACTTTTGAGATGTCCACCAATGCCATTGCAACTGCTACATGGATCCCTAGTGTGGGAGAGAGGTGGTTTAAACAAGAAAACTTGGACATGAGCTATTATGAACCATACCTCAAACCTAGGTACAAAGATCACAACAAGTCCATTTTCCCTTTTTTCTCATCTCCTTGACCGGTATGTGCCCATGAGGAGGATTCAGGGAAATCAAAGCTCAAAGAGAGGTAGGAAAGGCCAAGACTTTGTTGGATGAGACCTTGGGAATTTTTGATGGCAGTGATGATGAGGAAGATCAGCTTCCTAGACAAAGACCAAGGACCATTGGGCTGAAGAGAGCTTTAGCTTGAGAAAGGAAAAAAGAAGTAGAATTAGCAGAGCATCTCACTCCAAGTGAGCTGCTTGCCATAGAGATTGTTGGTATTATTTTATGGCTATATTTTTCTCCTAAAATCCCATGATTTATCCACCATTTTCTTCCATAAATCCCTTATAGTTTATTGAAATTGATTAATATAGCATTATAATTGTTATTTTTACATTAAATTTAATTTATGGAGTTTTTGTGTTAAAAATTGAAAATTTTCAAGAAAATTACAGGGTGTGATAACTTCCTGTAAATAGTTTATGTTCTGACACGTGGCATAGCAGGTAGATCAAAAAAAAGGGCAAGGACGTGATCTGGAATGTACACACATGATGAAAAATCTATCCAGCATCAGATTTGAATTTCCTAAATAGCCGGTCAACACTGGTCAAACCCAACCAATCTAGTAGAAAAATCTGAGTCATAATGAATGAGCTTGATATTTTTCCTATGATTAGGAATTCCAAACTAATTCGATTTGTTTTGGAGATCATTTAGGATTATAAGGAACAAAAATAGCCTCTTTTGATTGTAATTTTTAATAAATAAGTGAATGGAAGCATGTAATAGGCTAATGATGCTAGTGATATTATTGAATGTAAGAGAAGACTTGAGACTGTGTACGTGCTTCAGAACTCTGTTTTAATGTAGCTCATTCCCATATTTTAATCAGAGACAAAATTTCATCATTTATGGTGTTTTAAGTTAGCGTTCTCATCATTTGAAGTTTCCCAAGTGTGCCTTTAAAGCGTGGAAGGGCCCCCATGTGAAGTCGATACACTTTTCTTTACATTTTCATTAAATTTAATATTCAGATCTGATTTAGGATTTTGTTTAATTGTCATGCTTTAAGTTCATTGATTTTGATTAAGAGTGCTTGTGATTTCATTTATCAATTTTTATTTCATGATTCATAGTTATAATTGAAGAATTCAATTACTAAATTAATGAACAGTCCTTGTAAGAGGGTTTAGTTGAGTATTGAATTTTAAATCATTTCTGTGATCTTTGTTTTAATGAATTCGATTTTTAATAGGCTTTAGTGTGTTACTTTGAAAGAGTTTTCGTGAACTATAACCTTGTAAAAGGATTGAAAACTCAAACAATTAGTAGCACTTTGTTTTTAGAACAATAGATAAGATTTAATTATATGAGTGTTTAAAGTGTGTGAGGAACCACATACCAATCTCTTGTAAAAGAGTGCTGGAGCCTACCGCAATAAACATTCACTTAGGCAAACAAATCCTTTTAGGTCTATAAACATTAGACACGTGCCTCTAATATTACCTACCTTGGTTGACAATAAATTGAGCCTAATCTGGAACACTAGATTGGTCTATAAATTTTGGCGTCGTTGCCGGGGAGGCGCAACTAGAGGATTTTAAAGAAAAAAAAACAAAAATAATAAAAAAAAACAAACAAAAACACAGATTTAGTTTTAATTCTACATTTTAGAAGTCATGGTTACTTATGTCTAGACCTAGAGATGATAAAGGTAGATTCATAAAAACCCCCCATCCAAAAACTAATCCATCACTAGGAGTAGAACCTTTAGAAAGGATTGAACACACAAATCCAGTTGGGAAAGTCACTGTACAAGAATTAGAGGACAAACAAAAATCAGGGCAGAGACTCACACTCATTGAAAGACAAATTTTATTGGCATACGAAGCAAAGAAGAAAAATCTCCCTGAATCCTCTATAACAAAAGAGAGTAGAAAAACAACCCAACAACCTCTCCTTGAACCTACTGATTTTGAAAAATCTCAAGAAGGAGAAAAATCACCAGAACAACCTTTCTTTGAAACAAGTGACACTGAACAAGACATTAAATCAACAGAAGAAGCTATAAAAATGACTAAGGAAGGAGGAGGATCAGCAAGAGGACCCAATCCTGAACAACTTAGAGAATATGAGAGACAACAGGAGGAAAGAAGAAGACAAAGAGAATCTAAACAGAAACAAAGGCAAGATCAAGATCGAAATCCACCAAGAGAAGAGGAAGATTCAACTTTTAAATTTCTTATTCAAGAACCAGGAGAAAACAATGACGAGGAAATAAAAGTGAAAAACATTCCTCCATCTATGCTACCAAACTTTTATGGAATGGATTCAGAAGAACCAAACTCATTCTTGTTTGAATTTGACATTGTATGCCAAACATATGGTTACACAGATGATGCTCAAAGGCTTAGACTCTTTCCAGCAACACTAAAAGAATTAGAACTTAGGTGGTTCATGGAACTTGGTGAACATGTAATAACTGATTGGGATAGCATGAGAAAAATATTCTTAAAGAAATACCAACCTTATTGTAGATCAAGAGATTATAAAGACTATATCTTTAGAATGAATCAACAAGAGGATGAGAGCTTAGAGAAATATTTGGAATGATTTGTTTACAATCTACAAAAATCAAAACATAGAACCATGTCTCTTGATTTGATCCGAACAATATTTTTGAAGGGCATCCGAGAAGAATACTTATATGATCTTAATTTGATGGGCAAAGGTGATATTTCTACCTTACCTTTTGATGAGATTGTTGATTTATGTGAAAAGTATTCTAGGAGCAAAGCTAGGAACGGAAAAAGAACCATATCGTCCAAAGCCACTAAATTTGCTTCAGCTAGTGTCACAAGGGCTGAAATAGGAAACTTATTAGAAGAATTTAAAACAGACCTATTAAGTACCTTAGGGAACCAAATTGAAACTTTAAAAGAAAAGAAAAGACAAGAAGAAGAAGATCAATTAATGGCTGTCTTTTGCCTGAAGTGCCAGAAGAAACATGCTTTGAAAGACTGCCCTTTAGAAAATGTTCAAAATGTTCAAGTTTGTGAATTTTGCACTGAAAATCATGATATATTTCATTGCTATAAAATCAAGATTTTACAGAATTGTAATTTGGAAGCCAACGCAGATATGGAGAATTTGTATTTCATGGGCGCTAAGAGACCATGGCAACCACGACCTCCACCTCCAGGTATGTTTCCAAACCAAAATTTGCAATTTCCTGCACAAGTCCAGATGTATGTTCAGAATTCTTGGAATGTTCCCATGCCTTGGCAACAACAAACTTACCCACAACAAAAATGGAGACCATTTCAACAATATCCTCAATCATACCAACCATATTCTCAACCATACCAACAATATCCTCAGCCATATCAGCAGTATCCTCAAACATATCAGCAATATCCTTAGCAGCAAGTTGTCCATCAACCTCAAAACACTCAACAAACATTGCTTGCTCCTCCACCAATAAATCCATCTCAATTACAAATTCCATCTAACCAGCCTCCTAGACCTACTCAGATACCTGCTCAACTTGTACCTAATCCAAATAGTAGAGCAGATAGACCAGCTTACAGTGTATATGAGGGAACATCTTACCCCACTCTACCTTTACAAAATATCGAGCTTAGGTCTGGTAGGATACTTCAAAAAGAACCTCCAGTAGCTGACAAACAAAAAGAAAACAAAGAGAATGAAGATGACACTCCACCTCAAAAGAAACAAAATGATAACATCCAAAATAAATAAATGCAACCAATGTATCCACCACCTTTTCTGGATAGATTTATCCAAGCAAAACTTCCCGTGTATTTACCTCAGTTTGATGTTTTAGATGAGCTAAATAATGTCTATATAAAAATTCCACTACTTCAAGCCATAAAATACATTCCGATATATACTAAAGCAATCAAAGAACTATGCCTCAAGAAGCCTACAAAGAAAAGACTTGACCCACAAACTATTCATGTTATTGGACATCTAGCCGGCGTTATGACAAACACCATTTCAATGGAAAAGAGAAAGACCTGTATTTCCCCAAAAGAGGTCACTATAACTGTAATAATAACATATCATTCTGAACACTTTGATTGGACCTTAAATGCATTAACACAGATGACCCACATTGCAAAACACCTATAGCCACAAGAACAAACTGAAATACACACTATTCATTCCAGAACTAGCTTTATAGCTCTAAAGTTGTTTCATGGATTTTAGAGGATATAATGTTTCGTTCTACACTTTTATATCCATTGACTTTTGTTCTTCACTAAAACGAATTAGGGTAACACCCTATCATCCTCAAATTATTATGCAACTCATTGATACCTAAAAACTTAGAGGGTGTAGATCAGGTAATATGATTATTTCATGAGGAACTGAAAGAAAACAACTCACTCTATACCCATCAACACAATCACCAGTAGTAGCAAACAAATTATGGCTTGATGACAAATACAATGATAAAGAATAATTTCAATCTATTTTCATCATCAATCAGATCTATGATTTTCAAGAACATAATAATGATGATTTGGTAGAATTGTTCCTTTCTCAACTTGATATTTCTGAAGAATTAAGAAATGAACAATACAATGCTGCAGATCAAATTTTAGCAAAAAGTTTTCAAGAAACATGTACCATTCATTCTTTGCAAACATTATTTGAAAATATTTTTCCCATTCAATCTATCACAAACACACAGAGTAAGATCATAGAGATTAGTCCAGGAAAAACATTGAATATTGGCACACACCTAGACTTATCTCAGGAAGAAAAATTGATTCAATTATTGAGAAAATATCAAAAGGAATTTTCTTGGGACTACACCGATATGCAGGGAATCCACCCAGAAACATGCACTCACCATATTTACATAGATATCAATGTAAGACCAGTGAGGCAACCACAGAGAAGAATGAATCCCATTCTTCAGGATATTGTTAGAGATGAATTACAAAAACTACTGAAAGTGAATTTTATTTATCCCATCTCTAATAGTCAGTGGGTAACTCCATTGCTAGTAGTGCCCAAGAAAAATGGTAAGTGGAGGATTTGTGTTGACTACAGACAATTGAACAAAGCAACCCTCAAAGATTATTTTCCACTACCATTTATTGACCAAGTTTTGGATACATTAGCTGGGAAATCATCATTTTCTTTTCTTGATGGTTTCAATGGCTATAACCAGATCAGAATAGCCTTAGAGGACCAGGAAAAAACCACTTTTACTTGTCCCTGGGGCACTTATGCCTACAATGTTTTACCATTTGGACTCTGTAATGCTCCAACTACATTTCAGAGAGCTGTATTAGCTATTTTTGCTGATTTAGTTCATGACTGTGTTGAAGTTTATATGGATGATTTTTCAGTGTATGGTAATTCATTTGAGCATTCATTAGAAAATCTTGAGAAAGTTTTGAAGAGATGTATTGAAGCCAATTTATCCTTGAGTAATGAAAATTGTTTCATGATGCTAAATGAAGGGGTAGTATTGGGGCATTATATTTTTTCAGAAGGCATTAAAGTAGATCCATCAAAAATCCAAATCATTGTCAATTTGCCAATTTTGAAGACTCAAAAAGAGGTAAGAAGCTTTCTTGGGTATGCAAGCTATTATATAAGGTTTATTTAACATTTTAGTAAGATAGATTTACCTCTGTTTAAGCTTCCTGCAAAATATTCACCTTTCAACTGGAATGAAAATTGTCAAAAAGCTTTTGAAACACTCAAAGAAAAGTTATCAACCACACCAGTTTTAAAAGGACCTAATTGGACCCTACCCTTTCACATCTTTACAGATGCATCTGATACTGCAGTAGGTGCCTCATTAGGCCAAAAAGAAGAGTCTTTGAATTATGCCATCTATTTTATTAGTAAAAATCTGACACCTACAGAACTTAATTACACAATTAATGAAAAAGAAATGCTTGCAATCATACATGTTGTGAATAAATTCTGACATTATATAACTAGTTACGAGGTTTTTGTCCATACTGACCACTCTGCCATTAAGTACTTAATGAAAAAACCAATAACTAATGGCAGAGTTACCAGATGGCTGTTATTGCTATAGGAATTTAATATTATAGTGTTGGATAGAACAGGTAAAGAGAACCAAGTGGCAGATTTTCTTTCTAGACTCCAGAATCTAGGCGAGGTTGTTCCAGTTGAAGATTCTTTTCCCGATGAAAATTTATTTGCAATTTCAACAGTGGATCCATCGAATGCTGATTTAGCCAATTATCTCTCCACAGGAAATACACCTCCACATTTTACTTCAAAGGAGAGGAAAAGACTCATCAAGCAAAGTGCCATATATTCATGGGTTAATGGAGATTTATTTTACATTGGTTATGATATGATTATTCGAAGATGTGTAAGAAATGATGAAATAATTGATATTTTAAAATCTTGCCATGATGAACCTTGTGGTGGGCATTTTGCAGCTAAAAGGACAACATTCAAGATCCTCAGTCTTGGCTATTACTGGCCATCAATTTTCAAGGATTCCAAGAAACATGTGAGAAGTTGTGACAGTTTCCAACGAATGGGTAGACCAACTGCTTCAGATGAGATGCCACTTCAGCCTCAAGTACATTTAGAGCCATTTGAAAAATGGGCTCTATATTTTGTAGGACCTATCAATCCACCTTCAAAGGGTAAAAAGTACATCTTAGTATGTACTGACTACGTGACTAAATGGGTTGAAGCAAAATTACTTGTCCAGGCAACTAAACAAACAGTGGTAAACTTCCTTTTTGAAGAAATTTTTGTAAGGTATGGAGTTCCTAGAGAGATAGTAACACACCAAGGTACTCAGTTTACTTCAAGGATGGTTCAAGACATCACAGAAAAATATAAAATCAAGCACAGGAAAAGTACACCTTACCATCCACAGGCCAATGGTCAAGTGGAATATACAAATAAAAATTTAGAAGGAATTATCACTAAAACAGTGGCAATGAACAGAAAGAACTAGGAGGAAAAGCTCAAGGATGCTCTTTGGGCTTACAGAATCACGTGGAAAGACACAACAGGATTTACACCATATCAGCTAGTGTATGGAAAAGAGGTAATGCTTCCTATTGAATTTCAGATACATACTTATAAAATGGCTGCAGATTTAGGCATTGATCTCAATGAAGCACAAAAAGAGAGAATTAAGCAATTGAACTAGTTAAATGAAATGAGGTAGCAAGCAGAGGAGAGAACAATCCTAATGCAGAAACAAAGTAAGCAGTGGCATGATTCACACATAAAGAAGAAAGAGTTTAAAGAAGGTGATTGGGCTTTACTCTTTGACTCCAAATTCAGAGATCATAAAGCCAAGTTCACAACACATTGGATGGGCCCATATGAAATAGTTCAAGTATTTGAAAATGGATCAGTCAAACTTACTACAATTGATGGAGAAGGCAACACCTTTATTGTCAATGGACATAGGTTGAAACTCTATCATAAACCCATCAACAAGGAAGATTTTATTCAAACTGTATCTCAGCAAAAGGAGGTTGAGATATCACAGCCTTTAGCTGTGATATCTCTACCTTAGTCATTTCAATTTATTAAAAATAAAATAAAAAAAATAAAATAATAAAACATAAAAAATAATAATAATAATGGCTTAGATGTGAAAACCAGACTCTGGCACACTCTAAACCTGAATTCTTACTGGAAAACCAATCATTTGGCTGGTAAGAATTCATTGTTCTAGTTATTTCCTGTTTTTCATTATTTCAATAATGACTTGAGGACAGGTCAAAGAATTAGTGGGGGAGAAGAAACAATGGTTTTTCCCTATCTCATCTCCTCACTCTCAATTTTTCAAGGAATTTGTTTCAGTAATTCAATGTTTCAATAAGCGTTGTTTTGTTCTAATCAGTAAAGGGACCTGTTCAAGCAACAAAATATGCAGTGGGACCTATTTCAACATGATTATGCAGAGGGACCTGTTCAAAGGCTATGTCAATATTACAAACAGCAGAGGGACCTGTACAAAGACTGCATCAAAGGTACACAAGGCTACTTCAACAATAGGTTGCCTATCAGAATTCTAGACAAGGCTGCATCAACACCAAAGATGAATAGAAGCTTCACAAACATGACTCTTCAGATTTTCAAGGGGACCTGTTTTAGAAGACAAGGATCAGTTACAAATACAATTATATTAGTCACACCTGTACAAGCAAATCAACTACGCCTACAAAAAGTAAAATTAGGATTTTATCAGCCAACAAGTGTAATGTATTGAAATTTTTTGTTTTTAGCATTTAAATTCCTAGATTATTTTAGTGTTAAATAAATAATTATGATTGCTTATTATCAATTTAATAACCTATATCAATCCATTCTAAGCATTTTAACCTATGAAACCATAAGATATCTTATTGCCTAATGGTTTCAAGCCATATCCCTCTACCTATTTCTATACATTTATATCTATTACCACTCTGCCTGTTTCTATACAAACACTTTTATTTTCATAATACCCATTCCTATTCCTACCCATTCCTACCCATATTATCCATTTTTAATCATTCCTACCCATACCCTCATACATTCATCATTGTTTCAAATAGACCTCTGCCAACAAAGTACCAACAGGCCTGTCCTCAATTGATTTCATCCATTCCGACAAGATAAGTTGATGAAGAAGCCTGACAGAAACTGACATTAGTTGAGGGAGAACGCCGATCCTTCAGAATGAATAATATATTTTGTGAAAGAATAAGCGAAATTAGAATCAGAGTGGTGCAGAAGTGGAATGGTGCGGAACCACGAGAATAGGAGAAGAATCTTGAGCGATAAAGCAAAGGTGGGTTTGAAATAGAAAACTGGCAGTATCACGTAGTTGAAAAGTTGTATTTAAGTTTTATCAAAAAAACGCGATATGTGTTTGCTGTTGACACGTAAGGAGGTAGTGATATTTTAATACCACTAATATCGCATAGATTTGGAGCATTAACGCTCGGAGACTTTAACAACACGATATTCATTAGTGATCGTCTGATCAGGGTTTGCAGCGCGACGAGCTGGGAGCCGCCGATTTGAAGAGGTGCATTAGTTGGTGGGACCCATTCTTAATATAACGCCCAAGGTTTATGACTGGAGAGCGTTTGATGCATGGATTTAATTGAAAGACAGTCGGGCACATATACGGATTTAATTGAAAGGTCAGGGCGCATATATATAGTTATATCTGCTTATGAGTGTATCTGCCAATGATTTCATTTCTCTGTCAGCATGACTTATATACTCTGTTATTATGATTATGTTTTCTGAAAACCACTATCATTCCTTTGTATCTATGATTTGAACTCTCTGTGACACGTCTTTAGGCTTTGTAAATAAGACTACGGTCTTTCATAATAAAACCCTACTCTCTGTGCCATTATCATAACAATCTCATCTCATGATAACAGGCAAAATCAAGGTCGGGCGTTGAGTTTTCATTTTATGAAACTCTGAGTTCATAAAAGTTGGCTAACATTCGAGCTCTGAGTTTTAAAACCAAAAGGCCGAGATAATAGGTGTTGAAAAAGGGAGAAAGTATAGGAGTCAGGGGTTATCCAGAATTGTGACTTCTGCCCAGAAATTGAAGTAAGCTCAGAAATTTATGAACATCTCAGACATTTGAAGAATTCAGTTTAGAAACCTAAGGTCAGCTCAGTGGAACGTAACAAGTTGAAAAACCTTGGTTAAATTTTTGTTTCACAGAGTATAATAAAAAAGGGTTAAAACATAGATTTTTCTAAAAATGACAAATAGAGCAGAACCTGAGAAATTTGATAGCTCAAAATACCATGAAGACTGTGTTAAAATTTTGAGGGAAAATCAATGGTTATCTTTTCTAGAGAAATTCAATGGAAACAATGAAGAAGTTACAAAACAGTTTGCATTTTAATTTAATGGAGAAAATGCTTTGATAGGAAATCTCTCTTTCAGAATCTCAGAGGATACAATAGCTCAGTCATTAAACATTAGTCCAGAAGGGGAAAAATACTTCAAAACAAATTAGTTTAGAGAAAAATCATGGACTCAGTTTATGTCTAGATCCAGAGTCTCTTTTGTCAATTGGAAAAAGGGTGTTCCTAGAAGTTGGTTAATCCATCCATGGGATGAAATAGTTTACATTCTCCAAAAATTTGTCACATGTGAAGGGCGTTATAGCATGGTATACTTGTATCACATAAAAATCTTGTTGCACTTAAATGCTCAATGCACTATCAGTTTGCCTTACTTTCTTTAATAGAGTTTGACTAAAATGTCAAATACCATCCAGAAACAAAAGGGTAATGAAGATAGAAGCTTGTATCATTTTGGTTTGATCAAAATTTTAATTGAATTTGAGTTGCAAAAGAGAGGAATAACATGGGAAGGATTTTTAATTGCCAATCAAATCAAAACCAAAGAAGATGAGTAAGAGAAACAAGGAAGCATAGAGTTTATGGTTGATGTTGATGAAGAAACCCCTGAATTTAAGTCAAGCACTGTTGCTCAGCCCAGTAGTAGTGTGAAAACAAGGAGAATGAGGCAAGAAGATGCCAAGAAAATTGCAAAAGACAAAATTTTCACTACTTACACAAGAAGATCAAGGAGAATAAAAAGAAACAAAATACAAGATGATCAACCAGAGAAAGATATAAATACACCAATGGAAATTGAAAGCAGTGCTAATTCATAGTCAGAACAAGATGCAGAAATGGAAACTGAATGTAACAAGGGAGAAATAAAAGAGCCGGTACCTACAAAAAAGAAACAGAGAAAGCTAAAGAAACAAATAGAAGAGTTAAAAGAGGAAATTATGGAAGCAAATATGTTAGAAAAATTCATAAAGAAATAAAATGAAGTGTTAAGATCCCAGAGCAAGAATATTCAACAAAAAAATGAGAAATTAAAGCGGAAAGTCAAAGAACTCAAAATTGATCAAATTGAAATATGAAAATGGGCAACAAAATGGTACACACAAAAAAAGGCTCTCAAAGAAAAATACAAGAACATGAAGCATGAGTTTCAAGCCCAGAAGAATGTAGATGTATTGCTACAAGCAGCAGAAGCAGAAGCAGAAGCAGAAGCAGAACATAAAGGAAGCACATCAGGTTAGCATGAGGACATGCTAAATCATTGAGTTTGGGGGAAATGTTGGTATTATTTTATGGCTATATTTTCTCCTAAAATCCCATCATTTATCCACCATTTTCTTCCATAAATCCCTTATAGTTTATTGAAATTGATTAATATAGCATTATAATTGTTATTTTTACATTAAATTTAATTTATGGAGTTTTTGTGTTAAAAATCAAAATTTTTCAATAAAATTATAGAATGTGATAACTTCCTGTAAATAGTTTATGTTTTGACACATGGCATAGCAGGTAGATCAAAACGAAGGACAAGGACGTGATCTGGAATGTACACACATGATGAAAAATCTATCCATCATCAGATTTGAATTTCCTAAATAGCTGGTCAACGCTGGTCAAACCCAGCCAATCTAGCAGAAAAATCTGAGTCATAATGAATGAGCTTGATATTTTTCCGATGATTAGGAATTCCAAACTAATTCGATCTGTTTTGGAGATCAGTCAGGATTAGAAGGAGCGAAAATAGCCTCTTTTGATTGTAATTTTTAATAAATAAGTGAATGGAAGCATGTAATAGGCTAATGATGCTAGTGATATTATTGAATGTAAGAGAAGACTTGAGACTGTGTACGTGCTTAAGAACTCTGTTTTAATGTAACTCATTCCCAGATTTTAATCAGAGACAAAATTTCATCATTTATGTGTTTTAAGTTAGCGTTCTCATCATTTTAAGTTTCCCAAGTGTGCCTTCAAAGCGTGGAAGGGCCCCCATGTGAAGTCGGTACACTTTTCTTTACATTTTCCTTAAATTTAATATTCAGATCTGATTTAGGATTTTGTTTAATTGTCATGCTTTAAGTTCATTGATTTTGATTAAGAGTGCTTGTGATTTCATTCATCAATTTTTATTTCATGATTCATAGTTATAATTGAAGAATTCAATTACTAAATTAATGAACAGTCCTTGTAAGAGGGTTTATTTGAGTATTGAATTTGAAATCATTTCTGTGATTTCTGTTTTAATGAATTCGATTTTTAATAGGATTTAGTGTGTTACTTTGAAAGAGTTTTTTTGAACTATAACCTTGTAAAAGGATTGAAAACTCAAACAATTAGTAGCACTCTGTTTTTAGAACAATAGATAAGATCTAATTATATGAGTGTTTAAAGTGTGTGAGGAACCACATACCAATCTCTTGTAAAAGAGTGCTGGAACCTACCGCAATAAACATTCACTTAGGCAAATAGATCCTTTTAGGTCTATAAACATTAGACACATGCCTCTAAGATTACCTACCTTGGTTGACAATAAATTGAGCCTAATCTAGAACAATAGATTGGTCTATTTAGAGATTGATGAAGACAGAGAGTATTGGCTTGAGAGAGCCAATTTTCATCTAGAGGGCCTGCTAGAGAAGGCAAGGAGAGACACCGACATTTAGAGGAAGATCACAAGACATTATTCCATGAGAAACAAGATTGCAAGGGCCAAGCTCAAATGTGCCCTTGCAAAGATTCGGGCTTTGACTGAGGAAAAAGAGAAAGAGAAGCTCAATATCCTTGCTGAGGTGTCCCTCCAAGCCTCTAAGCCTTGATCAGCAAGGAAAATTCCAATTTTGGCACTTTTTTTCACATTTTGAATTTTGGACAGTTTGACTTGCAGAAAATTGGCCAAATACGTAGCGCCACTGGTGCCGCGGTCTTTTTTGGGCCATGAAAATGGAAAAATGTCAGCATCCTCATGTTCCTAGTGATGATTACATCAACCTTAGAAATTTTCAGGAGGCTGGGTTCAAAAATGGTCCCTCAAAAGGGTAGAAAACTACCAAAAAATCACCTTTATGCCCTCTTTTTGGCACTGACGCTGCACGTTTAGAAGTATTGGGAGAACACATTTTTGAAATGGAAAGTGGGCACCATTTTTAAAATTTGAAGAATATTTGGAAAATAGACTCAGATACCTTTCTAATGAGCCATCATGGAGCTCATTTGGACACCGGGAAGGCCTCCAAAAGTTAGCTACAATATAGGTCATTTTCCTAGTCTTGGCGTTGCGTGTTTGCACTGGCACTGCGCCCCTACACCTTGGAGCTGTGCCCTTACTGGGAGTTATTGAAAAAGTTATTATGAAGCCTTAAAGTCAAAAATTTTCCAAAATTATCTCAATACTTATGTTATAAGTTATTATTGCAATGAATGAGTCTTATATATTTTTCCTTGGGCCTTGCATGGTCTCATAGGTCAAAATACATTAACTATGTAATGAATGAAATTTGAAACCCTATCTAGGGTTCACCTCCTCATTTTGCAGATAAATACTGCATGATGCTACATAATTTTTGTTGGTTGGTCGAGTAGTTGTTGGGATGATTAGTTGCCAAGCTAGTTGATGGATTGCTAGGCTGGATTTGAGAAAGCTTTGAGTTGCAGAGATATCTTGTACATGGAGTAATGTAACTGTTTTGATAATCAGTAATATAAGCACGTTCACGGGATTCTTGAGCAATGTTAATGGTGATTTTTTCCTTCTTTGTAAATGTTTTCCATTATGTCCATTATTTCTCTGATAAAATAACATAAATTTTAGAGTAGGATATGCTGTCTTGGCACCCTATGTCTGTCTGCATTCTTTATATTAATGTTTTCCTCTACAAGGTCTGATTGGAGAATTCTTAATTTCTCTCTAGTTCCACTTATCTTGTTGTGAAAATTATTTAATGGAGTCAAGCCAAAGAATTCTATGGTATGCCCTGTCCTTTGGTGTAGCTTGAAACATTGTTTTTAAGGCCTTTCTTTGAACTATACTTAGTAGAGTCCATTTAGGGAAGTCTATGGTATGCCCCGTCCTCTAGTATGTCTTAAAATGTTTCTTTGAAGGTATTTAGAGTTTTTATTTAAAGAATATAGGTTTAGATCACTCTTTAGTTGCACTCATTTTCATCTTAATTTTTTTCTTTGTCTAAAAGTAAATAGCTAGAGAATTTAGGAGTTCCCTACTCTCTATGGTTTGCTGGATTGTTGTCTTGAAGGTTTTCTTATTAAAGTTTGGCCAAAGAAGTCTATGGTGTGCCCTGTCCTTTGGTTTTTCTTAAATAGTTACCTGAAAGGTTTTTCTTGTTGAAGTAGATTTAAAGGATTCTTAATTGCTCTTTAGTTTTACTATTTTCCCAACTTATTGTCACTTCATATGCCATCTAAATCTAAGAAATCCATTTGATATAGTTAGATTTCCCTATTAAAACCCATTTTGAGTTGATGAAATATTAAATCCTTTTATGACTCCATAGCCCAATGGATTTATTTTTCTCATGGTCTATCTATTCAGCTGAAACACTCCCCCAAATAATCACACCACTGATCTATCAACCTATCCATCAAATCAATAAAAACAAACAAGTCCTTAGAAATTCATAACTAGCCTATGATCATAAAACAAAAGGATAAAGGCATATCATTCACAAAAACTTATATAGAGAGAGCCCCCTTTGAGTCCAGGAAGGCTAGGTCCTAAGACTCCAAAGTTGGTTTGATGTTAACCTTGTTTATTTGGTCTTACCAATCTGACAAATTATAGGGACATAACATAATGGCGACTCCACTGGGGAACACTTGTTGAAAAATCTTAGTGTTCTATAAATAACTCAGAAAATAAAAAAACATCTCAAGATTGGTATCTAGTTGTTGATGGTGGACAACAGCCAACCTCAATAAAGTTGAAATCTTCCACCTGGCGACTCCACAACTCTCAATAGACCTAAAGACTCCACTGGTAGAAGACTCCAGAATAGTTATAAAGATGTAGTAACCCTTTCCTCTGACTGATTTACAAAGATGAATCCAAGGATACAATGTAGGTATGCTCCAATGAACAGAGACCACATTCCTAGATTCCCCTACAAAATTCCTCAAATAAATTGGGACACTAACCTGCCTATGTTTCAAGATGAAAATTTTGATGACCCATTGTTACATCTCATCAAATTTCATATACATACATGGAGGTTAAAAGTTGAATGGCATGAGGACTACCTCATGAAAATGTTCATGGTGACATTAGAAGGGGAAGCAAGGGAATGGTATGAAGGCCTGGACCCTGACAGTTTGTTTTCTTTAAAGGATTTCCACAAGGTATTTTATGAGTATTATAAAGAAAATTTTCCATCTTTATCATTAGCTGAAAAATGTTGTGATCAATCTGAAGATCTCATGCAATACCTTCTAAACATTGATGAGGATTTGGGAAATTGGCATCCTGAAGATCTATTAGAGGAAATTCATGCATTTTATATCAAGTTAACTTTCATGAAAACCAAGAGGAAATGGTTGAGGATTAAATCAATCAGGGAACAGAAGAAAATCCACAGGATCTCTCTGAAGGGACAAGTGATGATTCACCATCTCTTCTATGTGAGGCTCAAGAAGACCTTCAGCCTTATTACCAACCTTCACAAGAGAAAGAGGGAAACTAGGTTTCTGTCCAAAGAAAGTGAAAAAAACCTCCTCTTTTAACTGAAGAAGAAATCAATCAGATCTTAAACATACATCCAACCTCCAAATTTTTATGTAAATAAAATATTTCTATTTATTCCACTGCTGACTTATCTACTAAAGCATTTTCTCGTGAAAAACTATAAGACATATTGGCATTGATGTTGGACTACCTTCTCAAGAAGACCTGGTGCTAGATAATGCTCCTAATAAGGGCCTTCAGACAAAATTCTACCCACTCAATCAAGGCATATCAAGTTTGCTTAAAAACAACTCAACAGTACATAATGAGGCTGCCCAGTCAGATGATCAAGAAGAAGAGGTGGAGTGTCTTTCTCAAAATAATCCCGAGCACACCAAAGTGGAACAAGGAGTAGTCCTGGATGAAGCCCGTGGTTTAAATCCTCACAGCCAAGTATTATTCAGAGATCCTTTTGCTGGTTTATTAGATACATCTAAAGAGGGAGTAAAATATGCCAAGAACAGTTTGTTGCAGAGTTTAAAGAAAATTTGAAGCACTACTGTTCAGAAGAAGGAAAAATGGGAGTGGCCTTTCAGCATACCTAAAAGGCTGAATAAAAATCAATCATCTAGTCACTTACTTGATTGGCTGCATTGGAGAAAGGATTTCACTTAGTGAATATTGTTTCGGGAAATAACTCCCTGGAGGTCGTTGGGTCAAAAACCTCCACAGATCAGGGCATGCTATTCAATAAGGACTCACACAACCACACTTGTATACTAAAAACTAGATAACATCGACTGTAGAACTCACCCGTAGATCCTATGTTTGATGTAGATCCTGCGGGGTCCAAACCCCCAACAACCCTTCTTCCTCTTCAACCTGGAAATCAAGAAGAGACATGCACGGAAATCTAGTTGTACAACATACATCTTTCCTAAATTTCAGTGTAATCCATGTGAAACATCATATAAACAATAATAAATGCTTAATTAACAACCTTTTCACATATGCAAGTAGATATTAACACATGAATTCAGGAACAAGATGGTTCTTCTTCATTACGAACAATATGTACAATAATAGAAAGGTGGAGAGATCACTTGAATCCTTCCACGATATTCGAACAGACTGTCGTCCGGATCCATCCCACCCTTGCCTCACTAGGACTCTTTCAAGACTTGTGCACACGAGATGACATATAAGCTGATGAACATATTTAGGAAACAAGGGTTTCCTGTAAAAATCTGGGAAGTGCAGGCGGCACAGGGAATCAGACTTGAATTGGGCTCCAACAGAGTATAATGTCTATAATTTTCTCTCTCCCTTAGGCCATGCATATGAGGGGCTTTTATACTCCCTCAAAGTAGTTTCAATCTGTTGGAAACAGTTGGCCACGGGCTAGGGTGGTTGAATTACAGGAATAACCATCAACCCAGCCTCGAAAATAGGGTTTTTTATATATATTTTTAATGATTTTAATGGCATACGTGGAAAAGTATCTCTGGACTCACGTATACACGTGGAAAAGTTTGGGCATACCCGCATATGGGATTTTAAACATTGTTTTTTATGAACTTTTACTCAAGTCTGTGGGAATGGGTGCCCAAGGCCAAAGAGACAATCATGAATCACATGAGGGTGAAAAATGATGCTATAACAAATATATGCCTCAAAGTTAGATTAGGGTAGGTAGGTATGCAAATAAAACTGATCTAAAAAATAAACAAAAAAAAGAAAAGAAGAAAAGAGGGCAGATAAGAAGAAAAGGTAAAGCCCCATACCAAAAAAGAATATTTCTGAAAGTGTGCAAGTCCAAATTCCACTAGTTTTGAGAAAGAAAGTCTTGTTCAATAATACAGCCTAATCATGATTGAACAAGTTTTAAATTGATTACTGATAAGTTAGAAATGAAGATTTGCTAAACTATTTAAACTTAGCTTATCAGTAGATTAGGTTAGGAAAAGATATTGGTTCCCAAAGTTCAAATCTGAACCAAAGAGAAAAGAGAGGGATGAATGAAAAATTCCAAATTATAGCCCTCAGTTATTTTTACTTTGTGCAAGAATAAAATCTGTGTGCAACTTGTCCAAAATGCCACAGCTCATGACAAATCAAACTGCTTAACCTTGATTTGGTCATGTTTTAAATTTTATGTTAATAGATTAAAGAATGATAATCTGTCAAAATGTTTCAACTTGACAGATAAGTAGATTAGGTAGAGAAATAAAGGAGCTCATCAGTATAATCTGAGCCTTTGGATGATATAAAGGTAGAAATAGATATTTTTTATGCTTTCAAAAGAAAAAGAATGTTAAGGGTTTGCCAGTCCAAATGCACCCAAATGAAGAAAAAATGCTAGGAAAGGTACGATGGGTAGGTAGAGATGAGTTGAAGCAATCATGTTTTTCATATTTTAAAGATCACAGCTTCAAATAACAACAGAAAATAAGCATTTGAAGAAAGAGGAATCTTCCAAATACAAGCAAGGAAATGATCTAAAAATTCCAGAGATTTGAACTCTGAGGTTCTTGACACCTCTTGAAGGAGTTGCCCTTCCCAAGTGGAGCCACTATTAGTCATAAGTATTTTTTACTATCTTTGGATGACTATAGAATGGTTATAGTTTTCTGAAAACAATATTCCTTGAATATCTTGAGTTTCAGAAATCTCACTGCCTTCATTATCTTCATAGAAACCTTTTCCCTATCTATCAGTTTTCCATCTCAAAGTCACCCTGTTGCTCTTAAAAGGCTCATTATGGGCTTATACCTCTCATTTTCATCCTTATTTCCTACCTAAAACCTCATTTCCCCATCCTACCTCTAATATTTCTTGTTTATAACTCACTCCCATGCCTCTTTGAGCATAATAACCTATGACAATGCTCTGTTTTCACTTGAAAATCTTTAAGTCAAAATCTCATTCAAAATCAGGTCAAATTTTTTTTCACTAAGTCATTAGGGTTTTGCATTTATAAAGGTTTTTCTTTAATTCCAATGAGGTCAACACACATATGAGAAATATTGATTATGATCATCATCCTATCAAAGCCATTTTATCAAGCCTCAGTGAGAAAAAGAAAAGTCATCTCCATGACTTCAGCAACTTGCAAAGCAAAAAGTGTCAAAGAGCATCAATGAGAAAAGGAAGAAGACTTCAAAACATTAGAAAGTGGGTTTTTCAAAGCCAACTCAGAGTTCCAGATGCCAACACATTAAATTTAAAATACAAATTTTTTTTACTTAAGTAATTTATCAAATGTCAAAGGGAGTTTCCTTGTTCCAAGGGTGCCCAAGTCATCATTGTTCACAAGCACTAAACCCTAATTTCCTCTCCTAGTGAGCTAGGGTTTGCTATGAAAAAGAGGCATACGAGAAGAGGATTCATATAGTAGGTCATACCAGTAAGTATGAAGCCATATCAACTCATAAACATCATGCCTCCATCATTTTCCAAGAAGTCATTCCAAGGGACAAATCATTTGCCACACATAGGGCATTTTTGATTCAAACTATGTTTCGGACCAAACAAAGATTAAATTAACAAAAGTGAGAGAGGTTTTTGTCACTCATAGGTCATGGAAGAAAAAACTCCTTCATTTTTTAGACAGGTATCATGGTTTGGGATAAATTTCAAATTTACAGGTGCTACAAGAGGTTTTCTGCACTTCTGGAGTGACCTTGGGAAAATGAATTTTTCTCATAGCTATAGTGTCCAAATGACTTTCTTGATGAGTTAAATGATAAATCAACATAGATATATTTCCAATGAGCTATCATGAGCTCAATTGTGAGTTGAGGAAGGCCTCCAAAAGTTGCCTGCACCAGAACTCTGCACTTCTGCACCCTCATTCAACACTTTTTTACCAGTCTTGGGAAAATAAATTTTTGACAAGGAAAATGAACTCCAAATAGAAAAAAAAGGTATATTTGGAAATTAGACAGGATAATATTTCCAACGAGCTATATTGGGCCCAATTTGGACACCGGTAAGGCCTCTAAAAGTTGTCTGCAATAAGGTGCAGGAATGGCGCTGCGCGTTTAGAAGATGCTGCCTCCTTGGTGCTGGGCATTTGCACTGGCACTGTGCGTTTGCACCGATGTTTCACGCTTGGAATTTGGTGTTGTAACCTTGCCAGTAATTTTCAATGAGATTTTTTAAGGTGCTGCATGCCTGTAGCTTGGTGCTGTGCCCTTGCAGAGGTGATGCACGCTTAGCACTAGCGCTACGCGCCTAGCCAGAGAAGACTGTGAAGTGATCCATCAGTCCAAATCACTTCAAATCTCCTTCAAATATTTTCAAAATTCCTCCAAAACAATGTTAAGTGGTAAGTGCATACCATAACCCATTTTTAAGCTATTTTGGTAATGATTTAATAAATTTAAGTGTAACCCTAAAGAAAACCCTAATTGCAAGCTTGTGATCACTATTTTACCCTTGTTTTCATCTTTCTAAAAGAAATATCAGTCATAGAAAGGGTAATTACCTTGATTTAGCGTTTCAATTCATCTAGTTTGTCCCTAAACACATTCCCTTTCATTCATTCCCTCCATCTTTCAAGCTAACCATCTCATTCCTTTCCCCTCATCTCATTTCACTTGCACCCTAGGGTTTCCAAATCAGAATTTGAAGATGTCAGAGGAAGAAGACAGTGGCATTGTTGGTGAGGAACAAATGCCAAGGAGAAATGAACATAAGGGAGGGAAAATAAACAGATTTGAACCTATCACCACAAGGAACTCATGGCCTCTCCTCTCACTGCTTCTTGCTTTAAGCATGTGGGCTATTTTGAATTTTGTGAGAGAGTGCAGCGAGTCTAAAATCACCCAGAATTAACAAGACTATTCATCATCAATTTACATGACAAGAAGGTCAATATTTGTAGATTTTAGATTTCTGTGGTGAGAGTTTTGAGTTTCTGGGTTCGGAATTTCCACAGTGAAAATTTTTGTGTCAATATTGCTGGGGTTACTTTTGATATGTCCACCAATGCCATTGCAACTACTACAGGGATCCCTAGTGTGGGAGAGAGGTGGTTTAAACAAGTAAATTTTGACATGAGCTATTATGAACCGTACCTCAAACCTAGGTACAAAGATCACAACAAGTCCATTTTCCCTTTTTTCTCATCTCCTTGATCGATATCTGCACATGATGAGGATTTAGGGAAATCAAAGCTCAGAGAGAGGTAGGAAAGGCCAAGGATTTTCTGGATGAAACCTTGGGAATTTTTTATGGCAGTGATGATGAGGAAGATCAAATTCCTAGACAAATACCAAGGACCATTGGGCTGAAGAGGGCTTTAGCCCAAGAAAGGAAAAAAGAGGCAGAGTTAGCAGAGCAGCGCACTCCAAGTGAGCTGATTGCCATAGAGATTGATGAAGATAGAGAGTCTTGGCTTGAGAGATCCAATTTGAATCTAGAGGGCCTGTTAGAGAAGGTAAAGAGATACACTGACACTCAAAGGAAGATGGCAAGAAATTATGTGATGAAAAACATGATTGCAAGGGCTAAGCTCAATGCACCCTTGCAAAGATTTGGGCTTTGACTGAGGAAAAAGAGAAAGAGAAGCTAAATAACCTTGTTGAGGTGTCCCTCCAAGCCTCTATGCCTTTATTAGCAAGCAAAATTCCAATTTTGGCACTTTTGTGCACATTTTGAGTTTTGGACAGTTTGACTTGCAGAAAATTGGCCAAATGCGTAGCGCCACTGGTGCTGTGCTCTTTTTTGGGCCATAAAAATGGAAAAATGTCAGTATCCTCATGTTCCTAGTGTTTATTATATCAACCTCAGAAATTTTCAGGAGGTTTGGTGCAAAACTAGTCCCTCAAAAGGGCCAGAAACTACCAAAAAATCACCTTTCTGCCCTCTTTTTGGCACTGGCGCTGTGTGTTTAGTAGTCTTGGTAGAATAGGATTTTGAAAAGGAAAATTGGCACCATTTTGGAAAGTGGAAGAATATTTTGAAAATAGACTTAGATACCTTTCCAATGAGCCATCATGGAGCTCATTTGGAGACTGGGAAGGCCTCCAAAAGTTAGCTGCAAAATAGGTCATTTTATGAGTCTTGGTGCTGCGCGTTTGCACTAGCGCTGCGCCCCTGTACCTTGGAGCTGCGCCCTTACCAGGAGTTATTGAAAAATTTATTATGAAGCCCTAAATTCAAAATTTTTCCAAAATTAGCTCAGTAGTTATGTTAGAATTTATTATTGCAATGGATGAATCTTAGATATTTTGCCTTAGGCCTTGCATGGTCTCATAGGTCAAAATACATTACCTATGTAATGAATGAAATCTGAAAACCTAGCTAGGGTTCAACTCCTCATTTTATAAATAAATAATGCATGTATTCTTAATAATTTTTCTTGGTTGGTTGAGTAGTTGTTTGGCTGATTAGTTGCTGAGCTAGTTGATGGATTGCTAAGATGGATTTGAGAACGCTATGAGTTTCAGAGTTCTCTTGTACATGGAGTAATGCAACTGTTTTGATCATCAGTAATACAAGCACATTCATAGGATTCTTGAGCTATGTTAATGGTGAATTTTTCCTTCTTTTTCAATGTTTTACTTATGTTTTCCATTATGTCCATTATTTCTCTGATAAAAGAACAAAAAATTTAGAGTAGGATATGCTGTCTTGGCACCCTATCTCTGTCTGCATTCTTTATCTTAATCTTTTCATCTACAAGGTCTGATTGAAGAATTCTTGATTTCTCTCTGGTTCCACTTAGCTTGTTGGCTTGAAAATTATTTAATGGAGTCAAGCCAAAGAAGTCTATGGTATGCCTTGTCCTTTGGTGTAGCTTGAAACATTGTTTTTAAGGCCTTTTAAGTTTAGGTGTCCATAGATCAAGAACAGACCCCTGCTCCTTTTCACGGTCGGATCGCACTTTTTGGGGCAATATCTGTGACTTGGGTAGCAATTTTTGGGAAGAAAACTGCGACCTGTCCCAGGATTTTTCTTGAAAACTCGGACCTGATAGAGAGGGGTATTTCAGTGCTATTTCTTGGCTGAGAACTGTGTTTTTATGTTTGAATACAATCTTTCCTTTCTATACACTAACAAATATGATGGATTTATGTAGATATGGCAGAATTGCAGATCAAATGGAGAGAGAGAGACCTGGACACATTACGGTCGGAGATCCGAGAGGATCATGGTGTCCGTAGTGCATTGGCCAGGTTTTGGGTCCTGAAGTTTGTGGAGAACCCTTGGATGAGAGCTGGGGAGCACTTGTTGGCCCAAATTGTCAGTTATTGGGATCTGGACCATGAGGTATTTATAATACAGGGGCACCAGATCGAGTTGACGATCCAGGATATATATCTTCTGACTGGTATCCCACCACTTGGGATGGTGGGGAATATGCAACTAGTGTTACCGCGAGGGCGGAACCTCATGGAGTTTGTAGAGAACCATTGTCGACCAGGTCTCCATGTCAAGGGGACACAAATACCGATCGGGGATCTACAGAGGTTAGAGACCCCTGCTGTGGCCGCAATGGTGCTGTAGATCCTGGGCAACCAAGCACTCCACCACATAATTGGGGGTCATATGATGCTTGTTGAGAGTGTGTTGAGTGGGACCTACTATGGGTGGGCCCAAATGATGCTGTCATCATTGAAATGATAATTGTCACTATGCAAGCGGCAAGTGAACCATGACTGTGCATATGGAACAATGTTGTGCTCGCTCTTCTTTGAGAAGATCCTGACACTTCAACCTCACATATAGATCCAGGACGGGGGCACGAGGGAGCCCAGGATGCTCCGGTGGTGGCAGCTACTGTGCAGAGGGGGAGGTGGGGTGGTCGGACGGGTGTTACGACCCAAGTTCTTTGCTCATTGGTATTAGATGCCACTATACATAGATGACTATCCCTATAGTGGGATGAGTTATTGTGGGGACCTAGACTTGCCACTGCCGCCTGGTCGAGTATGGGGGCCCGATGGTAAGTGACAAGTTGCTAATATTTTATGCACATTTTAAAGTTTCAGAATATTGTATATGGTACTGATTTATTCACTTTTGGTATGCAAATACAGCACCGGTAAAACTGGTCGGGAATATGGGACGACCTGCAATATCAGGAGCTGCAGGACCTAGTGGATCGAGAGCACCGCAAAATAAGGATGCAACAAACCTCATGGAGGAAATCCATCGTATATGTGAGAGGCTTCTGACCAGTGTTTCAGAGCATGGCTGGAAAGAAGTGGATGACCTATACATAGAGCCATGTATTGGTCTACCCTCGGAGTGGCGAGGGGTCATGCGGCGCATGGCAATGGCCAGACAGGGGATGCACGATCTACGAGCTGCAAGAGCAGAGCCATTGGCTCAGAATCTTACAGATAGTGATTAGGTTTAGGGGCAGGTGGTGCCCCCATTTTTTGAGTTTATGTAACATGCTGTGGGCATGTCGTATGTATCAGAGTTAATGGACTCTAAAACATTTTATATGACACATATAATGGATATGCATAATTTTGATGGTTTAATGTTATTGTCTTGTGTTAAATGCATGTGCTAAGTGCCAACCTAGAATATTATTTGCAATGCTATCTACATAGTGATTTTGTGCTCTAGGTACATGAATGAATGTAATGATTTCAAATTCACGCATCAAAAGCTTCACTCGTAAATATCTTCTAAAAAGGATAGGATTATGCACACGATAGACACCATTCAATTGCATGACAAGAAGCAGGGAATCTAAACGAACATGAAGGTGGAGGATATGATGGGAAAGGGATTTGGCTAATAAACCTCGTAAGACATCATATTCAGCCTGGTTATTGGTGGAAGTACCAATGCATACATTGTTTTAGAGAACAAGCGAATGTAAGGGGGTGAAAATGGCCTAACCTGCCGAGGCTAGATTTTGAGAGTAGCGAATTGCACCATCGGCATAACCGATATAAGGTGTGGACAGGGGGTCCATCTGAAAGGTGACATAAGACACCAAATGAGAGGATGATGAACAATGCTGGAAAACTGAGTGCAAGGTAGATATCGAACAAACACTGCTAGAGGGAGTGCTCTGGGTAGGATGTCTACCACCCGCACACCGATGGGTAGGTGGTGTGTGGGAGCTACCTTGGGGGCAGCTTGTGCTCAGGTCATGAAAGTCACCATACACATGGATGGTGAAATTCCACTTATGAGTGGGAAATATGAAGTCAGGGGTGGAAAAGGCTTCCATGATGTTGTCATCACAATAGAAGATGGGGTGATTGGAGGAAGAGAGACCACATGACGTGGCGAAGCTACCTGACTCATCATTATGAGAAGAAAGGTTCAAATGCACATCATCATGGGGGGTGATGGATGAACAAGCAGATAAGAGATCCACTGATGTTCAGCCCAGGGTGATCGCTGAAGGGGGATCAAGCGAAACAGAAGGGGAAGTCTCAGAGGGATATTCCACCATGGATCTCATAAATGATGATAGGTAGAGGATGGTGGCCGCAAGCTTCGTCATCTCATCATCGGAAGGGGGAATGTCAATGGGAGCAGGTAGGTCCTCTGGTTCTATTGAATTAGAACTCACAAACAAGGGCGAGGTGAACTTGTTGTGCTTGGCCTCAAATTGGTGGACTGATTCTAAAGAGGAGTAGTATTCTTCAAGGCAGGGACAGAGGTGAGTGTAGTGGCCATGGAAACCGCACAAAGAACAAGGGTAATTTGTGTGCAAGGATTTGAGTTTCGAGACTGAATCGGGTATAGTGACATAGACCTCAGGGATATCAGACTCTGGCAATGTCTTATTGACCATGGGATTGAGGCGAGGCAACTCCAGATAGGTATGGGTGGCATGACCGACAACATCACACAAAGCACACTAGATGGTATGCTTTGGAGGGCAAGGAGGAGCAAGGTTTGTTGAGGCAACCTTGTCTTTAGGTGCCTTCTTGCGAGATTTTCCCCCTTCACCCAAAGCTGTCACAATAGGAGGAGGTTCCTGTTGAGGTGGCTGAGGCACGGTAACGGCGGGAGGGGTCATGGGGACCCGTTGAACCAGGGTCAAAGAAAGATAAGGTTTGGGCTGACCAGGCGGGGTGGAGGCTGGGGGATCAATGCACCAGACTGGGATCCCCAGGGTCAAGTTAGGAAGGGATAAGGTAGCCATAACAAGTACCGAAAACACTCCATGAGGGGGAGCTAAGAACGGTATATGACCTGAGGGGTAATGGCTAGGTGGGACAACTCTGAGATGGTTAGGCCAGGAGGAATTGTTCCAAGAGGGTAGAGAGGCTCATGGATACCAGCTATAGATGAGGGGCCTTGAGGAGGGGGTCCTGAAGGTTGGGTCGAAGTGTTAGGAGCAGGTTGCAGAGGGTGGGGCTACTGACTAGTTGAAGCGGGCCACTTGAGGGAAGCCCGAGACGATTTCATCATGCAAACATTTGACGAGTTAGGATTAGAGATAGGAGGAGGAAGACTAGGGAAAGAACCGAGCAAAGAGGAGTATTTGTAGAATTCGAGTGAGACACTGGTCAAAGGTTTGAAAATTTCTTATTGGCCACCGAAGAGATGATGGACTCAGGGGAGGTCTAAGACTTTGGTTCGTAATATGTCAACTGGTCAATGGTGACTATATTTCAATTATGAGGAAAGGACATCTTACGGTGAACTACAGATGGGACAACAGACATCGCATAGGTGTAGTTATGACCCAATATAATTTTTTAATATAAGGGGACATCAATGACTTCTACGTCAACGCAAATAGTCTTGCCCGCAAGAGTAATAGGACAATTGCGAAATAGTCCAATGGGCTGGGAAGAGTGGCCATCCCATGCTCGGAGGGTGATAGTGGAAGGGGCCAACTCAAAAGATCCGATTTGCTTCCAAACCGAAGCGGACATCACCCAGGTGGATGCCGCCTCATTAATGATACAATGGGAGACGTTGGCATTTTGGATCTTGACGGGGATTTGGAAGGCGAAAGAAGCAGAAGGGGAGGATGTTCTAACCGGTCAACATCGAAGATAATCAAACGATCATCTAAAGGATCCACCGCGACCATGGAAGTTATTAGAACTTTTCGTTGTGAAGGGCATGACTAGAGGAGTTCTAGTGTTGAGATGGTGGCAGGATATTGCACCAAATCATCTACTATACTATACGAATGGGAAAATTTTCCAGAAGCAACGTTTTAGCGTAATGGTCCCTTGGGGATCTTGGTATGAACCTCTACCTTAGGCTGAGGGATATGTAAAGGACCATTGGTTGTTGAAAGAGGCTCTGTGGAACCTGAAGAAGGGGGCTCGGGGGCAGACGTAGCGGGAGGCTTGTTGTACTAATGGGACTGAGTCTGAAGGTTGAGGTCAACGGTAATGGGTTGGTCAAAGTTCATCATGAGAATCTAGTTATTAGAGGTACCAAATGGAAGAGGTTGAGTGGTCGCCTGACCTTCAGGTGGTTGGGTAGCCACGAATATTTGCTGAGGGAAAGGATTGGTAAACACATCCGGCTGGATAGGTGCAGCATTGGGAGGAACCGAAGGGGAGGCTTTCTATCCTCATGATGCTACTTGAGTCTCCCACATCCGATGCATCTGTGGTAAAAGAGGACAATCATGAGTGTAATGACCATAGACACTGCAACAAGAACAAGGCTTATTCATGTGAACAAGCCTATCCTGCTTGGTTTGAGTGGCCTATTACTGGTTAGCAGTGTTAGGTGCATTCCCTTGGGGATTAGGTCCTAGATTACCAGGGGCAGATTGATTTTGGGTGCCTTTCCTCTTCTTTTTGGAAGTAGGAGGATTAGTTGCACCCTGTTGTGCATACACCTGCCCCTAGGGGGGTGGTGGCTGCTGTTGCGGGGGTTGAGAAGGCAAGGGAGGTGGGGGTGCTAATGCTGGAGGAGTTGGAGCACCAGGCTGCGGATACGGATAATAAGGAGGTTGGGAAACATTGTGGTAAATAGGTTGGGAAAAATGAGGAGGCATGCTGTATCCTAGATACATGCTACTGGGAGGGGGAAAGGTGTTGGAGGAGTTGGCCCCTCCCTGAGGGAAACCATAACCCATGGGAGGATGAGTGTATGGATGAGAAAGGGCTCCAACGATACCATCATCGGCATGGGATGCCCCCGGTGCATTGGCACCACTAGGTCTAGGGAGATCAAGTAAGATGATATAAACATAGCCAGACTGTGCATAGATCAGGTCATATTTTAACGGAATCTGAAGAGAAGCTTCTTCATTCTGAGGGAAATGAGATGCAACATCTTTGCCGATAGCAGTCAAAAGGGATATGAGAAACCAATTCATGAAGACACGGTCTTCGAAGGTAGGGAATCGACATAGGCTCTTTCTTCTCCACCATTCCTGGACATGATCGGATAGGCGAGTCGCAGACGATTGACAAAAAGAGGTCAAAAGTTTGGTACCAGTGTCATAACGAAGGGGAAGCTGGAAGTAAGACAGAAAAGCCCAGGCAAGAGTCACAAAAGTAGTATGAGAGGAGGAGGCCTGGTCAATGTACCACTTAGAAGCTTCTCTGGTAAACGTACGTTGGAACAACTGAAGATGGATAGATTCATCGGTTATGGAGTTAGACAAACACCACATGTGGAAAGATTGAACATGGTTTGTAGCATCTTCTCCAGTAAGACCTTCAAACTTGGGGATGTCGGAAGGGAGGCTGGTTGGCATAGCAGGCCAACCAGGGTCATGGTGTATGGGGTCATTGATAAACTGGTTAAAATTAGGAAGATTGAGGTCTGCCATATAAGGGAGCAAGGGAGTAGTCGGGATAGTTCCTATTGCGGTCCCACTAGTAGTATTCCCAGCATTAGGGCCAAGGCTACCACCAGCGTTAGGTCCTGAACTGGACATGGTGAAGGTGATAGGGGGAGCACCGGGAATAGAACCAAAGGGGGAACCCAATGAACCAGAAGTGGAGTTGGAATGGGGACTTAGAGGAGGAATAACTCAAATCCTACGCGGAGGAGTAAGTCTCCCTAACAGAAACTGAGGATGAAGGCCAAAAAGTCTCCGGGATAAATGCCTTGGGAGCACAATGATGAAAGAACAAACATGGATCAAAAAAGGAAGAGAGACCAATAAGGGCAAGGAGGTGCAGGATCAAATGATTACAATGTCGAAACAAGGGCAGGGAGGTGAAGGATCAATGGATTATAATGTTATAGTATTTTCCTAGCGGTGTTAACCCCGTGCTCTTCACTTAGGGTGTGTGTGTTAATTTTAATTTTTAAACCCAGAATTTTGTAGAGAAAAAGAAAAAGTGTGCTGTATAACTGTAAATAAATCTGCAAATAATAGTAAAGTAAACTGAATATAACAGAAAATAAACAACTAAATATGCATCAATCTAAACCCAAGGAGGCGGGCTTCTCAACAACTAGTTTATGGGTGGGCAAAAATCTAGTCAAAACACACCAAAATAGCCAATGGATCTAAAGTCGGGAGGGATAATAATATAGAGGTCAGATCTGCTAGAAATAGATGTAGAAAACAACAAAAAACTAGAGGGAAAAGTGCTGCAAAGGAGGCAGTGAAAGGCTACAACCTGAAGGGAAATGGAGGGGACCCTAGAGGAGGATCAAACAAAACTGAAAAGAGGTGTTTTGGATGGATGAATAACCAATCTAAAATGGATTTGAAGGTACAGGATCAGGTGTGAAAAATGGCTGAACACACTGAAATTTCAGATGACCCGCTTCAGATAAACTCCTCCTAGAAAGGTGGAAGCATACTAAAGCCCTAGGGGGCTAGGTTCCTACTTCGACGAGTAAAATAGAGCAAGTACATGTCCAAAATGGGCGGAGATGGAGGTCAGACAACTCTGAATAGTAGCCCAGAAAAAACCAGAAAAATCTTAGAAAAATTCCCGTAAAAAGTACAGGTCGCAGTTTTTGACCTCATTTCTGTAGAGGTTGCAGGTTTGAGGTTGCTTTTTGCGTCAAGGAGGTTCAGGTCACAGGTTTTGGCCCAAAAAGTGTGACCTGCACTTCTGGCACTCCTGGGAGCAAGTTTCATAAAAAATTGCCGTCTCAGCTACGACTGATACCTGTCACCTGCGCAATAGGTCTGGAAACACACGGAAGTTAGAATTTTTATTGTTTTAGGGTTTTATAGGTTAAAAACAACATCAAGAAAAGAAAAAAAGAAGCTAAAGAAAAATCCTAAGGTTTGAAGTATCTTTTCATGCAGGGATCTGAAAAACGACAGTGGTCGTAATCATAAACCCTTGTGGAGTCACCAGTTGTTAGGATGAATTCTAATCGCAAGCGTACAAAAAATATTCACTTTAGCTGTGCATAACAAACAACCCTAACATCAAAGATGGCTGCCAATTTCTTTAGATGTGCAGTTAGTTGACCAATATAAATTCTACAAAATCTAGATCTATACAATAAAATACATTAAGCAGTAAATAAAAGTAAGAGTTTCTCCATGCATCCAATAGACAAGACAAGAATATTTTTAAAGAATTTTTGTATTTTTGACACCTGGGAAGGGAACATAGAAAGATGTTACCAGGCCCCCTCAATGGGATGGGTTCTTGTGTGTCCTCAACACTTTAGATATAGTATCTCTCACTCTTGATCGTGTATAAAACCCAGAGAAAAATGGAACTCAAGGGGAGTTCACAAGAAAAAAGATAGAAAAATACGACAATGATGGAGGATCAAAGTGAGACCAAAAGTATAGATCCAGAGTGATCTTTAGGGAACAAAAGGTAGTGAATGAATGGAAAAACCCTTCTATTTATAACAAAATATTGAGTTAGTCTAGGTATTAGTGCATAATTAAAATATTATTAACCAAATCTAGATCCAACTTTTATGGAATATTTTATTATATTTGTTGGAGGGAAAAAGAATTTGAATTTGGTCAAATCCCTTTAATTGTAAATAATAAATAAATAAATGATTTATTTATTATTTTAAGGATATGGTTGAGTAATAATTAAATAAATAGTGATTTATTCAATTATTTATAAATGATTTAGTCAAATTTAACATGGAATATTATTTAAATAATGTTTAAATAATTATTCCTAGAAAATAATAAGATAAATAATGATTTATCTAATTAATTTTTCCGTTTTGGGTTAAATATGAATAGAAATATTAATTAAACTGTTGTTTAAAAAATTATTCCTTGAGGAAAATCAAACAAATGTGGATTTATTCAATAGTTCCTCATGGGGTTTCCTGTTTAGACCATAAACAACTTAATAAATTATGGATTACTAAGTTATTTTTCACAGTGAAAGCAATTTTACTTAGGGTAAAATTGGTCTTACATGGTGTACTTTGGTCCATCTAATAGTAACAGGTTAGATGACCAAAAATTGGTGTAACAATATTCATCAATCAATTGATCATCATATGATCCTTCACATGTAATAAAAGTAATAACATCATCATCATCATTGAATACCCTACAATTAGTAACATTATCAGGAATATATGGGCGAAAATCAATTCTATGGAAAATCTATCTGGGCTATAATCTTCTGAAGGAATAAGCTTGGATGCTACGTTTACTAGAAGGTTTGCACTTGCATTTTGAATTCTTGGAATAGATGAGATATTGAATGCTAAAAAATTAAAGGTAAGAGATTGTACTAGCGATTGATAATGTTTAAGATGGCTGGAAATACAGTGTATAGTATTTCTCACCTGCTTAATGATTATTTTAGTCTCCGAATACCTTAAGATACTTAACACCAAGGTCAATTTGTTTGATTAAGCCTTGAACTGGTGCCTCTTATTATGCAATATTATTTGTACATTCAAATTCAAATCTGCATGTATGCCTAAATTTTTCACCTTATGGATTGATTAATATACAACCTGCTCCTGCTCCTTCACTGGATTATGACCCATCAAAATATAAAGTCCAAAATAAAGTATCAGTACAAGGCTTACCTACAGTATTTACACACTTGGAAAAATCAGTCTGAGAAAATTATTGAATTTGGGAATTCACTGAATTGGTAAGAAATGGAGACTTTAGAGCATTGAAATTCCCCAAGAAGGATTCAACCGAGTAATTTCCAAGGATATTATTAGTAAAGGCCATGGGTTCATTTTCTACTTCGAATTGAGTTACTGAATGTTTTAAATGTTTTTCACCGTCTACTCTGATTTGATTTGGCTTACCATTATGGGGAAGCCACATATGAGACCCGTCAGTAGAAAAATAACCATGAATATTTTCTGACCAATCTATGCTTAAGATCATATCATAGAAATCTAGTATATCATCAACTAAGATATCAATTACTTGATGGACCTTTAGATTGGATGCTAACTTGATAAGAAATGAATTCATCTCTCCTAATACTTTAACTTTTGTTCTATCTAATAGTACAATATGTAGTGCTGAATTCTGAGGAGATATATTCAATTTGAGACAAACAGAATATGGCATAATGTTTGATGAAGCTCCAGAGTCAATTAAGCAATTATATACATTTTTTTGAATAATTCAAAAGTTAAAAGAAAAGGAGGGGTATGTGAATTGGATTTGTCACCTATTAAAATAGAATCACTTGCATCAATTTTCTCAGGTGAATCGTTAGGAGGCTTACCTGTTCCTTTATCTGCTTTCGAAGTTACAAGTGTAGGCAAGGGTGTAGCGAGAACTACATTCAATTCCTTTAGCATAATTTTCTATTGCTGTTTTAACTTGCTCAGTTCATAAAGATAAATGTTTGCTTTAATTTTCTTCATATCTTCCACTAAATTGTATTCAATGGTATCAGAAAACACTAATGTTTTAGAGGTAGATGGAAGAGTTTAGCAATATGGATTTGTTTGAGTAGAAGAAGTCTTGTTATTGACTACTTTATCCTTAACAACAGAGGATGAAGTATTTAATTCTAGTGTCTTTTGCATGTGAAGAAGATTTTTCCAATTTGAGCTGATCTTTGATATTTGCAAGAGTGTTTTGAAATTTCTGTACACTCATGGCCTTAGTGGTCATTGCAGAATAGATCATCTCCCTTGATTTCTTATGAAACTCAATTTGGTCCAGAGGATGAATATCCTGGGCCAAGACTTCAAAATATGTCTTTTTGTAATTAGAGGATGACCTAGGAGTTTGAACTATAGGTTGAAGAAATTTCATCTGCATCTTTTTATTCTTATAGTCAAAGGATGAAAGTAGCCTATTCTAGATGCCAGGAGTTTGTTTCAGATGTTGGGAATATATTTCAGTTTTAATTTCTTCATTTCTGGCTTTGATTTATTTGTATCTTTCCTTGATATCCATGTCCTCTTCTGTTGGTTTCTTAGATGAAGAAAATTCCATACTGTGCTGCTTCTGAATGAGTTGAGTCTTTGAAGTAGTAGGTTGTTGTTGTTCTTCAATTATTGTAGGAGGTGCATTGTCTTTTGCTACTATTTTTGTATCAATCACCTCTATTGTTTCCGCTTCTTTATTAGCAGGATTTAACTTTGGCTTTTTACTGTATCTCAATTTAAAATTGGTCTCTATTGTAGTCTCTGCAGTATATTATCCCTCCTCTCTGATTCTTTTTGCATTTCTATCTTCTTGGGTTGGAGTTTGAAAAGTTTGACTAGTATCAATTTCCTTCTCTGCCTCTACCAAGGTATTCTCCAACCATTCAGATTGATTGGAAAATTTCTCTATCTATGGTTTATTTTCATGTACATATGGAGTGATTTTGGACTCATTTTACTTATCACTCCAAGGGGATCATAATACCACAGGAAAATTTTACTGAATTTAAAATCCTGTAAACATTTTTCTGCTTCAGGACTTACATCTCTATTGTTACAGATAAAATGGCCAACCTGATTCTTCAATTTGAACTGGGTTTTCTTCATTTCTGTTAAGAAATTAACTACATCTGAATTAAGAATCTGCCTTATGTATTCAAGGGAAAATAATCTCATAGGGAGGTATTTAGGTAGTTTATATGGAACCAGACTTGATCCATATGCTCTTATTTAAGTGTGATTTTGGTACAAGTACCAATCACCTGTCTTGTTATGTTCTGACAACTGGAGGACTTTCTTAATATCTTCAATAAATCTGGGTTGCATGTCGTTGTTTAGAAAATTTACCATAAGATGAAATCTGTATAAGTGAACTCATTGGAGTCTTTTATTATCAAGGAAGTCCAAAAGATGACTGATTGAGGATTTCCTTCCACATCAAGCTTCTGAAGGTTTATATTAAATTTCTCAAATGAAAAGTATAAGAACATGTGGAATAGGAATGAGGACTACTTGAAAACACCTTCAGAAGGCATTTTTACCAAATGCTCATGAATACTGTCTGCAAGGTTTTGGGAAAATTTGAAAATGGTAGCAGAAGGCTTACCAGGTGAGAAAGTGGACAAAAAACCTAGCACTGCTACATCAACATGTTCATCTGTAAAATAAACAAGAATACAATAAATCATGGATATGATATGTCTTGTCCTTTCAAAGAATTTTGCAGAAGGGTATAGAGGATTTATCTTGGGAATTTCTACAGAAGTTGACATGAAAGTCTGGAATATCTGGAACCTCTTGGGGAAGTCCAGATTGATATATAGCTAAGTGAGGGCCTCAATGGATAAAGGGATTTCATCAGGCCTGGGCTGTATCTGCAGCATCTGATTAATTGACTCAACAATAATGGTAAATAGGATTTCCTTTTTAGGGTTTATGATTGCTCTCTGATTAGGAAAATAACATGATTAACAAATTATAATCACTTCTGGGCATTGGTAGGTCTGAGGAACAACATATTTTGGTAAATTAGACTCCCAGATGAAAACTTCATCAAAATGAGCTATGGATTTTTCTTGGCTCCATAAGTGAAGCTCAAGAAGGTTGAATTCTGTCACTATATCAGTAATCTTGAAGTATGTTTCAGCTAATGGAATGTGCTCTATATCTACAACAAGGGGTTGTAGAGAATTGATAGGTACAATATTTTTGGAAGCCATTTCTTCTCTTAATTTATCAATTTTATTAATATTTTGACTTTAAAAACACTGATTTAGGCTTGTAGGAGAACCTCTATTAATTATAAAAAGTTTGCATAAGGATTTGGATAGAACAGGGACTTATCTTTTGTCTGCAAATGTAAAAACTTGCTCAATTAACTTTACTCTATAATCTCTGTAACAAAAGGCAATCTCAAGACCTTAGAGTTTCTGCAAAAGATATCTAGGGCCTCTATGAAATGACTGAAAGGCAAAGAGGTTTTCTTCAAGTGTACAAAGGCTTAAACTTCTTTAGTTTATTCAATATCTGTTATTTTAAATAGTTTTGAACCTCATAATCTGTGAAAAGAAAGCTTAGGGTATGTAGAAAAGGATTTTTGGAAGTAACAGGGCTTTCTTGGTCTGCTTAAGGCTCCTAAATGATTTTATTAGTTGTATTAATTCTTTAGATCTAGGAATATGGTCTTTTATTTTGAAGAATACCTAAAAAACGAAGATTTTTTGTGCAGGAGAGTTTCTGTGGTGGAAGAAAGCTTTCTGAAGCTTCTGCTCGTATTTATAAGCTTTAATTCGATTCTGAAATGTTATGTATCATCAAATATCTTCGAATTCTGGTGAATTGGGCTTAAAATGAGGTCGAAAACGTGATCTGGTAGCAAAAAAACTGGTCGGTAGTGCTTCTTTGGTGTAAAATATAACATAAAGGATAAACGAGTGCAAATGGGTGGTTATATACATTTAAAAAAAAAACAATGAATGTGTTAATGGGCAGTCATCTCAAATGGGCAGGTGGTTTGGGTGGGGGGAGGAAAACCGTTCAGTGGTTTTTGCAGGCTCTAGAGGTGGTTGGATGTTTTATTTTGATTGGTGCGATCGAATGGAAGGACGCCACGTAGAGGGAAGGGAGAGCTTGAAAATTGTGCTTTTCACAATGTTTGGGTTGTATTATCTTTCGGGCAATGAAACACACAATAGGGTTTAATAGCCATGGATCTAGTGAGTGAAGATCTGAGGGCTGAGATGATGCGATGGAGTCGCGGGATCAAATGGAGTGGAGCCCGGGATTTTTAAATTATGCAGTAGGTTATATGTATTAAAACTAAGATTTAAATACATATTCGGGACTTATTATGATAGGCGGATTTTATTATATTAACCTATGGGATGCGGGTAGGTGTAATATTATAACCGGTAGGGAATATACATAGTGGGACCGAGATTAATAACATGTGGGGGAAATAGAACTATAGGTTATAAATAAAAACTGGATTGGCGAAATATACATAAAGGAATTAATTTAATACGGGGGGTTAAAAGGTTTATACTGGAATTAATACATTAGGTTAATGTTAATAAATTAATGTTACTGCGGGATGTCAAATACACTACGAATAGTGTAAAACATGATATCGGGGATATACTTCTTCATAGTGGGTCTCGATATAGAATTTTTTCATTTATACTTGGGATAAAAGTATTTTTTGGGTATTTTTGAATATAAGGGGAAATTAGTAAAGGGCTTTCACTTTTCTTAAGAAAATGTGTTTTTAACTTAGGAAAAGGGGATTTTTGCAAGGGGGGAAAGAGTGAAATTAGGAGAAAGAATAAAAATGGAGGGGATGGGGTACTTTTACAAGGGGATGATTTTTGAAGGGGGATTAGTAAATGAAATGGCCATTTTTCTGATATTCATTCTTGTGAAAAAACTGCTTCTGACTACCCATCTACTACCCTAACATTTTTTCTTAATTTACATGGGTGCATTTGAGCTTGCAAACCCTTATTCAATTTTCTTTTAAAACAAAAAACTAACTAATTCTATCCTCATTTCTTCCAAGGGCTCAGATTAAACTATTGAGCTCCTTATTATTCTCTACCTAACTATTGATCTGCCAATATTAGATTGTTTGGCCAGATCTTTATTCTCTATCTAATAAAATAAAATTTAAAGCATGAAAGTTCAAGATTAAGCTTTTTGACCTTCATGGATTGTGGAATTTTAACAACTTGAACACAATATTTATTTTGCAGTAAAAGTAAATAGTAGTGGAATTTGGATTTGCATCACTTTCATGTTTTATTTTTATCTCTTTTTGTTTGGGGTCCATTTTTCATATTTTTTCTTTCAAGTCCTTTGATTGTTCTTTTAGGACTTTTACCCTCTTTTCATTTTATTTTTTCTAACATGGGAAAAAAATTTGCAGAAAGAAAAGTATGTACATATTTACAAGACCAATCAAATTCAATTCAAAATTATGAATCCTATTATTATAGGACCCTAACAGTGGCTCCACATGGGGATGGCATTTCCTGGTGAAATGTCAAAAACTTTGAGACTAGTAGCCTTTGAATTTGACTATTACTGACCTTGAAACTATTTTCTGAGCTCTGCATTATTCATACTTATGATATTTTGTCTTTCAAAGCTTAGGGCCTTCTCTCCGGGCTTCAACTTTGCTAGAAAAACATCCAATCCAATCTAAAATCTGCAATGTTATGTACAATGAGTAAAGTAAACAAAGTGAACTAATGTTATTATGGGGAATAGTAATGCTTCAACATTCTACCATTGATAGGTCCACCTGGAAGATCTGATCCATCCAAATCTTTCAAAAAGAATGCACTGTTACCTATGTAACCATAAATGACATAAGGTCCTTTCCATCAGAAATCAAATTTCCCATGTTTACATTTCTCTTCTCTCCTGGAAGCCCACTTAAGAACTTTGTCACCTATATAAAAATCATCTTCCTTAGTCTTTTTGTCAAATCTCTTTTTAATATTTTCTTGAACAACTTGAGACTTGAGATAGACATCTTCCCTGGTTTGCTGCAATTGTATGGTTTGATTTATCCTTCTTTGTATATCATTGGTTTCAACCTGTAGTTCTTGGATTATCTTCATTACTGGTACTCCTAAAGAAGATGGAAAAACAACATCCATCTCATAAACTAGTTGATAAGGGGATGTGCCAATGGACTTCGTTGTGGTAAGTATATCTGCCCATAAGGCATTCATTAACCTTTTGTTCCAGATTTTCTTATCGTCTTCTAATAGTTTCTTGATTATATTGACCAGGCTTTTATTGGAGGATTCAACAAGACCATTACTTTGAGGGTAATAAGAAGTGGAATGTTTAAGGGTAATGTGGTATTTATTACAAAAGTCAATCATATTTTTAGACTTGAATGCAGCTGCATTATCAGTAATGATCTTTTGGGGGCATCCAAATCTAGACAGTATGTCTTTTTCTAAAAATGAAATTATGACAGCATCAGTGGCTTGCCTGGAAGGTATGGATTCTATCCACTTAGTGAAATAGTCTGTGGCTGTCAAAATCCACTTGTGTTGGGCTGAGGATGGAGGGTGAATTTTACCAATGAAGTCAAGACCCCATTGGTGAAAAGGAATTTCTGTGGAGATGGGTTTAAGGGGTAAAGGTAGTAGCTTTTTCTTTCCTTCAAAAATTTGACATTTGTGACAGGAGGTCACATACTTGTTCACATCTGCAAACAGTGTAGGCCAGTAAAAGTCAACTCTCAAGATTTTATCTGTAGTTGACTTCTAGTAAAGGTTTCCTCCACAGTCACCTGCATGAAACTCTTCCATAAATTTATCAGCTTCATCTTTAAGCAAACAATTCAATAAGATTCCACCATGATCTTTCCAAAACAGTGCATTGTCTATGATACAAAATTTCATTGCCTTTAACTTTAAAAATATAGCTTTAGTTCTTGATAATCCAGGAGGAACTTGTAAATTTAGTAATACAAATATAATATCTACATACCATGGTGAGTGTGAAAAGGCTTCACTGATCTTTGGATTCGTAATCTCTTCCTGATCATCTAATTGGGCAATAAAATCTATATCTAAAGCATGAAAATTTGATTCAGCCATGAGTTTGGCTAAACCTTGACCTTTAATGAGTTTGGTGGGCTCAATTTCTATGTCATATTCCAAAATGGTGGAAATCCATTTTCCTCTTTTACCATCAGGCCCATTCTAAGTTAGAATGTCCTTCATAATTGAATTTGGAACATAAGCAATGATATGTGAATACAAGATGTACACTCTAAAGTATTTGATGGCCTTCAATAAAGCTAGTTCCTGCTTTTCCATTATGTTATACTTTAAAGTGGCATCTCTAAGTGATTTGTTGAAAAAAGAAATGGGTTGTTCATAGCCCTGATCATTTTTCTGCAGTAAGACTACAACAATAGTATGTTCTGAAGCAAAGGAAAAAATAATGAAATATTTTTTGAAATCAGGACTTATTAGCATAGGTGTTCTTGTTAAAGCTTTTTTGATTTATTCAAATGATTGTTTGGCCTCCACAGTCCATTTAAGTACCAAGTCTTTTTTCAACATGTTATTGAGTTCTCTAATTATTTCTGCTAGGTTTGAAATGAATCTTCTGAGAAAATTAATTTTACCTCAGAAAGCTTGCAATTCTTTAATATTACTAGGATGACTAATGTTCAGAATGGCCTCTATTCTAGTTGGGTCTATCCTAATTCCCTCTTTAGATATCATATGTCCTAACAATTTACCTTCTTTAAGTCCAAATAGAGTCTTTTTAGGATTTATAGAAATGCCAAATTTCCTGCATTTGATAAACACTTGTCTTAGGTGATCTAGATGTTCATTGTTAGTATTTGAAAATAGAGTTATATCATCTAGATATATCAAAAGAAAATCATGAATTTCTTTAGCAAAAGCTATATCCATAGCTCTCTGAAAAGTGGCTCCTGCATTCATTAATCCCAAAGACATTTTCACATACATGAAAGTACCCCAAGGAGTAGTAAAAGCAGTTTTAGGTTGGTCTTCTAGTTGAACTAAAATCTGGTTATATCTAGAGAATCCATCAAGCAATGAAATCCTGGAAGAACCAACCACCCTTTGTAAAATGTGATCCATCTTGGGGAGAGGGTAATTATATTTTAAGGACACTTTATTTAAATTCCGGAAATCAACACACAATCTGATTTCCCCTGTCTTCTTCCTAGTGGAAACTAGGTTTGAAACCCAATCAGAATATATGATAGGTGCAATTATCTGGGCTTTATACATTCTCTTGACCTATTTTTCAATTAAAGGCATTAAAACTGGATTTATTCTTCTAATGTTCTGTTTAAAAGGTTTTTGATCTTCTTTTATGGGTATTTTGTGTTGTATTATGCTTGTGTCATAAGATTTTAAGTCCTCATAAATCCATGCAAATACATCTTGAAATTCCTTAAACAAAGCTATGTATTTCAATTTATCTTCTTGAGGTAAGGCTTTTTAAAGTTTTATCATCTTAGGCTTCAATTATGTTCCTATATTGCATTCTTCAATATCAGATCTTAATGATTCCATCTTCGGTTTTCTTGCAACATCATTTGAATAAAAAAGATCTTCTAAAGGGGCTAATCCCTTAGGTAAAAAGTTGTTCTTAAGGTTTAAAATTTCAGAATCATCATCTCTTAATTCTTCAATCTCCACCTTCTCTAAATTATCTATTTCTACTTGAGTAAATTTGGTGGGTTTAGTGAAATCTAAGTTATTTACATCTACAACATTTATGTCAATCTCACTATCTATGGTTTGATCTACTGTATAGTCTGTGTCTATGTTAAAATTATGAAATTCTCCTTCAGCATTCATGAAATGATAAATATGGTCATCCTGTGAAAATATCTGCCAATATTTTAGATTATCTGGTATTGTAGGCATGTGTTTAACTTCTGCTATATATTTATGATTTGGTTGAAAAGGAAGATTGTAGGTGCTAGCAAAATTTGCTAAACTGTGTGCATGCATTTTCTGTTTTCTAGGAAGTGCAGCAAGGTCGCATTCAAGAAGTTCACTAATCAGATCTAAAACTATTTCTTTATATTGGCTTAATCTAGGATTATATATAGAATATTCTCCTCTTATTTGTTTCACAATTAACTCAGAGTCACCCATGATTGACACTCTTTTGGCTCCTAAATTTCTAACAATATGCATTCCTAAAATCCGTGCTTCATATTCAACCATGTTATTTGTACATTTGAAATTTAATCTAAAGGCATGACCTTCTGCATGATTTTTTTCCATGTTATGTATCCAAACTCTTTCTCCTTCTCCTAATTTGCTAACTGATCCATCAAAATATAGGTGCCACATTGATTCATGAAAAATGTTGTCACTGTCTGGTGCTTTATTTTTCTATTTTAGTTTAGTGTTTTTTCTATGCCAGTTTTAGAATTACATAAAATGAAGGAGTCCATATCAGTAGGTGTAGAATAAATAGGATAGTTTAGAGGTCTTTCTACACTACTAACCATGTACTTCATTAATGTCTCTCTGTAAAGTTTCTTGGGTTGGAGAAAAACTGATATTGTTGCATAAGACATATCTAGTTGTAGAGATCCCTGCAATTTAGCTCCCCATGAGCGAGATAACAACATTCCATACTTAGGAGGGATTTCAGCTACTACAATATCCATGACTATGCTTTTTCCAGGGCATTGAACTAAAGTAACACATAAATCATTTATCAAGCCTAAACATTTCACTTTACTGGAATCAAATGAGAAGAGACCTTTATAAGGTCTAGTGATGTCTAAATTCAAGTTTTCCATTATTTCTTTTGGCATCAAATTGTGTGAAGCACCCAAATCTAGCATTGCATTATGTAAAATCTGATCATGAACAGTTAAGATAATTTAGAAAGGAGGAACTCCTCCCTCTTGGTGTTTTCCATTAACTTTAGGACCAAATATTAGTTCAGGTTGATCATCAATCAAATTAACTGAATCTTCTCCATCATTCATATTTAAAGTCTCATTGATATGTGATTTGTATAGGTCATGTTTTATAAACTCTGTCAAAGGAATTGGTATCTTCAGTTTGGAAATTTCAGCTTGGATGTTGAATGGTGCTTATGATTTTCCTATCTGAATTATTTCTTCTTTTGTAACTGTAGTTTGGGTAGGTTTATCTTCTTTTTATACAGTTGGTTTTTCATTTTCTATTTGTATTTCCACTATTTTACTGCTTTTAATTTTTTTTTTAGGGATATTTTGAGATGTAGTGGAAGTTTTGGCAGATTTTGTGGTTTTAGCAGCTGTTTTGGCAGTGGTTATTTCAGAATCAACTAATTTTGGATCAACAATAAATGTTTTTGGATATGATATTGTTGTTTTAAAAGAATTTGTTGTATTTTCAGTAGCAGATTTTTGAGGATCTGTTGACGTTTGAACATCAATATCTGTTATGTCAACAATTTTAAGACTAGGTGAAATTTTGGGACTTGAAATTTTATGATTAGGATTTGAATTCTGTTGGGTTTCCCTAGGAAGAATTTGCAGAACTTTAGTTGTAGGAGCCTCTATTGTTTTCTTTGTTTGAGTTTGGGCAGATTTCTTAGTAGAAGTCTCTACATTTTTCTTGCTCCTAAGGTTATATTGCTTATGAACTTCACTAATTGCAAACTCATAACCTTTCTTGTAATCAAAAGACTCACCAAAATCTAATTGTAGTTGTTGTAATTCATATAACTCATGTTCTTCTTGTGTAATAAAAATAGTGTTATCATCATTAATGCCCATTAGATTGATTTGAGTGTCTTCATCATTTTCATTTTGGTGAGAGCTTTCAGCATAGTTCTCTTGGAAAGGTGGTCTTATTGTTTGGTCAAGTGCTGATTTTCTAGATTTTCCAGTGTTGGTGTTTTTCCTGAAATTGGGATTTCTAATTTGAGGTCCTTGTTGTTGGTTATCCCACTGTGGTTTCCTTTCCATATTATCTAACCTATCCATCATTATTTCTAATGTTTTTTCTAAGTTATCTATTTTTAAATCTAAAGTTGATGTTTCCTTTTTTATTGTCACTCTCCTTTCATTTCTTAATCTAGCTTTCTTTGCTAACATGTTTGCCTCTACGCTTACAACATTACTTTGCATTTTCTCTTAAGGTTTCTGGATTTCTCTCTCTCAGTTGGTAAGACATATTTGTATCAAATCCATCAGGGAATTTGATAAGGGCAGAGTCTAGAGGAGGTTTAATATTAGCAGGGATTACATTGTAAATATTGTTATATCTTGTACAATAGTCTTGAACTATTTCATTTGGTGCTCTTTTTATATTTTCAAATTCAGACAAAATTTGTAATGGATTCTTCTTCTTCTCCCATCTATTAATCAACATCCTATAAAAAATAGCTAAATCAGCTATACTACCAGCAGGCAAACATTTAAACCACTTCTTGACAACACCAACTAAAGTTTGAGCAAAAAGTCTCATTTGAACATCAACATCATATAATTCATGCAATTCAAAGTAGTCTGTCACTTTATTAACATGTTTTTGTGTAGTGTAGTGAGTTGTTCCATCAAATTGAGGAATTTTTCTTTGGTAATCTTGGGGCATGGCATTTAGAGGGGCTTGTAGGACCAATGGGGCATATTTTGCAGCCATGGCTTGGATTCTAGCTTGGCTAGGAGGTAATTTTGAAGTACTTGGTGAAGAACTTGAGGTACTTGCAGATGTGGTTAAAGCACTTGTAGATGAGATTGGGATATTGGAATATGTGCTTGCAAATGTGGTTGAGATACTAGAAGATGAAGTTGGGATGCTAGAAGAGGTGCTTGGAAATGAGAATGATGTATTGGAAAATGTAGCAGAAATGTTAGGGGATGAAATTGAACTATTTAGGGATGGAAATAAAACTCTGGGTTGGAATGGTTTCTTGGGAAAAAATGAATCTATGGAATGAAGTGTGGTGGAAACAATGGATGAAGTGGTAGTAAATAAGGATGAACCTACAGATTCTATAAGACTAGTATCTAAATGACTAGTAGAAGGCTTAGGGGTATAGGCTGATAAAGTAGTCAATTCAATTGAATGTTGTAAATAAGCTCCATCAATTTCTTTAATCAAAGTTGTAGTTATGGCATCAAGTTTATCATATACTTAAAAAAACATTTGATCAGAATCAACTGAAATGGTTTCCTTCTTAGTTTCAATGAATGAAATGAAATCAGGATCTATTACAGTATTATGTAAGTCACTTTATGATTTAGTTTTGAACAAAGTTTGTTCAAAAGCTAGATCAAATTCAATGTCTTGTAAACTTTTTAGTTTATTTGGAAGAGAATATGCTTTGACCAATGAAATATTATTACCTAAACTTTCTACTTGTTTACTTTTCTTTACAATTCTGTCAGGATTATCTACTATGACAGCGGGTTGTGGATCTGGATTGGACCTAGTATAGTAGACTCTTATGGAAGCTAGAATTACAATTTTTTATGAAAAGATACTCACAAATCTTTAAAACAATCTTTAATGTGAAAAGATAAGTGAAAATATTTCCTTTAAGATCTATTTAAAAAAACCGAGGATTGGTTAGTCCCCAGTGGAGTCGCCAGTATGTTATCACTCCAATAATTCTTAAGAGTTGTGAGATTTTTTATTTTAGTTTAAAGAATATTAGAGGTAACCACAAACCTACTTTTAAGCCTTAGGATCTAGCCTTCCTAATTCTTAGAGAGGGCTCTCTCTATATGATTTATCTTTGTTGTTTGCATTTAATTTTAGGCTAGTTATGTAGGGTAAATTGGTTTTGGATTTTGATTTGATTTGGTGGTGAAATCACTTACTCATATGGATAGATGTAGGTCTGTATTCCATTGGGCTAATGGAGTCAATGTGTCAAGCAGTCAAATCAAGATCAAGTTCTAAAGGGAAATGTTTACAGGGAAAGATAGCTGAGTTACTTCAGATCTTCAAGGATGATGGTGAAAATGGTTTCAATCAGGGTAAGAGAGCAATTGAGGGTTCTCAAATCCGGATAATGAGTGAAAAGGTAGAGGTCAATCGAAACTAGGGAGAAATAAAGGGTTCCTTAGTCTAGATATCAGTAGAAAACATGTAAATGATAAATAATTCAAGACAGAGTGCTTTTAACATATTTTGAAATAACAATTCCTGATTTATCATTTAGATTTAGAACACATTCAAGTATTGATGAAGAACATAAGAAATTAACAAGGAAACAAGTGAAAATACTTCACTGTAGTGGCACAACACATGAATCCTGTAATATGATGCTTTATTGCTTTAATCCAGTTTGCTGACTTGAAATTGGTACAATCACCCTTATGTTCAGAATAGTACAACTATAGAAATGTTCAGAAATTCATCCACACTCAATACTTCTAAATGAGAAGTATTTGTACAAAAACTCTTTACAAAATATCCTAAAACAAATTTAGGAGTTATTCATGTGAAAGAAATATCTTCATGCAAGAAGATAGTGACAACTTTCTAACTAATGCTTGATGTCCCTTTTTTTATTGAAATTACTTGTGTGTTATCTTGATTTTGTTACTACTTTCTCTCTTTGTTGTTCAACGAAGGCTGCAGCTAGACAGTGAGGTGCCTTTCACGCTGGTAGCTTTATCTCTGCATTGTAATTTTTTATTTTTACTTTAAAATTTGACCTTGAACTGATACTCTTTATCCTGATACTCTTTAACTGATACTCTTTAACTGATACTCTGTAACTGTAAATGTAAAAACAACAAGCTCTGTTTTACTATTTGGTACTTTGCAATCTGATTTCACAGTAGATCAGTCAATTTTTCCCAAATTTCAGCCTATGGTAGTTTTATCTTCATCATCCTTCTAGAAATAACATCAGCTTCAATATACTTTGAGAATGTGGGCTTGTTGACAAATATGTGTTCCACCTCATGCTGTAGGTAAAACAAATTCTCCAAGTTCTTGTAGATTACCTTCACTGTTGGAATACCATGTGAGGTAGGCAGATTAACCTGATCCTTTGTAAATTCTCTCATTTTATTGTCATAGTCATACTGATTCATTATTTTATCATGAATAACTAATGGATTTGGAAGACCTTTCTGCCTTAAGACATCAAATTTCATCATAAACCTGGTAATGGCAACCGCCATGTTTTGGCATTTCTCCTCTAATTGTATCATCAAATTCTTTTTAGAAGTTACCTTTCTAACTTCTAGGATGGTCTCTGTTCTATCATTAATACCAATTTCTTCTAGCTCTTGCTTGTTCTTATAATTTAGAAACTTGATGATTTCAAGGGCTTCTTCAGGTTTCTTACCAAGCTCTTCTTTGATCTTCTAGATTGCTTCTTTTGCTGATTTGACTAAGTCTTTCTGTTCATATATAACATGTATTTGTTACACCATTTTTTGGTCATCTAACCTATTACTATTAGATGGATCTAAGTACACCATTTAAGATCAATTTTACCCTAAGTAAAATTGCTTTCACTATGAAAAATAACTTAGTAATACACCTTTATTAAGTTGTTTATGGTCTAAACAGGAAACCCATGTGGAAATATTAAATAAATCAAAATTTTTTTGATTTTCCTCAAGGAATAATTAGTCTAACAATAGTTTAATTAATATTCTTGGTCATTTTTAACCCAACACAGGGAAATTAATTAGATAAATTATTATTTATTTTATTATTTTCTAGGAATAATTATTTAAACCTTATTTAAATAATATTCCTTATTAAATTTGACTAAATCACTCATAAGTGGTTAAATAAATCATTACTCAACCATATCCTTAAAATGATAAATAAATCATTTATTTATTTATTATTTACAAATAAAGGGATTTGACCCAAGTCAATTTTTTTTTCCCTCTAACAAATATAATAAAATATTCCATAAAAGTTGGATCTTGATTTGGTTAATAATATTTTAATTATGCACCAATATCTAGACTAACTCAATATTTTGTTATAAATAGAAGGGTTTTTCCATTCACTCACTACTGTTTGTTGCCTAAAGATCACTCTGGATCTATAATTTTGGTCTGATTTTGATCCACCATCATTGTCATATTTTTCTATCTTTTGCTTGTGAGCTCCCTTTGAGTTCCATTTTTGTCTGGGTTTTCTACACCATCAAGAGAAAGGAATTTTAGATCTGAAGTGCTAAGGACTTACAAGAACCCATCCCATTGAGGAGAACAGGTAACATCCTTCTATGTTTTCCTCCCAGGTGCCCTTAATATAAAATTCATTCAACATATTCTTGTCTTGTCTATTGGATGCATGGAGTAAATCTCATTTTTATTTACTGCTTAATGTATTTTAATGCATAGATCTAGATTTTTGCAGCATTTATCTTGATCACCTAATTTCAGATCTGAAGATATTGGTAGCCATCTTTGCTATTAGGGTTGTTTGTTATGCATAGCTAAAGTGGTCTTTTTTAGTACACTTGCAATTAAGATTCATACTAACAACTGGCGACTCCACATGGGTTTACGATTACGACTGCTGTCATTTTTCTGATCCCTGCATATCCAGCTACTTCAAACCCTAGGATTTCTCTTCAGCTTCTTGTTTTGCTTTTCTTGATGTTTTTTTTAACCTATAAAGCCCTAAAATATTAAAAATTCTAACTTCTGTGTGTTTTTGGACCTATTGCGCAGGTGACCGACATCAGCCGCAATTGAGACGACAGATTCTGCTGAAACATGCTCTCGAGAGCGCCAGTAGTGCAGGTCACACTTTTTGGCCCTAAACCTGTGACCTAGAGCTTAAGGACGCGAATATCTACCCAAAAACTGTGACCTCAGTAAAAAATAGGTCAGAAACAACGACCTGGAATTTTTGCGGGAGTTTTTCTGAAAGTTTTCAGGGTTTGTCTAGGCCTCTTTTCAGGGTTGTCTGACCTCCGTCGCTGCCCATTTTGGACATGTAATTGTTATATTTTACTCATCTAAGTGGGAACCTAGCCCCCTAGGGCTTCAGTACCCTCCACACTTTGTGGAAGGGTTTTAGCTGCTGCAGGTTGTATGAAATTTTCAGAGTGTTCAGCCATTTTTCAAATCTGATACCTGACCTTCAGATCCGCTTTAGATTGGCTATTTATCCATCCAAATCACATCATTTAATTTTTTTCGGGTTTTCCTCTAGGGTGCCCTCCGCTTCCCTCCAGGATATAGCCTTTCGCCACCTCATTCACAACAATCTTTCCTCTGCTTTGTTGTTGTTTTTCTGCACCAATTTCTAGCAAATCTGACCTCAAGATCCCTGTCCCTCCCGACCTTAGATCTATTGGTTACTTTAGTGTGTTTTGACTAGCTTTTTTCCGCCTATAGACTAGTTGTTGAGAGGCCCGCCTCCTTGGGTTTAGATTATTACATAATTAGCTGTTTATTTTCTATTATTTCAGTTCCATATACTTTTATCTATAGGTTTATTTACAGTTATACAACACACTTTTTCTTTTTCTCTACAAACATCTGGGTTTAAAAATTAAAATTTACACACTTTACACACACACCCTAGGTGAAGAAGAGCTTGGTTAACACCACCAAGCAAAGACTTTAACATTGAAATCAATTGATATTGCACCTCTCTTCCCTTGTTCCAACATTGTAATCAATTGATCCTGCACCTTTCCGCCCTTGTTTCTCTCTCTTTCCCTTGTGCCGTGTTTTTGTCGTCATCATTGCGCCACCAAGGAATTTATCCCGGAGACTTCTTGGCCTTCATCCTCAGTTTCCAGTAGCAAGACTTACTCCTCCATGTAGGATTCGAGTTAGTCCTCCATCGAGTCCACATTCCGACTCCTCTTCTGGTTCATTAGGTTCTCCTTCTGGTTCTGCCCCTGGTTCTCCTCCTATCACCTTCACCATGTCTAGTTCAGGACCTAACGCTAGTGGTGGCCCCGGCCCTAATGCTGGGAATACTACTAGTGGGACTGAAACAAGAACTACTCCGGCTGCTCCCTTGCTCCCCTATATGGCAGGCCTCAGTCTTCCCGATTTTAACCAATTTATCAATGAACCTATACACCATGACACTGGTTGGCCTGCTATGCCGACCAAGCTCCCTTCCGGCATCCCCGAGTTTGAAGGCCTTGTTGGAGAAGATCCTACAAATCATGTTCGACCTTTGACATGTGGTGTTCGTCTAACTCCATTGCCGATGATGTCGAGCCCCTGCCTTTGAATATCATGTCTACATGGACTGGTTCCTTAGATCTCTCTTGCCTGTTATCGAAAAAGATGTCACATCGCATTTCGCTCAAACCAAAGAAGCCACTCTCCAAATTGCGTTAAAATATGAACTGATCTACGCTCAGTCGGGTTATGTTTATATCGTTCTACTTGATCTTTCTATACCCGGTGGTGCCAATGCATCAGGGGCATCTCATGTCTCCGATGGTATCATTGGAGCTCTATCTCATCCATATGATCAGCCTCCCATGGGCTATGGTTTAGCTCAGGGGGGGGCCAACACCTCCTGCACTTATCCCCCTCCCGGTAGCATGTATCCAGGATACGACATGCCTCCTCCTTTTTCCCAACCTCCTATTTTCCACACTGTTACCCGACCTCCTTATTATCCGTATCTGCAGCCTGGTGCTCTAGCTCCTCCAAAATTAGCACCTCCACCTCTCTTGCCTTCTCAACCCCTGCAATAGCAGCCACCGCCCCCTCAGGGGCAGGTGTATGCACAGCAGGGCGCGACTAATCCTCCTCCTTCCAAAAAGAAGAGGAAAGGCACTCAAAATCAATCTACTTCCGGTAATCCTGGACCTAATCCTAAAAACAATGCTCCTAACACTACTAACCAGAAATAGGGCACTCAACCCAAGCAGGACAGGCTTGTTCTTGTTGTGGTGTTTATGGTCATTACATGCATGATTGTCCTCTTTTACCATAGATGAAGCAGATGTGGGAGTCTCAAGCAACATTGCGAGGACAACAAGCCTCCCCTTCCATCCCTCCCAGTGTTGCGCCTTGTTAGCTGGCTGTGTTTACTAATCCTTTCCCTCAACAAGGATTTGTGGCTACCCAACCACCTGAAGGTCAGGTGGCCACTCAACCTATTCCATCTGGTACCTCCGATTACCAGATTCTCATGATGAATTCTTACGAACCTATAACCGTAGACATCAATCTTCAGACTCGGTCCCATCAGTACAATAAGCCTCCCGCTACGTCTGTCCCCGAGCCACCTCCTTCGGTCCCTACAGAGCCTCTATCGACACCTAATGGTCCCTACAGAGCCTCTTTCAACACCTAATGGTCCCTTGCAGATCCCTCAGCCTAAGGTGGAGGTTCATACCAAGATCCCTAAGGGACCACTACGTCAAAATGTTTCTTCTGGCAAAGCTTCCCATTCGTATAACATAGTAGATGATTTGGCGCAAAATCCTACTGCCATTTCAACGCTGGAACTCCTCTAGTCATGCCCTTCAAAATGAAAATCTCTACTATCTGCCATAGGTGTTGTAGATCCTTATGATGATCGATTGATTGTATTTGATGTTGACTGGTCAGAACATCCTCCTCTCCCTCCTTTCTTCGCCTTCCAAATCCTAGTCAAGATCCGGAACGCCAACGTTTCTCGGTGCATTATTTATGAGGGGGCATCCACCTGTGTGATGTCCGCTTCGGTTTGGAAGCAACTCAGATCACCTGAGTTGGCTCCTTCCATGATCACTATTCGAGTGTGGGATGGCTATGCCTCCCATCCCATTGTCCTATTCTGCAACTGTCCTATTAGTTTTGCAGACAAGACTGTTTGCGTTGACATAGAAGTCATAGATGCCCCCTTAGATTACATCATTCTATTGGGTCATAACCACACTTATGCGATGTCTACTGTCCCATCTGCATTTCACCACAAGATGTCCTTCCCTCATAATGGAAAGATAGTCACCATTGACCAGTTGACATATTACGAACCGAAGTCTCAAACCTCTCCTGAGTCCATCATCTCTTCGGTGGCTAATAAGCAAACCGTCGATCTTTTGTCCAGTGTCTCACCTGGAGTCTACAAAGAATCCTCATTTCTTGGTACATTACCTGGTCTTCCTCCTCCTGTTTCTAATTCCAGCTCATCGAATGTTTGCATGATGCAATCGTCTTGGGCTGCCCTCAAGCGACCTGCTTCGGCTAGTCAGTAGCCTCCTCACCCTCCGCAGCCTACTCCTAGCCCTTTGATTTAGCCTTCTGGACCTCCTCCTCCTGACCCTTCACCTACAGCTGGTATCCATGAGCCTCTTTACCCTCCTGGAATGGTTCTTCCAGGCCTTAACCATATTAGAGCTGTCCCACCTGGCCATTACCCCTCCGGTCAGATACTGTTCCTAGCTCCTCCTCTAGGAGTGTACATGGTACCTGTCATGGCTACCCTCTCTCTTCCTAACTTGACCCTTGGGATTCCCATATGGTACGTTGATCCTCCAGCCACTACCCCGCCTGGTCAACCCAAATCGTATCTTGCTTTGACCCCGGTTCAACCGGTCCCTATGACTTCTCCTACTGCTACAGAGCCTCATCCACCTCAACAGGAACCACCTCCTGTTGCGACTACTTTGGGTAATAAGGGCAAAGCTCGCAAGAGGGCATCAAAAGACAAGGTATCCCTGATTGACCCTTCTCCTCCTTCGCCTCCAAAGCATTGTGCTTTGTGTGATGTCGTCGGCCATGCCACCCATAACTATCCTGAATTGCCCCGTATCAAGCCCATGGTTAATGTTGTGTTCCCTGAGTCTATGGTCCCTGAAGCCTCTGTTTCTTCCTCGACTGCAGCCAAGTACCCTAAGAATATTCACACCAATCAACCCTGTGCTTTGTGTGATCTCCATGGCCATTATTCCCACCATTGTCCCTGCCTTACGCATTACCGCGCCTCTTTGGAGGTAGTTCGGGAGTACGAGGTTGAACATAACCAATTTACCTCTCTCTTACTTGTGCAGTATGTTGCGGGCTAGCCTGAGGATTTATGTAATCCTATTGACATTCCTCCTTTGGGTGTCAAAATGACAGAGTCTTCAACCACTGTCCACTACCTATAATCATTCATGAGATCCACGGTGGAAGCTCCCTCTGAGACTTCCCCTTCTGTTTCGCTTGACCTCCCTTCAGCGATCACCCCTGGCTCAACATCAGTGGATCCCTTATCTACTTGTTCTTCCATCACCCCCCGTGACGATGCGCATGTGAACCTCTCTTCTCATGATGATGAGTCAGGTAGCTTCGCCACGTCAGGTGGTCTTCCTTCCACCAGTCACCCCATCTTCTATTATGTTGACGACATTATGGAAGTATTTACCACCCCTGACTTTATCTTTCCCCCCTTACATCGAACCCATGCATTTGAACCACATACACCTTGTGGCCATTACATTGATACCCAATATTTGGGTAAGGGGGCACCCATATTTTGAGAGACCAGGAGAAGCAATTCTCCACAACTCTCCTAGTGTATCTGGTCATGTTGACTCTAGTACCATTATTCTTCCACATTTAGAAGAACCTCTAGAGTCCCATATCACTTCAGATCACTCTAGGGATGATACCCCTCATCATTCCTTCATATTACATCAGTAACCCAGTCTCCTAGACATTGTTGTTGACCAACCTGTGGGTTTTCTAGGAGAGCACCAGTTCATTATCTCCAAATCCTATATTTGGGATAGTGACACCATGTATGCCAACCTAGAAAATTAAAGTCCATTTGATTCATATATGCAGTACCAAAAGATATTGGTAATCCTCCATTCCCTTTCTCGAACTACATAACCATAACGAAAAAAAATGGCACACCACATCATAAAATGTGTTTAGATTCCCCCTTTCTAAATACATTTTGGCATGACCACAACATGCTTGGGGGCACCTATGCCCCTCAACCATAAAAATCCCAAATCTCAGCCAAAAACATCACTGAAACCTCCTTTCTCTGCCAGGTCACACTTTTCAGGTAATTTCCTGGGACAGGTCACAGTTTTCTGCCCAGCACCTGCTACCCAGGTCACAGATCAGACCCCAAAAAGTGCAACCTAACCTGTTCATGAGCCTTGGGTACCTAAGCTAAAATTTTTATCCCTTTAAATGAAAAAGTAGGGTTAGGCCTCTTACCTGCAACTGAAGGATCTCGACTTCAACGATCGGTTTGTCCGCTACGATCGCCGAAATATTTAGGGCCTTCTCTCCTCTCTACATTCACCACAAATACACCTGAAAATGAGTGAATTTGGAGAGAAAATGCCTTATTAAAAGAGAAACCCCAGATTTTTCTTTCGCCCACTATGGCCAAACCGTAGCTCATTTTGACAAACCGTCTGTACTGTTGGAAAGCTCTCACCGAGCCCTCAAATGAGTATCTATTAGTTTTTTGTGATTTGATACTTCACTAGGACACATTTCGTCCAAGATGGATCACTTCACCACTCCTCAAAATCAGATTTAATCACTTGCAACACTTGTACTTAGGGCACCACTTTTCCTTCATACTTATTCATGCTCGTGTTGATTTTCGTTGTGAGTAACCATCATGTACTCATGATTTTATGGTCTCCATTGGACCTTTACTGTGTGGCAGCATCATCGAGTTGCCCTTGTTTAGAGCTTCCAATTTGAGTCATCATTGCATCCATGGAGTCTATCCCAAGTCCCTTTGTATCCCGCTATAGTCCTCCATCCTTCATTGCTTGGTTCCTCTCTCGTGTCACACATTATGGCCTTCAGTCCCACTGTCCACTATCCCTCATGATATTGTGTCAGTCCCTGGCAGGTCATCCATGCCCTTTATGCTCTAACAAGGGAAGTCGTCTGTCCGCTACTCAGTATCCCTCATTTCATCATCATCCCTGGTGTCAGTCTGTAAATTGCTATACTAATTTCTCTCATGCCTTAGTTGAGGATCCCTTATTGCCTCACCTATGGCAGACCTTCTTCTGTCGACATCAGATCATTTCATTCCAGAAGGCAGGTCTAGAGGGCGGTGTACCTTGGTTCCAACTTCCACTTTTGTTCCGTGCCTTGAATCAGGCAAAGGGATTCACCATGGCCCTTTCACTTGATTGTTTCTCAGCTCCAGCTCTTTTCAGCATGATCGAGATCTGTATACTTGATGGTTCAGTGATGCAGCTAATGATACCAGCGATTCCCGGGTGTGTGTGAGATGTTTCAACCCTCATGAGGGGGTGGCCCTATAGGTAGCCCCCCATATGCCCGGATGACCTCTTCATTCTAGCCTTTGATGAAGCTCCATAGATTTGATGATGTCAGCCTCAGCTGCTTGCAGTGCCTTTCTGTTTGCATGCATCAGTTAGATTTTCAAATCCCTTTCCTGTTTACAGGGGCATTTGGGTTGTATTTGTATCTCATGTACTCAGATATTATTGTATAATTCCTGGATTTTATCCCAGGCACAGTATGTATGTGGGATTCATTATCATGTTTTTACTTGGCTCATGTTTATGCCAGCATGTACTATATAGTTCAATCCCTTTTTTACTGAACGCACTATTCTTTGTACCTTGTCTCGGCAGGCATAAGTATGCCTCCCCCGTCGCCTATAACATAGGTACTCACTCATAAAAGAGACTTGTCGCACCTATAAGTCTCGCCTCCTCAGGGTCTAGTCCTCTAGCGCTTTGGTCTACCTTATATTTCTCTCTCTTTGACTTCCCCTTCGGTGTCTAGTGATTGAGTTCTTACAACGTACTTTAGTCATACGATTAGCTTCTAACGCTCGCACGCTGGGGGGAAATTTGTTACACCATTTTTTGGTATCTAACCTATTACTATTAGATGGACCTAAGTACACCATGTAAGACCAATTTTACCCTAAGTAAAATTGCTTTCACTATGAAAAATAACTTAGTAAAACACCTTTATTAAGTTGTTTATGGTCTAAATAGGAAACCCCATGTGGAAATATTAAATAAATCAACATTTGTTTGATTTTCCTCAAGGAATAATTAGTTAAACAACAATTTACTTAATATTCCTGGTAATTTTTAACCCAAAACAGGAAAATTAATTAGATAAATTATTATTTATCTTATTATTTTCTAGTAATAATTATTTAAACCTTATTTAAATAATATTCCTTGTTAAATTTGACTAAATCACTCATAAATAGTTAAATAAATCATTATTTATTTAATTATTACTCAACCATATCCTTAAAATGATAAATAAATCATTTATTTATTTATTATTTACAAATAAAGGGATTTGACCCAAGTCAAATTCTTTTTCCCTCCAAAAAATATAATAAAATATTCCATAAAAGTTGGATCTTGATTTGGTTAATAATATTTTAATTATGCACCAATATCTAGACTAACTCAATATCTAGACTAACTCAATATTTTGTTACAAATAGAAGGGTTTTTCCATTCACTCACTACCTTTTGTTGCCTAAAGATCACTCTGGATCTATACTTTTGTTCTAACTTTGATCCACCATCATTGTCATATTTTTCTATCTTTTTCTTGTGAGCTCCCTTTGAGTTCCATTTTTGTCTGGGTTTTCTACACCGTCAAGAGAGAGGAATTTTAGATCTGAAGTGTTGAGGACTTACAAGAACCCATCCCATTGAGGAGAACTGGTAACATCCTTCTATGTTTTCCTCCCAAGTGCCCTCAATATAAAATTCATTCAACATATTCTTGTCTTGTCTATTGGATGCATGGAATAAATCTCTTTTTTATTTACTTAATGTTTTTCAATGCATAGATCTAGATTTTTGTAGCATTTATCTTGATCACCTAATTTCAGATCTGAAGATATTGGCAACCGTCTTTGCTGTTAGGGCTGTTCGTTATGCATAGCTAAAGTGGTCTTTTTTCGTACACTTGCAATTAAGATTCATACTAACAGTATTGATGGCCAAATATCATTGACTACTTCAATGATATTGGCCCATAGCTGTTGTTTGATTTTAGCCATGGGTTATTTCAATGTTAGATATTTTTCTAACTTCTTTAATTGATCATTTAATCTATTTGCTCTTTGTTCTTCATTTTTATGCATTATCTTGGCAAGTTTATTTTCATTTTCAAGACTTTTAAGTTGTTCTTTAAGTCTGTTTATCTCATTAGTCTGAATAGTCATGTCTTGCATAGCTTTTACCAACTTGTTTGATTCATTTGAATGTTTTGATGTTGTTGTTGAAGACTCTGTAGCTGAAGTGGTTGATGAAGTGACAGGTAATGCTGTAGCCATGGGGACTGTAGGTGCCAGTGATTCAGCTAGTGTGGAAGGTACAATAGTAGTAACTACAGGAATCACAGTGACTGGAATTTCTTCTTCTTTATCCTTTTTCTCTTGGAACAACTTGTCCATTTCATTCTCCATTTCCTTTATCTGAGCAGTCAACTGTAAAATGAGACTCATCATCTCATCTTTCTGATTTTTATCCCTTAAGACTTTCTTGGCTTGAGGATGTTCTGTAGGGGGGAACTTTAGTTTCTTCTTTAATGCAGCAATGTTTGCATTTTTCTTCTTGATCAATTGCTCTGCAACTTTTACATTTTTAGGATGATATCATACTTCAATAACTAGGTCTTCCAAGGATTTAATTCTAGTGTCTTTTTCCTGTGAAGAAGCTTTTTCCAATTTTAAATGATCTCTGATATTTGCAAGAGTTTTTTGCAATTTTTGTATACTCATGACCTTGGTGATCATTGTAGAATAGATCATCTCCCTTGCTTGCTTATGAAACTAAATTTGGTCCAGAGGATGAATATCCTGGGCCAAGACTTCAAAATCTGGCTTTTTCTAATTAGATGATGACTTAGGAGTTTGAACTGTAGGTTGAAGAAATATCATCTGCATCTTTTTATTCTTATAGTCAAAGGCTGAAAGTAGCCTATTCTGGATGCCAGGAGTTTGTTTCAAATATTGGGAATATATTTCATTCTTAATTTCTTCATTTCCCGCTTTGATTTCTTTGTATCTTTTCTTGATATCCATGTCCTTTTCTGCTGGTTTCTTAAATGAAAAAACTTCCATACTGTGTTGCTTCTGAATGAGTTGAGTCTTTGAAGTAGTATGTTGTTGTTCTTCTTCAATTATTGTAGGAGGTGCATTGTCTTTTGTTGCTATTTCTGTATCAATCACCTCTATTGTTTCCACTTCTTTATTAGCAGGATTTAACTTTGGCTTTTTACTATATATCAATTTAAACTTTCTCTCTGTTGTAGTCTCTACAGTATAGTATCCTTCCTCTCTGATTCTTTTTGCATTTATGTCTTCTTGAGCTAGAGTTTGCAAAGTTTGACTAGTATCACTTTGCTTCTCTACCTCTACCAATGTATTCTCCAACCATTTAGATTGATTGGAAAATTTCTCTATCTCTGGTTTATTTTCATGTACATATGGAGTGAGTTTGCACTTAACTGTCATTTTACTTATCACTCCAAGGGGATCATAATACCACAAGAAACTTTTACTGAATTTAAGCTCCTATAAACATTTTTCTGCTTTAGGACTTGCATCTCTATTGTTACAGATAAAAGGGCCAACCCAATTCTTCAATTTGAACTAGTTTTCTTCTTTGATGTTAAGAAATTAATTACATCTGAATTAAAAATCTGCCTTATGTATTCAAGGGAAAATAACCTCATAGGGAGGTATTTAGGCAGTTTATATGGAACCAAACTTGATCCATATACTCTTATTTCAGTGTGATTTTGGTACAAGTACCAATCACCTGTCCTGTTATGTTCTGAAAACTGGAGGAATTTCTTAATCTCTTCACTAACTCTAGGTTGCATGTTGTTGTTCAACAAATTTACCATAGGATGAATGAAAGAATCAGTAAAATCTGTATAAGTGAACTCATTGGAGTCTTTTCTTATCAAGGGAGTCCAAAAGATCACTAATTGAGGATTTCCTTCCACATCAAGATTCTAAAGGTTTATATTAAATTTCTCAGACTGAAAGTATAAGAACATGTGGAATAGGAATGAGGAATACTTGAAAACACCTTTAGAAGGAATTTTTACCAACTGCTCATGAATACTGTCAGCAAGGTATTGGGAAAAATTTAAAATGGTAGAAGGAGGCTTACCAGGTGTGAAAGTGGACAAAAAAACTAGCACTGCTACATCATCATGTTCATCTGTAAAATAACCAAGAATAAAAGATAACATGGATATGATATGTCTTGTCCTTTTAGAGAATTTTGTAGAAGGGTATAGAGGATTTATCTTGGGAATTTCTACAAAAGATGGCATGAAATTCTGGAATATCTGGAACCTCTTGGAGAAGTCCAGATTTAGATATAGCTGAGTGAGGGCCTCAATGGATAAAGGGATTTCATCAGGCCTGGGTTGGATCTACAAAATTTGATTAATTCAATCAGAAATAATGGTAAATAGGATTTCATTTTTAGGGTTTATGATGGCTCTCTGATAAGGAAAATAAAATTATTGACAGAGTCTAATCACTTATGGGCATTGGTAGGTCTGAGGAACAACATATTTTGGTAAATTAGACTCCCAGATGAAAACTTCATCAGCCTGATCTATGGATTTTTATTGGCTCTAGCAGTGAAGCTCAAGAAGGTGTTGAGATTCAACAAGATGATGAGCTTAGTGAAAATTAAGCACCTTCACTAAGTGGGGTCCGCGGGCTATTTTTAGGTGTATGTCTATTTTTAGACATGGTGAGCATATTCTATAAGTTGCAGGATGCTATTTGTAGATGGTTGGTCAAATGTGAAAAATAGATGAAATTCTATTTTTAGAATATTGGGCAAAGTTTATTTATAGATCGTTGATCTAAAAACAGATGCATGTCAATTATTATTAGCTCTTAATAATAATCCGACAATAAACATCAAATTATTCTCTTGGAGCACTTTATTTCAGTGAACAGATTTGGCAAATTAGTGGGCTAAAGGAATTACGCAATTCCTAGGGTTTATTGGTGTCTCATGCATGGAGGACTCAGTTATAACTGAAGTGGAAAATTTATGATAGAGTTGGAAGAGTAGTTACAAGAGTTGTTATTTAGTTTGACTCAGTTAAGTGAGTTAAACTCAGTTGAGCTTGTTGTATCTAGTCTAACTGAAAGATACACTAGTGAGAGTTAAGTGAATTAATTAGTTAATTAATTCACAACTAATAACTCACTGAAAACTAAAAGAATACAACAATTAACTATAGTGCATGTCAGTTCCAGTGGATACCCAGTGGAGAGATAGGTGAAAGGGTGAGATGGACTATCTGTTGTGACTATAGTGATGCATTCAATGCATTTGACACACATTGGAGTTGCCAATGAGGATTGAAAATTCAAGGCAAGGCCAATTTGAATTCATTCAGTGGTCTTCTTCAGCAGGGATTGCACAGTGGAGGCAGGCTATCAAGAGGCAAGAAATTGGTGCATAGATATGCAAATTTCTACATGACGGTGTGTAATGAATCTAGATTGTACTGAGAGCTTGATGTACTAAGCTTTGTATGAGATTATTACATGATTCCATTGATATAAATAATATATGATAGCAGGGGATTTTAGCTTTAATCTTTCCTGTTAAACAACTGTGTTATGTGCGATTGAATTTATTCACATGTGTTTGCAATTGAGTTTTAAATTTCCGCAAGATTAATAGTGGAAGGATTTTGTATTTTGCAAGAAGATAAATATTGTGATATCAGGAGGATCTGGTAATACATCAGTATTAATAAAATTTCTACATGGTATCAAAGCAGTATTGATTACTGGAGATTGAAATTGTGAATAAGTGCTGAGTTTTGTGCTGGTGGACAATTCGAATTTGCTGCAGAAATTTCTTGGTGCGACAGTTGAGTATTCATTGATATGTCTTTCAATGGGTTGCGATTGGAGTATGCCCTTGAGGGTAGCTCGAATTACATAGCCTGGAAGGATAGGATGGAGGCAGTTCTTGAAGATAATGGGCTGAAGGATTTCATCGATAGCGATGTTCCTAAGCCTGCTTCTAGCGATGCTGTAGGACTTGACGCATGGCAAAATAAGGTAGCGAAGACAAGAAGAATTCTGTTGGAAGGTGTGAAGGACCATATTGTGTCAAGCCTTCATGGGAAATCCACTCCATTTGAAATGTGGAAGGCTTTGATAGATATTTTCCAAAGCAACAACGACCAGAGGAAGTTGGCGCTAAAATATAAGCTCAGAAAAATAAAAATGGAGAAGGGCGATAGTATTCCAAAATATCTCACGAAGTTTGTCCACTGTAGGGATGAACTAGGAAGTGTGGGGATTACAGTTGATGATGACGACTTGGTGAGCTTGGCTCTCCTTGGGCTTCCGAAGAGTTGGCATAGCTACAAAGACTCTGTTAATGGATGGGAGAAACTGCCGGGTTGGGAGTGACTTTGGTCGGATCTTGTGCAGGAGGAGATAAGGCGAAGTACCAGGGATGGCTCTTCATCGAAGAATGGCGATGAAGAGAATTGTGCTTTGGCTGCCAAATCAAGGAAAGGAAAGGGGAATAAATCCCGTCCAAAATATTTGGCTAAAGGCAAGAAGCTGGATTTGTCCAAAGTGAAATGTTTTCACTGTAAAAAACATGGGCATCTCGCCACTAATTGCCCACAGAAAAAGAAGAACAAGAAGGTTGTTGGAGCTGCAGCTGGAGAGGCCTTAGCCTCACAATTTGAACTTGATTTCTCTTTGATCGCATGCTTTGTTTCAAGCTCAATGGGATCGGTGTGGTATCTTGATAGTGGTGCGTCTTTCCATATGACGGCAGAAGGAGTTGTTTAGTGACTTGGAGCAGAAGGATCTCCAAATGCATATAGAGATGGGCGACGATGGTAGATACAGTGTGACCTGAATTGGAACCATTAAATTTGAGAGGGAGTCAGGTAAACCATTTATGTTGAAATATGTTATGCATGTCCCAGGTCTAAAGAAGAACTTGGTCTCGGTCGCAATGTTGGAAGACAGAGGTTATGACGTTGTTTTCAGCAGGGGAAAAGCTTTCCTGCGACGTAAAAAAAAAATGTCAAACTAAGAGGATAGGGATTCGAGTTAATAATCTCTACAAGATGGAGGTAGATGGCTGCGCTACAATGATGGGCAAAGCAGAAGAAGTGGTGAGCCAGGATGAGGGTGAATTATGGCACAAGAGATTGGGCCATCTTCACCATGGTGCCTTGAAGATTTTGGAGCAGATTTCTACTGGACTTCCCAAGGGTACTCTTGCACAGTCAGATCAGTGTAAGGGATGTACTATGGATAAGTTTGTAAAGACCACCTTTCATGAGAAGGAGAGTTGTGCTTCGGTGATCTTGGAGAGAATTCACACAGACGTGTGTGGACCTTTCTCGGTTGATTCAACAGAAAAACACAAGTATTATGTTATATTTTTTGATGACTAGTCTCGTAGATGCTAGATCTTCTTCATTTAGAAGAAGAACAAAAAATTATAAAAGTTCTGTGAGTTTAAAGCATTGGTGGAGAATGAGTCGGGGAAGCAAGTGAAGGCTCTGCGGAGCGATAATGGTGGTGAATATATCTCGAAAGAATTCAAAGACTTCTGTAGCAAAGAAGGAATTCAAATAGAACTCATAGCGCCTCATAACCCACAACAAAATGGGGTCGCGGAGAGGAAGAACAGAACGATCGTGGGTGTGGCACGAGCTATGTTGCATGACCAAGGCCTACTGATGAACTTGTGGGAAGAATCATGCAACACTGTGGTTTATGTGAAAAACTATTGTCCTCATAGAGTACTTGGCATGAGTACACCTAAAGAAGCTTTTATAGGTAAGAAGCTTGATATTTCTCATTTGAAGATTTTTGGCTCATCTGTTTACATTCATGTGACAAAGGACGCCAGGAAGAAGCTGGAGCCGACTGCAGAAGTTGGGATATTTGTTGATCCAGGTGGATATTGGTGGTCACTTTTCTATTCCACTTGGGGCCCCACCATTGTCTCTTTCATTTTTCAGTTTCGGCACAACTTACTATTTTTAGCAGTTTTTCGGGTCCTGAACTTCCGGAGCCGTTTTGAGGCCCTAAACGACGTTTTTTGGGAAAACCGAGAGAAACATGGGTTCATAGACCAATTTTTCTCACTCAAAATTTTTATTCCTCGGATAGATATTTATAACGAGGTATGGTTTGCGTCAAACAGAGATCGTATGCCAAAGTTACGTCCCCGGGAAGTTGAAACACCAATTTACCCAAACGGGGCCCATAGTTTTGGTGCTTCATCTCCTAGGGTTAGGGTTTTGGATGTTTAGGATTTCCCATTGTTTCTAAATAATAAATAGGCCCTCGAGCCTCATTTTAATTCAGTTCAGAGGCTTGTAGCCGCCACATCTCTTCTCAGAGATAACTACCAGTGCCCTAGCTAGTTTTATTTCCATTCTGTATGTAAGCAAATTTCAGTTCTTTGATATTAATGAAATGTAGTGTTATTTTTGCTGCATATTTGTATTTATGGTTACATGTTTATTCTGTTGCATTCCTGCATAAATCCGGATCATTTGTGGGGTACACAAAAACACCCCATAATTATCGTGTGTATTTTCCAAACAGTCAAATGACTGTGGTGTGACGGGATATAAAACTCAATGAGGTGAAAGCCATGAAGTTGTCACTTGAGAGGGAGCTACACATGCATGCAGAGGAGGAACTTCTTGTTCCCAAAGATGAGCCTCTAGATGTGGATCAGCCACAGGAGGAGATTCATGGAGTGGAAGAGACCACTCATGCAGAACCAAACATCAGAACAAGCAGAAAGCGTACCACAGAAGCTGAGAGACTGAAGCTTGATGTGGCACAGAATGTAGGAGTTCCTACATCATAGCACAGACAGAGAAAATCACCTGACCGATTTACTGGATACATGGCTCTTATGAGCAATTGTATCATGACAGAGCCATCTTCTTTTGAAGAAGTAGTGCAGGAGCCCACATGGGTAGATGCCATGGTGGAGGAGTATGAATCCATTGTCAGAAACAATGCTTGGGAGATTTTCCAAGGCCAGTGGGTAAATCAGTGGTAGATTTGAAAAGGATCTACAAGGTAAAGAAAGCTGCTGATGGGAGCTTCAAGAATTATAAGGCAAGATTTGTTGCCAGAGGCTTCTCACAGATCGAGGGGATTGATTATGAAGAAACCTTTGCACCTATCGCACGATATTCTTCCATAAGGACCATCCTTGCTCTCTTAGCGCAAATGGGTTGGCAAATTCATCATATGGATGTGAAGACTGAATTTCTTAATGGGATCGTTGAGGAAGAGGTTTACATTGAGAAGCCTGAAGGATTTGAGATCTTCAGCAGCGAGTCGCATGTGTGCAGACTCAAAAGAGCATTGTATGGGCTGAAGCAAGCACCACGTGATTGGTACACATGGATCGACAACTATTTCACTGTACTTGGCTTCACCAAGAGTGAGACGGATGCAAACCTGTACAAAATTGTGGTAGAGGGTAAGATTTTAATCATTGTAACTCTTTATGTTGATTATTTAATACTAACGGGTGATGAGCAGTTGATACACTCATGCAAGGCAGATCTTGCAAAGGAGTTTGAGATGAAGGATTTGGGCCTTCTTCATTATTTCTTTGGATTGGAAGTATGGCAACAAGAAGGTGAACTGTTTGTGTCTCAAGGCAAGTATGCTCAAGATATACTTGGTAAGTTTCACATGGAGGACTGCAAGCCCATGGATACTCCTCTTCCAGGAAATTGGAGGAAAGAGGATGCTACATCGGCAGAGGTAGTGGATGCCATTGTTTATCGACAGTTGGTGGGTTCGCTCATGTATTTAGTTAATACAAGACCGGACATATGCTTTGTGGTGAACCAGCTTTCACAAGTGATGGTTAAGCCTACCAAGCTCTTTTGGAAGGCAGGAAAGCATGTCCTGAGGTATCTCAGGGGCACATCTGAGTATGGCTTATGGTACAGACAGACGGATGAGGTGAAGTTGCATGGCTTCACGGATGCAGATTGGGCAGGCAGCCCAATGGATAGAAAGATCACATCAGGAGGGGTTTTCAGTCTCGAATCTACAACAGTGTCTTGGTACAGCAGGAAATAAATATTCGTGGCACTCAGTTTAGCGAAAGCAGAATACATGGCAGCAAGTCAAGCTGCATGTGAGGCTATCTAGATGAGGAAGATCCTGGTCAGTTTGTTTGGTTCACATTCAGATCCTCCAGTGATACATTATGATAATCAGAGTTACATTAAACTCTCGATTAATCCTATGTTTCATGATAGCTCTAAACATATTGATATCCGGTATCATCATATCAGATATTGTGTGCAGCGGAAGATCATGTTGCTTAAATACATTTCTATGGAAGATTAGGATGTAGACATTCTGACGAAGGCGCTCGGCAGGAGAAAATTCGAATACCATATAGGCAGGATCAAGGTGAAAGCTAATACTTATCTTTTTGAGAGGGAGTGTTGAGATTCAACAAGATGATGAGCTTAGTGAAAATTAAGCACCTTCACTAAGTGGGGCCCGCAGGCTATTTTTAGGTGTATGTATATTTTTAGACATGGTGAGCATATTCTATAAGTTGCAGGATGCTATTTGTAGATGGTTGGTCAAATGTGAAAAATAGATGAAATTCTATTTTTAGAATATTGGGCGAAGTCTATTTATAGATCGTTGATCTAAAAATAGATGCATATCGATTATTATTAGCTCTTAATAATAATCCGACAATAAACATCAACTTATTCTCTTGGAGCAATTTATTTCATTGAACAAATTTGGAAAATCAGTGGGCTGAAGGAATTACGCAATTCCTAGGGTTTATTGGTGGCTCATGCATGGAGGACTCAGTTAGAACTGAAGTGGCAAAGTTATGACAGAGTTGGAAGAGTAGTTACAAGGGTTGTTATTTAGTTTGACTTAGTTAAGTGAGTTAAACTCAGTTGAGCTAGTTGTATCTAGTCTAACTGAAAGATACACTAGTGAGAGTTAAGTGAATTAATTAGTTAATTAATTCAAAACTAATAACTCACTAACAACTGAACAAATATAACAGTTAACTATAGTGCATGTACTTTCCAGTGGAGACCCAGTGTAGAGATAGGTGAAGGGTGAGATGGACTATCTGTTGTGACTATAGTGATGCATTCAATGCATCTGACACATATTAGAGTTGCCAATGAGGATTGCATAGTCAAGGCAAGGCCAATTCGAATTCATTCAGTGGTCTTCTTTAGCAGGGATTGCGTAGTGGAGGTAGGCTGTCAGGAGGCAAGAAATTGGTGCATAGATATGCAAATTTCTGTATGACAGTGTGTAATGAATCTATATTTTACTGAGAGCTTGATGTAATAAGCTTTGTATGAGATTATTACATGATTCCATTGATATAAATAATATATGATAGTTGGGTTTTTTATCTTTAAGCTTTCCCGTTAAACAATTGTGTTATGTGTGATTGAATTTATTGACATGTGTTTGCAATTGAGTTTTAAATTTCCGCAAGATCAATAGTGGAAGGATTCTATATTTTGCAAGAAGATAAATATTGTGAGATCAGGAGGATATGATAATACATTAGTATTAATAAAATTTCTATAGAAGGTTGAATTCTATCACTGCATCAGTAATCTTGTAGTCTGTGTCAGCTAATGGAATGTGCTCTATATCTACAAAAGGGGGTTGTAGAGAATTGAGAGGTAAAATATTTTTGGAAACCACTGCTTTGCTTAATTTATCAATTTTATTAATATTTTGACTTTAGAAACACTGATTTAGGCATGTAGGAGCACCTTTGGTAATTATAACAAGTTTACAGAAGGATTTGGATAGAACAGGGGCTTATCTTTTGTCCGCAAAGGTAAAAACTTGCTCAATTAACTTTAAAATGTAATCTCTATAACAAAAGGCAATCTCAAGACCTTAGAGATTTTGAAAAAATATATCTAGGGCCTCTATTAAATGATTGAAAGGAAAAGAGGTTTTCATCAAGTGTATAGAGGCTTAAACTTCTTCAGTTTATTCAATCTTTGTAATTTTAAACAGTTTTGAACCTCAGAATCTGTGAAAATAAAGCTTAGGGTATGTAGAAAAGGATTTTTGGAAGTAACATGGATTTCTTGGTTTGCTTAAGGCTCCTAAATGATTCGATTAGCTGTATTACATCTTTAAATCAAGGAATATGGTATTTTCTTTTCATAATACCTGAAAAAATGAATATTTTCTGTGCAGAAGGGTTTCTGAGGTGGAAGAAATATTTATGAAGCTTATGTTGGTATTTATAAGCTTTAATTCGATTCTGAAATGTTTTGTATCATCAAATATCTTCGAATTTTGGTGAATTGGGCTTAAAATGAGGTTGGAAACATGATCTAGTAGTGAAAAAATTGGTTGGCAGTGCTTCTTCGTTGTAGAATATAACAGAAAGGATAAAAGAGTACAAATGGTTGATTATATACATTTTTTAAACAAACAGTGAATGCATTAATGTGCAGTCGTTTCAAATGGGCGGGTGGTTTGGCCGCGGGGAGGAAAACCACTCAGTGGTTTTCACAGGCTCCAGAGGTGGTTGGGTGTTTTATTTTGATTGGTGCAATCGAATAGAAAGACACCACGTAGAGGGAAGGGAGAGCTCGAAAAATGCGCTTTTAGCAAGGTTTGGGTTGTATTATCTTTTGGGAAATGAAACACGCGATAGGGTTTAATAGCTGTTAGATTTGGTGAGTGAAGATCTTAGGGATGAGATGATGCAATGGAGTCATGGCATCAGATGGCATGGGGCCTGGGGTTTTTAAATTATGCAGTAGGCTATATGTATTAAAACTAAGGTTTAAAGACATAGTCAGGACTTATTATGATAGGCGGAGTTTATTATATTAACCTATGGGATGATGGTAGGTGTAATATTATAACTGGCGGGGAATATACATAGTGGGATTGGGATTAATAACATGTGGGGGAAATATAACTATAGGTTATAAATAAAACCTGGGTTGGGGAAATATACATAAAGGAATTAATTTAATACAGGGTTAAAAGGTTTATACAGGAATTAATACATTAGGTTAATGTTAATAAAGTAATGTTACTGCGGGATGCCAAATACACTAATAATAGTGTAAAACATGATATCAGGGATATACTTCATCATAGTGGGTCCTGATATAGAATTTTTGCATTTATACTTAGGATAAAATTATTTTTTGGGTATTTTTGAATGTAAGGGGAAATTAGTAAAGGGCTTTCACTTTTCTTAAGAAAATATGTTTTTAACTTAGGAAAAGGGGCCTTTTACAAGGGGGAAAAGAGTGAAATAATGAGAAAGAATAAAAATGGAGGGGATGGGGTATTTTTACAAGGGGATGATTTTTGAAGGGGGATTAGTAAATGAAATGGCCAATTTTCTGATATCCATGCTTGTGAAAAAACTGCTTCTGACTACCCATATACTACCCTAACATTTTTTCTTCATTTACATGGGTGCATTTGAGCTTTCAAACCCTTATTCATTTTTCTTTTAAAACTGTTGTAGCTCCTAGAGACAGTCTAGAGTTGTGATAGACTAGTGCCTAGAACATCTTAGCATAGCAAGGAGCATATAACATAATGTAGGAAGTTTTCAGCTTCAGCTCACATGCTATCTCTTGTAAATAGGGAAATAAAATAGAATGGGACCAAACTCTCAGAAACTGACACAGGGAAAGAGATACTGCAGAGGCAAGATGCAGAACTCTGATACAAAAGAAATAGACAATTCAGAGACAGTTTACTACAAAGTGGGCCGATTCAGAAATACTTCACAGACATAAATTAACAGAAGGTGTATGTAGTGAAAGAAATATTAAGAAGATATTGGTTAACACTGAACTGATACCCAGATATACAATACCACCATGCATGGGCTTACCAATCTAAGAATCCATACATGATAATAGCATTTTAAAAGCACCCTCCCAAAGCAACCAATATATCATAAGTATGGTTAGCTAAACAATGGAACATAATATCATGCATGAGCCATATTTAAAGTGCTTGAATGATCCGAGTATGGGAATCAACTAGGATTAATCCATACCAAAAATAAGTGAGCCACTCGCATTCCAAAACATGATACAGGAAGCATGGATGAAATGAAACGATATATTAAATAACACGTAAAAGAGAGTTATAGACTGTGAAATATCAAAGATCAGAATCCTCTTTGACAGATGGAACTCCTCCTCACTGAGACCCTATGGGCTCTGAGCCTTCATACAAAAGTTATACAAAATGAATACAAATTTCCTTTCACTGCATAATTTTATGATAAAAATATGGAACCCTTACAATGCATTTCTTGATGGTTTTTATAGGAGAAACCCAAAAACATAGTGAAAGAGGTAGGTGATGAACATTTAATTTGCATAATTAAAGCAAAATGGCAGAAACAGTGCCCGCCCATACTATTGAATGACTAGGTGGTGCTGTAGGTACTCTGTAGCCTGCTCTCTGAAATAAATGCACTAGGTGAAAGCCTCTTCGGGAACACGGTATTGAGATAAAACCATATGAATATTCTGTCCTTTCCTGAAAGAAAACTTAGCTGAAATAAAACCTGGAGGGTATTGTTTCTTGTGCATTGTACCCTCTGCCTTCTAAATCTTGAATTAAGATTTAAAATCTTCAATGTTGAACGCTAAATTTATTTATCATTTGACTGATACTCTTTTCCGCAACATTAATGTTTCCATCTGCCACAATATGCGCTTTGAATGACTCTGGAGGGTTTGACAGATTTTACCCCTGCTTCTTTAATGAAAGCCGTGTCGTAACAGCTTCCCAAATCCTTTTTCCATAATTCTGCCTCTGATAAATGGTCCCTTGGAGCGTACTCGGCTTTTGTAATGGAGGCTGGAACTTATGATAATTCTTCGTCACTATAAACCTGCAAAACCCGAGAGCATGTTAAGAAATACAAGCATATGAGGGTGGAAGATGTGGCGGGGTTAATGGAAGCGGTCGTACGGACTAGCGAAATGGTGAAGCAGTGCAGGGTGGTGATGAAGAAAATGCAGCGCAACAGTGTGGGATGACCATAGAGAGAACTAATGGAATGCGGAAATGAATGTGAAAATACGTAAGGAATGAAGAAATGAGCAAAATATAGGTCTGGGGTGGCGGAGAGCACGTGGAGGAAAACTGGAGGACAGATGACACGATATCAAAATAACGAGGAATGGATGACGTGGAGGACTGACTTTGGGAGCTGGTCAAAAGCGGGGTGAGCAGATCTTGACCGTCCAATCTAGGGAGGATATCGACGGTTGAAAAAGCATCGGAGGCAATGGACTGTGGGCCAGGAGCACTGTACACTTGGACAAAAACTCGTGCAGCTTCGGAGCGCGACGACCGTCGGATGAAGGCCCTCAGATCGGACGGCTGTGATGAATATCGCTGCGTGACTTTGGTCAAACATTAATGCGCGATGGAGGGCGGTATTCGAGTCGTACGTGGGGACACGTGGTGAGCGCTGTATGGAATCGTTGGCCCAAGGAGAAATACCACCCACCGCCGAAAGGCGGTGCGATAAATACCACCTAGCTTTGAACAATGTTTTGGGTGCGGGGACCACCAGGGCGGATGGGCGGCGAACCGTTGATTTATGATTTGATCAAACGGTGAATAGGAAGGCTACGGGCACGGCAGAGATGAGCAAACACCATTCGATCTGCACAGATTGACGGCTCAGGATGCGTCCGATATATATTGGATAAGCGCCCATCAGACTAGCGCCTGGTCTAGCGTCCGGGTTACATGGAGGAAAAGACAGAGGGGATAGGGCTGAAGGAGCTATGCTTTAAATAATTCAAATATGGATTTTCAGCCTTTTATGAGGTGTTTTGGAGGCGGGAAATGGTAATGATGGGCGTGAGAATGATTTTCCAAGGCAGAAAGGGGAAATTTGAGAGCTCTTGGCCAGATTGCCTGTGAAATTTGATAGGAAATGAATTATGATCAACATCGGCTCCACCTAGGGATGACACGTTCATCCCTGTACGTGTCAAGAACTTGCAGACCCTCTGATCATCCTATATATAGAATTTTCTCTCCAGCACCCCCATTTTTAATTTATAATTCATCACAACACCAACATTATTCATACAAAAACAAAGAAGGAAACTATCATACAATATAATACATCAGGCTGCGTTTGCCTGAATCAGAACTGAAAGTAGGGCTTAAGGAATTGACCGTTTATAGGGGTGTCCAGCAAATCGCCCTGTAAATTCTCCAACCTGAAAGTATTATTGCCCCCCTGTTCCACAATTTTGAAAGGACCAAACCAGAGGGGGTCGAATTTACCATGTTTTCCCTTCTCAGCTCTCCAGACGTCCCATCTGAGCACCAAATCACCAATCTGCAGCTTCCTATCTTTTGCATGCTGATCAAAAATGTGTTTCATTTTCTCTTGATATTCTATTAACCTCTGATTCACCTGGCCCTGTGTTTCTTCCAATTCCACTAATTAATTTATTCTCCCGATCATCTCATCAGGTTCCTCGTGACTTTCTTGCATGAAGCGGGCTACTGGTAAAGCTAGTTGCACAGGAAAAAATACTGCTCGTCCATATACCAATTCATAGGGAGATTTCCCAGTTGCTCTCTTGCTGGTGATTCTATTAGCCCATAGAGAAAATTTCAATTGGGAATCCCAATTCTTCTGATTTTCATTGATAGTCTTCTTCAAGGCCCTCACCAGAGTTTTATTTGAAGACTCTGCCAAGCCATTTCCTTGTGGATAGTAAGCTGTAGAGTGACTCAGTATGATATTGTATTGCTGGCAGAAATTCACAAATTTTGCAGACTTGAAGGCCTGTGCATTATCAGTCACTATCCTATCAGGACAGCCAAACCTGGATATGATGTTTTCCTCCATGAACTTTATGATCACAGTATCTGTAGCATTCCTTGCAGGTATGGCTTCCACCCATTTAGTGAAATAATCAGTGGCCGTTAAAATCCACTTATGTTGACCACTTGATGGGGGGTGTATCTCACCTATAAAATCAATACCCCATTGTTTGAATGGTTCATCCACATGCACTGGAATCAGGGGAAATGGTGCCGATTTCTATCTCTCAGCAAATTTCTGACATTTATCACATGCTCTTACCCTGGCAAAAACATGTCCAAAAAGCTTTGGCCAATAGAAGCCAGCTTTCAGAATTTTATGAGCTGTGGCCCTCCAGCTGTAATGGCCTCCACAGATCCCTTCATGGAATTCTGCTATAATACTCTCGACTTCATTCTCTGTGAGACACAGGAGTAAGATGCCTGAGGGATCTCGCCAGTATAGCCGGCCATTGGCGACTATATACTTCTGTGATTTCAATCTCAGCGCTCTGTATTTAGTTTTGTCACAACTTGGAGGGCAGCTGAGTGTAAGGATATATTCTACTATCTCTTTGTACCATGGACTGGTGAGGTAATTTAGATGTGTTTCTGGAGTAGCTACTCCAATTCCATGTCGTTCTTCTTTCTCCTCAGATTCCTCACCTGCTATAATGGACAAATTTATGCCCAGGGCTTGATAGTTTGATTCTGATAACATTTTGGCGAGCCCCTATCCTTTAATTAGCTTAGTAGGGCGGATGTCCAGGTCATATTCCTGTATTTTAGCAATCCACTTGCCCCTTTTTCCTTCATTATCCCCCTGAATAAGGATATATTTTACTGCAACTGCAGGCACAAATGCAGTGATGTGGGACTGTAAGATATATACACGGAAAGCTTTGAGGGATTTCACTAGAGCGTATGCTTGCTTTTCCAATATGTTGTATTTTTATTCTGCATCACGGAGCACCTGACTGAAAAAAGGCAACAGGCTACTCATACCCCTCCTCATTTTTCTGCAGTAAAACTCCTGTTATTGTATGAGGTGATGCAAAAGAAAAAATCATGAAAGGTTTATCATAATCTGGTCCAGCCAGCACAGGGACTTCTGCAAAAGCATTCTTTATCCTGGTAAATGCCTCCCGTGATTCTTGTGACCACTTTACCTCCTTATCCTTCTTCAGCATATCGGTTATATGCCTAACTATCTCAGCATAGTTAGGGATAAATCTTCTCAAGAAATTAATGCGCCCTAGGAATACTTGTACTTCTTTCTTATTCCTGGGAAAAGCAATACCATTTATAACCTCTACCCTCTTAGGATCTATCTTCACCCCATCTTTAGTCACGATATGGCCCAAAAGCTTTCCCTCTTCTAATGCAAATAAAGACTTTTGAGGATTCAGAGAGAGACCATACCTTCTGCATTTCTCAAAAGTTCTCCGCAGATGTTCAATGTGCTCAGCATCATTTTTTTTAAATACAGTGATATCATCAAGGTAGACCACCAGGAATTTATCCTGCTCCCCGACAAAAGCAATATCCATTGCCCTCTGAAAAGTGGCCCCTGCATTAATCAGCCCAAAAGGCATCCTGGCATACATAAATGTACCCCATGGTGTGGTGAAAGCAGTCTTCTTTTGATCCTCTGGAAGTACAGCCACCTGGTTATAACCAGAGAATCCATCCATCATTGACATCCTAGAAGATCCAACCACTTTCTGTAGGATGTAATCCATTTTGGGAAGTGGATAATTATCCTTTAAGGATGCTCTGTTTAAATTTATGAAATCCACACACAACCTTATTTCTCCATTCTTCTTGCGTACAGGGACAAGGTTTGTCACCCATTCAGAGTACCTCAATGGCACAATTATTTTGGCCTTCAGCAACTTTTTAATTTCTTTTTCAATAGAAGGCAGCAGTAGGGGGTTTATTTGTCTGAGCTTCTGCTTATAGGGCTTTGCATCTGCCCTCAATGGAATTTTGTGCTGCATAATATTGATATCAAAAGTCTTCAAGTCCTGATAGGACCATGCAAACACATCTCTGTAAGACTGGAATAATGTCTGATATAGCTTTCTATATTCTCCAGGGATCTTCTTAGACAATTTTACAATTTTGGGATCAGCCTCAGTACCCAAATTCAGGTCTTCTACCTGATTTTCCTCCACCACTTTGCCTGGCTACAATGGGACATCATTCTTGTCAAATAATCTTTCTAAAGGCACCAGTCCTTTAGGTATTAAGTTTCCCTTTAATTGCAACACTTTATTTCCTGCCACTTTTTCTTCCCAATTTCTTTTTGAAATATCTTCAAATTCTACCTCTTCTTTATCATCAATCTCCATATTGGAGAATTCTCCCACTGTTTCCAGGAATCTCCTCATCTGTTCTTCATCTTCGAATACCTGCCAGTGCTTGATGTTATCTGGGATTGAAGGCCGATAACGCACCTCTACTTCATATCTTAAAAGAGGGTTCTGAGGTGGTCGAAATGTGCTAGCAGCCACAGCAAGGGAATCAACCATCCTATTCTACTCTCGGGGCATGAACTGGATATTGAATGCCAAGAAGAAATTTTCTACCATGTCCCAAAATTCATTCCTATAAGCCCTTAGCCTAGGATGTTTGGTTTGACACTGACTCTTGACTTGCCTAACCACTAGTTCTGAATCCCAGAACTTTTAAACTTTGTATATTCATATTCCTGGCTATCTGCAATCCTAGCAGAAGTGCTTCATATTCAGCCACATTATTGGTGGCTTCATATTCTAATTTGAAAGACAGTGGGATCCATTTTCCTGCAGGAGAAATCAATAGCACTCCAGCTCCATTTCCTTCTTTTGAATTTGCTCCATCAAAATGTAGTGTCCATATTCCTGCTTCCATGTTCTCTGAGGGCTGCTCACTCTTGATCTGGCAGAGGGATGGTTCATGAGCATAATCTTGATCTTCTTCCAGCATCAGGCATGAAAAATCTCCTTCCTTACTGTAGACTGGTGAATTTACAGAATTGTCAGCCTTAGTCACCATCTTGACAAATCTAGTCTCCTTGTATAACCTCCTCTCTTGGCCACTGAAAACTGGGATAGTGGCATATGTTAAATCCAACTTGATTGACCTGCCAATATTTGTCCCCCAGGACCTTGACAGCAACATACCAAAACGAGTTGAGATGTAAGCCACCACGATGTCCATTACCACTCTTTTTGCTGGGATTTGGGCCAAATTGACCACCAAATCCTTGATCATCCCCAAGCATTTAACTCTTTTGGAATCAAATGAATAGAGGTCTTTATATGGACGAGTGATTTGTAAACCTAGTTGTTCCATGACTGATAGAGGCATAAGATTGTGGGAAGCTCCAGAATCTAGCATACAATTATGTAATAGCAGGTCATGGATTACTAGAGACACATAGAAGGGAGGAGTAGAGGGATCTATCTCCTTGACATGTGGGCCAAAAACTACCATGGGTCTCTCTTCTTGAAGGTTGAGACTATCTGGGATGATTGGTGCTTCTGGAGGGAGCATGAAAGAGGTGACTTGAGATTGATATGCTGGCTGTTTCAACAGTTCAGTCAAGGGGACTGGGATTTTGACCTTTTCAAGTTCCTTTTGCAGACTGAAAGCAGGAGGGGACTTTTCTATCACAACCTCTTTTGATTCTTTATTTTCAGCTGGGGGCTTGACTTCTTTTGACACAGACTCGGTATTAGGAGGAATGACTACTTTTGAAGAAGAAGGAATTTGATCATTAGATTGCAAAGGTTTGTTTAGAGGTCCCTTACCTTTGTCTGTAGCTTTCTACATTGTTGATTCCTCCTGAGCAGGTGCTTCCTTTTGGGGTAGCTCTTCTTCTTGCTCTTGGGTACGATTCCTCTTCCTAGAAGATCTGAGATCATATCTTCTATTGAAATGTGCTTGCATGAAATCATCAAATTGTTTACAATAATGATCAAATTCTACTTCTTCAGCGTCTCTGATCTTTTCTTCTTTTTGCAATGAGCACCCAGCTTCATCATTCCCTTGTAAAGGGCATTCCTCTCCATCACTATTTGAAAAGGAAAGATTTGCATCCTCCAGTCCATAAGCAGCATCTTCAGTGGAGTCATCTACTGGACCTTCCAGGTAGAATGGGTGTGGCACATGATCCTGTTGCTCCTTTGCTTCCCTTGGCAATATTTGCAAGGGTGGTTTCCTATACTGAGGATTGTAACCTCTGTTTGGAGCATTCTGGAAATTCCTGAAAGCTAGATTCTTGGCTTCCAACTCAAGCTTGACCATTTTCTTAACTAATTTTCTCATTTCTTCCATTTTGTCTGAGTCTCTGTCCCGACTAGAAGTAGGCACCTCTTCTTTTCCCCTTCTTCTAGAATCTTGTTTAGATTTTCCTTTTAATTTACCAGTGGAGGAAAAGTTTGCTTCCAAATCTAGTGCATCTGTCTGAGCATCATCCAGAGTAGCGAGATTTATTTCTCTGAGAGAGAAAACAAACTCCGAATCAAAGGCTGCTACAAAAACAACCTTTGCAGCAGTCTGATGGGGTTTCATATTAGCAGGGAGACTCAGATACAACTTATTAAATCTCTTGATAAATTCTAACACTCCTTCATTGTGTCTTTTCTTAAGTGTATTGAATTCAATGAGACAATTTCCATGATCTTTTTTCTCTCCCCACTTCCCGAGAAAAGTGTCTTCCATGTTATCCCACATGGTAATAGAACGGCCAACCAATGTTTTAAACCATTTTCGAGCTTCACCATCTAGAGATTGCACAAACAGTCTTAAGACCACATCCAAATGTTCAACATTAAATTTCTCTGCAAAGGAGCAGAAAGTCTCAAGATGTTTTTGAACATCAATCTCATTTTCCCCATTAAATATGGGCAAGATCTTCAGGTAATCCTGGGGCATATCATTCAACACTTGGGGCAATGCCAAAGGAGCATATTTATACATCAAGAAGGCTGGAACATTAGCCATTGGAGGAGGTGGAGGTAGTGTAATAGTTTGATGAGTAAGAGGAGGAAGAGGAGGAAGTGGAGTATGAATAATAATATGAATATACTCAACTGCAGCTTGAGGGGTTGAGGGGAACAAAGGTCTGTTAACAGCAGATACTTCGGTTACTTCCTTGACCTCTTCAACCTCAGGAGTAGGATGAAGACTGTTTTTATTTCTGATACCCTCTCGGGGTGGACTATCTGAATAATAATAATCAGTATCTCCCACAATGGAGTCGGGATTTGGCACTTGAGTTTCTTGAGAAGAAGAGAATGGAAATTCTTCTGTAGACACTTCAGGAATTTGGGAACGGGATGATTTCCTTTCCCTCCAATTTCTTCTATGTATAATCTGGTCAGAGTCAGAAACTGAAGGTGTCTTTGGCTTAGACGTATCTGACCTTAGGTGTGGCTTGCGAGGAGCCAGGACTGCAAATATATTTATCAAATAACAAATGTGGAGTCGCCAAGGTGAGGGATCTACAACTCTCAAATCTCCATGCTCACCTACTTAGAGAGTGAATATGATTTGTTGAGGCCCAGGGATTCAAACTTTCTTAACTTCGTTCCCTAGCAATGGCACCAGAAAGATGTTGTAGCTCCTAGAGACAGTCTAGAGTTGTGATAGACCAGTGCCTAGGACATCTTAGCATAGCAAGGAGCATATAACATAATGTAGGAAGTTATCAGCTTCAGCTCACATGCTATCTCCTATAAACAGGGAAATAAAATAGAATGGGACCAAACTCTCAGAAACTGACACAGGAAAAGAGATACTACAGAGGCAAGATGCAAAACTCTGATACAAAAGCAACAGACAATTCAGAGACAGTTTACTGCAAAGCGAGTCGATTCAGAAATACTCCACAGACATAAATTATCAGAAGGTGTATGTAGTGAAATAAATATTAAGAAGATATTGGTTAACACTGAACTGATACCCAGATATACAATACCACCATGCATGGGCTTACCAATCTAAGAATCCATACATGATAATAGCATTTTAAAAGCACCCTCCCAAAGAAACCAATATAGCAGAAGTATGGTTAGCTAAACAATGGAACATAATATCATGCATGAGCCATATTTAAAGCGCATGACTGATTCGAGTATGGGCATCAACTAGGATGAATCCATACCAAAAATCAGTGAGCCACTCGCATTCCAAAACATGATACAGGAAGCATGGATGAAATGAAACGATATATTAAATAACACGTAAAAGAGAGTTACAGACTGTGAAATATCAAAGACCAGAATCCTCTTTGACAGATGGAACTCCTCCTCACTGAGACCCTATGGGCTCTGAGCCTTCATACAAAAGTTCTACAAAATGTATAGAAATTGCCTTTCACTGCATAATTTTCTGATAAAAATCTGGAACCCTTACAATGCGTTTCTTGATGGTTTTTATAGGAGAAACCCAAAAACATAGTGAAAGAGGTAGGTGATGAACATTTAATTTGCATAATTAAAGAAAAATGGCAGAAACAGTGCCCGCCCATACTGTTGAATGACTAGGTGGTGCTGTAGGTACTCTGTAGCCTGCTCTCTGAAATAAATGCACTAGGTGAAAGCCTCTTCAGGAACACGGTATTGAGATAAAACCATATGAATATTTTGTCCTTTCCTGGAAGAAAACTCAGCTAAAATAAAACCTGGAGGGTATTGTTTCTTGTGCATTGTACCCTCTGCCTTCTAAATCTTGAATTAAGATTTAAAATCTTCAATTCTGAACGCTGAATTTATTTATCATTTGACTGATACTCTTTGCTGCAAAATTAATGTTTCCATCTGCCACAATCTGCGCTTTGAATGACTCTGGAGGGTTTGACAGATTTTACCCCTGCTTCTTTAATGAAAGCCGTGTCGTAACAGCTTCCCAAATCTTTTTTCCATAATTCTGCCTCTGATAAATGGTCCCTTGGAGCATACTCGGCTTTTGTAATGGAGGCTGGAACTTATGATAATTCTCCGTCGCTATAAACCTACAAAACCCGAGAGCATGTTAATAAATCTAAGCATATGAGGGTGGAAGATGTGGCGGGGTTAATGGAAGCGGTCGTACGGACTAGCGAAATGGTGAAGCGGCGCAGGGTGGTGACGAAGAAAATGCAGCGCAACAGTGTGGGATGACCATAGAGAGAACTAATGGAATGCAGAAATGAACGTGAAAATACGTAAGGAATGAAGAAATGAGCAAAATATAGGTCTGGGGTGGCGGAGAGCACGTGGAGGAAAACTGGAGGACAGGTGGCACAATATCAAAACAACAAGGAATGGATGACGTGGAGGATTGACTTTGGGAGTTGGTCAAAAGCGGGGTGAGCAGATCTTGACCGTCCAATCTCGAGAGGAGATCGACGGTTGAAAAAGCGTCGGAGGCGATGGACTATGGGCTAGGAGCACTATACACTTGGGAAAAAACTCGTGCAGCTTCGGAGCGCGATGACCGTCGGATGAAGGCCCTCAGATCGGATAGCTGTGATGAATATCGCTGCGTGACTTTGGTCGAACATTAATGTGCGATGGAGGGTGGTATTTGGGCCGTATGCGGGGACACGTGGTGAGCACTATATGGAATCATTGGCCCATGGAGAAATACCGCCCATCGCCGAAAGGCGGTGTGATAAATACCACCCGACTTTGAACAGTGTTTTGGGCGCGGGGACCACCAGGGCGGATGGGCGGCGAACCGTTGATTTATGATTTGATCGGACGGTGAATAGGAAGGCTACGGGCACGGCAGAGACGAGCAAACATCGTTCGATTTGCACAGATCGATGACTCAGGATGTGCCCGATATATATTGGATAAGCGCCTGGCCTAGCATCCGGGTTACATGGAGGAAAAGACAGAGGGGCTAGGGCTGAAGGAGCTACGCTTTAAATAATTCAAATATGGATTTTCAGCCTTTTATGAGGTGTTTTGGAGGCGAGAAATGGTAACGATGGGCGTGAGAATGATTTTCCAAGGCAGAAAGGGGGAATTTGAGAGCTCTGGGCCAGATTGCCTGTGAAATTTTATAGGAAATGAATTATGATAAAAAAAAAACAAAAAACTGACTAATTCTATCCTTATTTCTTCCAAGGGCTCAAATTAAACCGTTGAGCTCCTTATTATTCTCTACCTAAGTACTGATCTGCCAATATTAGACTGTTTGGCTAGATCTTTATTCTCTATCTAATAACATAAAATTTAAAGCATGAAAGGTCAAGATTAAGTTGTTTGACCTTCATGGATTGTTGAATTTTAACAAGTTGCACACAATCTTTATTTTGCAGTAAAAGTAAATAGTAGTGGCATTTGGATTTGCATCACTTTCATGTTTTATTTTTATCTCTTTTTGTTTGGGGTCCATTTTCATATTCTTTTTTGATATTTTTTTCTTTCAAGTCCTTTTATTTTTCTTTTAGGACTTTTACCCTCTTTTCATTTTTTATTTTTCTAATATGGGAAAACAATTTGCAGAAAGCAAAGTATGTCAATATTTACAAGACTTGTTACACAGTAATTTGTCACCGTCCCTACCATTCCCCGTCTCGCACAATGGAGGGCCCATTTTGTGACCTGTGAACATTGTCATGCCTTGAAAACATCATCAATGCATTCCTCTAAGCATGAGCTTCATTTGCCCTAAAGACATCTCCTTGCAAAAATCATTAAAAACATCTATTTTTGCATTGGCGCAGGCAGACAGTTCAGAACTCGCGCCAATGGGGAAAATCCTGCAAAGAGGCCACGCCAACTGGCGCTCTGTCCCAGAGCAGTAGTCGCGCCAGCCAATTTAAGGAGTGTTTTTTAAATAAATATGGCGGAAGTTGAGTTTCAACAAACTCAGAAACCATTTCCTATCTTGAGTTGGGAGGTTTGGCTGTGGGAGTTCTATGGAAGGGAAGTGGTTTTGCCACCTCCAATGGAACCTTCCTTGTTGATAGGGCCAATCCCACAATAATAGGGATCCCAACTCCCTCCTTCCCCATCTATAAAAGCCTGCTCAATTCCATGGCAAGCTAGTCTGGAAGTGCCTAAGCTTTGAATCTCCAAATTCCCAAGAGCCTTTGTGTTGTAAGAGCCCTCTTTCTTCCCTTAAGGCCGACTCAAGTAAGGAGACTATTGTCGAGAGACTCAGGAGAGGTTTTCCCTTTCCCTGGCGAGCTTTGTGAGACGTGAACGACTGGAGACCCATCTGAAGGAGACCACGACGTCAGAACTTTGGTTGTAATCTCTTTCGATTGATATTTAATGAATGATTACGATTATGGTTCCACTCTGTTTTCAATGATGTTAATATGAGTAATATCCTTTCTGACTGATATTGAGTTACGTATGTCGGATTTTATGCTTGTATCTGTTTGTTTCTTGCATGTGCAGGTGTCCACCCGCGGAGATCGTGGAGGATCGTGATCTGCCGAGGCTGAGGAACGGGAACGCTTTTTCCTTCAGATCATAGCATTGGATTCCAGGTAGGCTTCCATCTTTAGTCTTTTCATTCGTAACTAGGAACTTGCATCGTAACATTTTCGATTGTTGCTAGACCCCTGCTGGGCTAGTAGGGATCGCCTCTGTCCGCAGAGGGGATTTACCTCCTCAACAATTTGGCGACCATACTGGGGATCGTCTAGATTTCACTCTCTCGTTTGTATTGTCTCGCTTTGATTATTTTATGTTTTTCCTTGCTTGATGAGCCTTCTGGGTTGGGTTCTTTTGTTGTTTTTTACTTCTTGGTTTGCTTAGTATGCATTGATCTGCTTCTGGAGTAGTTCTTTTTGTTTTTGGTTGAGAAACTCAACTGGCGCGCTTTTTAGCTTGACAGTCGCGCCAATTGGCGCATGTTGCTTTTGTTTAGCCCGCGCCAATTGCTTTCTGGCGCCAGTTTCAGCCTTACAGTCGCGCCACTCCTGTAAGGTTTTTGAGTTTCCTCATTTTTGAGCTCTCTGGGTTTGGTCAGTGTTTCTCTTCTTGATTTTCCGACTGCCTGAGTGTGTTGGAGTCCTGTTTGACTGGGAATTCACCTCTTTCCTTTGTTTGTTTGCTTTTATCTATCGATTTCACGTTTTGAGCCCTAGGGCATCTAGTGGCTTAGTGTATCGAGCCCTCCTTGGGAGTTTTGGTGTTTCGTTTGTCTGGTCGACTTTCTAATTGATCCTCCGCATCCTCTTAGTAGTTGTTCATTGTTTTGTTGTGATTTTTTGGTGATTGCTCATTCCTTCATTCAAATTTCGTTTGGTCTTGCATTGGGCCTAGATCACACAGCCCATTGGAGCCTTTGAGTCTTTTCTTGGTTTTGAGAGACTTTGGTCGATTTGGGATCTGATTGCTTGCATTGTGGAGTGAAATTTGTTTGTTTTTCTCTCTTGAATATCGTTTCTCAAGTTGTTCCGGTTGTTTTCAGTTTGTTTAGTGCATATTAGCTATCAAACGTTGAAAATTACAAAAAAAAAAATCTCTTGTGCTTTTGGTTCAATTAGTGCAAATTGTAATCTTTTCGATTTTGCTAGCGATTAGTAATCTGAATGAAAAGTTTTCAATTTCATTAGTTGCATTAGAGATCTCATTGTTTGTCTTCCGATCATTTTGTTTGTGTAAAAGCTCTCAACTCTTCTGTAACTAGTTTTCATCGAACGAAATGTTGGACTATGGCATGTAGCTTTGCATTTAGGAGTCTTTTAAGACACTACATACGATAGGGCCTGAAAATTGAAACTTAATCGAAGATCAACTTTAAAATCTATCCAATTAACCTAAGGCAGCATTGAAATTTAACGAAACATTTTTAGAGGTCTAGGCTAGAGACGTGTTCCGGCGTCTTTAAACCTAGCAGCTGTCGTTCGCCTTTTGGCTTTAGACAGCGCTAGTACGGACTTGTGCTCCCCGTACCGTCGCGTATATAAAGGGAGACCCCTCTAGGTTTTCAATTCTTTATCCACAGGAAGCCGAGTCTGCCGCCCTATACCCGTGATACACCGAACATAGCATTCGGGGAGATTGCCTGCACGTACGGAAAATCCTTGGTCGATTTCTGTTTCATTATTGAAACCAAGGTGTATATTGCAGTTCACGGATATTGGTACACTCTTTGTGCCTAGTTTTTCTTGAGCAGTCATTTGGTCTTTTCTGACTCCCTAAACTTGAAAATATCGTCGAGCGCTTGTCCTTTCATGCTTGTATCAAATCTGAAAGAGATAGAGTCATCTTTCTATCGTTTCTCGACTCTTAAAACATGAAACGGTAGAGTTTCTTACTTTTCAATGTGGTAAAAAATTAATCACCCACGATTACACGCCCACTTAGATATTGCTTGTTGACCGTTTGATCGTGTGTATTGACTCTTTTTCAGCCCGTGTGTGGTTTTGAGTCTTAATGGAAACTTTTTCAGAGTTTACCAACCAAGGAATCCCCTCAGAAGGAAATCCTGGTCATTTTCCTCCTTTTGGAAATGTTGGTGCTCCTTACATGGCAACGTTGTCCCTTCCTGGGTTAACTGTTGGGTTGCCTGTTTGGTTGTTCTCAACCTCTGTTGTCCCGAATGTCTCCACTACTGTTCAATCAGTTTCTCCACCTGAACAACATCATGTTGATTCCAAGGTGGACCTCTCCCCTTCTTCGCCTGTTTCTGCGTCCTCCTCTTCTACTTCGCCTGGTGAAAGTCTGGATTCAAGTAGCCAGGTGGCTAAGAAGAAGAAGAAGAAGAAAAAGAAGAAGAAGTCTGATAAGCGAGAGGCTAAAAGTGCAGCCACTGTTTCTGAAATCTCTCCTCCCGATAAACCTTCCAACCCTCCACGGAAAGTCAAGTTCCCTTGCCTGTTGTGCATGGGAGACCATCTTCTTCGAGACTGCCCTGGCATCCCCAAGGTGCTCGAAGCATGGTCCGATGGCCATCCACCGTTGCCTTTGACTTTCGGGAGCCAAGTTGGGGGCACGTCTTCAACTGGTACTGATAAGGCTCCTAAGAAGCAGGGTAAGATCACCAATCCCTGTAAGTTGTGTGAAGGGCACCATGCCATTCACCTTTGTCCTTATATGGATGAAGCCAAGCGAGTTTTAGACAACCCGACCGGTTCTACACCATGCCTTCCACATGGTTATAATCGGCTTTCTTTGAGTCCTCCGCCAGCTGATCTTACGACTGGTCAAGAGTCATCCTTGGTCGATCCCACTCCCCCAGAAATTCAAATTCACAAATCCGTCCTTGAACAACCATTGGTCGTAGGATCGGTTGAACTAGCCCCATCCATGGTGCACCAGGTCTTTTCTGTCGAGAGTGGACCTCACACCCCCCATGTCCTTCTGATCTCTTCAGATTCTTCAGACTTGGAGAAAGATTCTCCTGTCCCTGTACTTCAAGAAGCTCCTCCTCTGCCTCCCATGATGGAGGCTCCGGAGGATATCCCTCCCGCCTTCGAGATGGAGGTTATGGAGGATGCTTCTTCTTCCGTAACATCAGGGGAAGACCTTCGCATCTCGATGGTAGCCCCTCCGAGTAGTTTGGTCGCCTCCTTTGATTGGAGTCGATTTGCAGGATTCCGCCTTCCGTCTTACGTGCCTTTCGAGATCACAGTACAGGCTCTTGGTCTGGTCGTACCTAGCACCATTATAGACGAAGGTGCCTCTGTTAGTATTCTATCCTCAACTACCTGGCAAGCTTTCGGTTCGCCACCGCTTGCGCCTGTTACGCAGAATCTGCTCACTTTTAACAGAAGGACGAGTCAACCGTTGGGGATCCTTCCAAGGTTACCTGTTACTTTGGGAGGTAAAACCGTCCATATAGACGTGATGGTCGTTCCAGGCCCCTTGGATTTCAATCTGCTTTTGGGGCGCGATTACACCTATGCCATGGGAGCGCTCGTCTCCTCCCTCTTTCGTGTGGTCTGTTTTCCGCATGAAGGAAGGATTGTGACCATTGATCAGCTTTCGTTCTTTGGTCCTAAAGTGGCAGCTGGTCCGCCATCACCCCCTCCTGGTTTCTATCCACCCGTTGTATCTGCCTCACCGCAGGTCAACTATGTGGCCACCTACCCCGTGCCTGTGCTCAGTGAAGACGCCATCGTGCATAGTGTGCTGGGGGCATTGGGTCCTGACTTCCAGGATGTCTTCCTTCCATCGGGAGTGGAACTCTTGGGAGCACTGCCTTCTTGTTCATTTTGATGTAAGTCGGTTAGAGCATGGTTTCCTCCCTGTCTCAAGCTCTTTAAAAAATGAAACCAAGTTCTCGGAGCATAGTTCCTCCGCTTGTGTCGAGCTCCTAAAAACAATAAAACAAGCTGTTTGAGGACAGTTCTTTTAAGTGCGTCAACCTCGTTAAAATAATGAAACACGAGCATGTTCAATTCGACTTTTTGTTTTGAACCTTCACTCCATTTTCAATGGACTGAAGCTTGGGGGGCATGCACCTCGAATTGAGACACTATGCTGGGGGGCATGCCCGTCTTCCTTTTTTCAAGCATAGTTTGCATATGTGTGTGTTCATGTGTGCTTTCAAGCTTGCATAAAGATGAAATGTGTGAGTAGATATATTGTGTGAATACATTTCGCATTGGGTCGTTTGCTATGTAACTGATACATTAGATTACATTTGTATTAGACATTTGCATGACATATAAAAACATCATCATATGTAAAAGATCCATCCAAAATAGTCATATGTATATATATATATATATGTGTGTGTGTGTGTGTGTGTGTGTGTGTGTGTCGAAATGTCTGCACAGTGTGCGTCACGAAAGTCAAAATATACATAGTCGTCTTAAGTACATCCGGAGACGGTATGTCTCTCAAAAAATAGGTGTGGTATAAATCCTAAGAGCTAATCCGCATGGTGCTCATGATAGCATGTGACTGCACGCACTAAGCGTCTCAGGATTCGGTGGATCCGACTCGGAACTCCCACCGTGTGGCGCTGGTATGCCATCGGTACGTCTGCCAGCCGAGCATAGTCTGGGATCCCGTGGGCAATGCCCTTGAGATTTTGGATCAACTCCTCTCCTCCGGTGCCCTCTCCATGAGGATTAGGGGCGAGTTGTGTCCTCCGGGAGATTGGAGACATCCCAGCTGGTCTCTCAGGTCCCACATCTGCATGCATATATAAAATGTGTTAGGACGAATGTGTATTAACAAAAAAACATAAAAATATAAAATCAAAAAACATGAGGTCTTACCCAACTCCTCGTCCCAGTCATCTCCTTCTGGCAGTGGGAGATCTGGGTCTCCGGTGAAGTCAGTTCCTGCATAGGGCCAGTCTTCCACGACAATCAGCTGGCGCCGTAACCACCTAAAGAATTCCGGCCTCCAAGACATCTGTTGGCCGCCTCCAGCTCTGGGCATCAATGCTGCCTAGCGAGCCATTCTTGGCTCTCGTGGTATCGGATCTGCTACTGCGGCCCCTTGGCCCTGGAAGATTGGTAAGCGTTCCAGAATGAACGATACCAGAATGGAACCATAACCGAACTGTTTCAGTTTACCCTGTTTGCATTTTGTGAGCTGCCTTTTCATATTGATTGTTACTGCTGTTGCCCAGTCGAACAGCAGGGGACTCATGCATTCTGAGGCCAGCAGGAGCTAGGCCTTTGTGGCCTCGTGCGGTGCCTGCGACCCAGCAGCCCGCATGATGGTATGTAGGACCACTCTCAATGCTAGATCAGGGATAGTGTGGATATCCACCTTCTTGCTTCCTGATCCCGTTTGTGCTCCTTGGCACACTCGTGCCATCACTTCTTCCATCTTCTCCCCAGATGGTCTGCTTCCAGTCAACACAGGGATCGGACCTCTGCGGGACAATCCAGTGATAAAATAAACATCGGAAACCTCCAGCTCTAATACCTGGTCTCGTAACCTGAACACCTGTTCATGTTCGTCCCAGATACTGATTAAATACTGGAGAAGCTCGGGCTGAGCTCATAGACACAGTGTGAGGAAGAATTTTTTCAGCCCACAGTTTCTAAGGGCATTCATGCAAGCTTGACTTTGCATGGCTTGTTCATCCTCTTCTCCATGCTCTCGTTCTTTCCATTCAATCGCCATTTTTCTTGATTACCTGCATTCATATGGTCATGAACCCTTAGTTAGATCTCTGATGAGTCTCAAATTCCATGCAATTTGGTCTAAATGTCAAAATTTTAGGCGGATTTTTAGGTTTGGCCGCTGGCGCGGCTGTTTTGTGAACGGTCGCGCCACGTGGCGCGGGCCCTTTGTATAAAAGAGCCCATTGGCGCGGGTCTGTGCCCGATACCCGCGCCAATGAGCGCGGCCCTAAATTTTCAAAAGTGGCTCTAGAGAACTGATTTACAGGGTAAAACTATTAAAAATTGAATGAAAATGAAGAGCAAAGGAGCGCCTCTTACCTGTAGCAGACGAGAAGCGGAATGGTCAACTGGATTTTTCGCAATCACCGTCAGAAGTTTCTGCTCCAAATGGACCACTGTTGCTTTTTACCAAGGTAAATAGTAAATGTAATTTTATTTTTACCAATTTGACATATTTATAACTTTTTGACATAAAATGAGTTGTAAAAAGTCATTTTTATCGAATATTTTTATATGTTATGTCGAAAATGGATTTTACGCTTGCTTGGTATGTGCAGCAATAAGTTTTTGCGACTTTAACAATGGAAACGAGTTGTATTTTATACTTTTTCGGACTCGGTAAATACACGAAAAAGTCACGTTGGAGTCATCTTTCAGCTCTTTTCTGACTCTCTAAATATGAAAAGATTGCCGAGGCCCTTGTCATTTCGATCTCGTTAAATTGGACACGAATCGACATCTACCCAGTATATGTTTAACCCTTTTTCGGGCTGGGATGGATTGATTACGAGAAAGGAATACCCTAGCCTACTGCGATGAGAGTGCACTACATCATTTTTACTTTCTGACCGGAATTATTCAACAGGTAATCGCGATCATCGCTTTCAAACCTTCACAATAGCGATTACTCAGCTACATTATTACCGCCAGTACCGACGACATCGACTGAATAAATGACGTCAGGCTTTCACCGCTAATGTATTTATCACTATTACATGATTTATACCAGGAGACATATTTCCCGGAGTTCGTCAGCAACGAAGGCCAGAATAAGACAACGACACATTAGCCATTGGATGTCAATATTGGTATCATCACCGCTTCATCACATTTATCGCTTTCACTTCGTCAGCAATTGATACCTTCATCGCTTTCATTTACCGATTAACACGGCTGACCGGTGATCGCATCACGTTAAATATTGCGCTCACTGGCCGTACGCTTTACATACCGGAACATCGGTGCCACTTTTTCGGTTTATTTCTTTCGTATACTGGTCATAGCGAAACATCATGTTCGCCTGGTCGGCGATGTGGGAAACATTATGGCCCACCTTCGATCAAGGTCAGTTCCTGTCGACTTCAGCTCATTATCCAGGAAGTCGATCTAGAGACTCCTTTATGGTACCTTGGAGCCTGCATGCCTCAATGGCAGGTTCGTCGCATTCGACGTGAGGTTTTCATCATTGGCCTCCGATCGAGTGATTTTGCGGGTGTTCGACGCCAACTCATTGATTCACATGCCTAAGATTGTACCTGCAGTACCTTGAGGGCCATTGTCATTATTGGTGGTTCCTCTCGCGTCTGTTAATAACTTTCATCATTGGCTGGTAATTAGACGATGTTCCTGCATGTTCGACTTCAGCTCACATATTCGCATGCTCGAACTTGTACTTTGTTTGGGTCGAGATGGAGCGCAAGACCCTGGATTGTGTCTGTTGTAATCCAGGCTGCGATTGTGGATTATTATCATTATGTATATGACTTATTGATTGGATGGCTGCGACCATACCTGAGTCTATTTATTTGATCCTCGCTGGATGGTTGCGCCCATACCCTGGATCCGGATTATAGTGTACTCTGTTTCGGATGGCTGCGCCCATACCACATATACATCATGTACTTGAGATATCAGTTGTATTTTTTCTGCGCAGGTTTTCCGACGGCGGGCCTTCAGTTGAACATGTTCTCGTAAAGCATTTCACCCCTCTCTCTCTCGGGCCTCATACTTTAGGGGGCATCTGTTACACAGTAATTTGTCACCGTCCCTACCAGTCCCCGTCTCGCACAATGGAGGACCCATTTTGTGACCTGTGAACATTGTCATGCCTTGAAAACATCATCAATGCATTCCTCTAAGCATGAGCTTCAATTGCCCTAAAGACATCTCCTTGCAAAAATCATGAAAAACATCTCCTTTTGCATTGGCGCGGGCAGACAGTTCAGCACTCGCGCCAATGGGGAAAATCCTGCAAAGAGGCCGCGCCAACTGGCGCTCTGTCCCAGAGCAGTAGTCGCGCCAACCAATTTAAGGAGTGTTTTTTAAATAAAGATGGCGGAAGTTGAGTTTCAACAAACTCAGAAACCATTGCCTATCTTGAGTTGGGAGGTTTGGCTGCGGGAGTTCTATGGAAGGGAAGTGGTTTTGCCACCTCCCATGAACCTTCCTTGTTGATAGGGCCAATCCCACAATAATAGGGATCCCAACTCCCTCCTTCCCCATCTATAAAAGCCTGCTCAATTCCATGGCAAGCTAGTCTTGAAGTGCCTAAGCTTTGAATCTCCAAATTCCCAAGAGCCTTTGTGCTGTAAGAGCCCTCCTTTTTCCCTTAAGGCTGACTCAAGTAAGGAGACTATTGTCGAGAGACTTAGGAGAGGTTTTCCCTTTCCCTGGCGAGCTTTGCGAGACGTGAACGACTGGAGACCCATCCGAAGGAGACCACGACGTCAGAACTTTGGTTGTAATCTCTTTCGATTGATATTTAATGAATGATTACGATTATGGTTCCACTCTGTTTTCAATGATGTTAATATGAGTAATATCCTTTCTGACTGATATTTAGTTACGTATGCTGGATTTTATGCTTGTATCTATTTGTTTCTTGCATGTGCAGGTGTCCATCCGCGGAGATCGTGGAGGATCGTGATCTGCCGAGGCTGAGGAACGGGAACGCTCTCTTCTTCAGATTGTAGCATTGGATTCCAGGTAGGCTTCTATCTTTATTCTTTTCATTCGTAACTAGGAACTTGCGTCGTAACATTTTTGATTGTTGCTAGACCCCTGCTGGGCTAGTAGGGATCGCCTCTGTCCGCAGAGGGGATTTACCTCCTCAACAAGACTAATCAAATTCAATTCAAAATTATGAATCCTATTATTATAGGGCCCTAACAGGATGAAATATTGGTTGTCCTGACTAGTATCAACGTTCTATATGAGAAGTATCTACAAAATTACACTTTTATGTTTTGATATTGTGGTAATTTTTTCCTTTTTTAAATTATAGTGCTGAATAGGGCACGAGGTAAAGAAAACTCTAATGCTATTTTTATAAATGAATAATAATAAAAAATTTCAATTTAAAATTCGTTTTTTTTACAACTGATGATCCACCCCTCTTGTGGCAGCCTCAACAACATCATGAGTACACTACCAGGTCATAAAAAATAAAGAAAAAGAAAAAATAAATTATTGTAATAGTTACATCATTAGAAACATCACATACCATATTATTAAAACATATTTTTGATGATAATTATTTTTGAGATGAAGTAGTTTTTGTCTATGATTATTGAATGAATGAATTACTATTATATGTTAATGAATAATTTATATATGTCTCTTACGTACATGAAATTGTTTCATATTATGTAAACATATTGTTTATGATAAAAATTGTTGAGATGAAATATTTTGTGGATTTACGAACAAATGAATGGATGAATGCTTTCTATTTTTTTATGTATATTAATGTCTTGCTTTCAATTATTTCCTATATAGTAGATAGATTGGGTACTAGGGAATTGAAAGTGATTTGAAGGGCGGGGGGGGGGGGTTGGCGGGCCATGAGAACTTCCACCTTCATGTGGTTGGCCCTGTTCAATAGAGAATAAATTAGGATTTGGATAATCTTGAAGAAAACACCCTCAATCCAATAGATTAACAACAAAGTCAATGTTGACTTCGTTGTTTCTTCATTGAGTGGAGGGAGGTTTTATCTAATATTAAAATAATCCAAAACTTTATTCTCGAAACCAAGAGGAGCTCATTCAAGTATTGATGTGGGCAAGTACTTTTAATTTTATTTACTCAAGAAATTAATTTTGATATTTGGTCAAATTTAATCTAATTTTGCCTCATTGGTCTCATGAATATGTGTAGGACAACAAGTTTCAATTCAAATGTTGAAGTGGAATAAATTTTGAGGTCTAAAATGGGCCTCCTAAGAAAAAATTATTGTTGGCTTGAGGGGTCCTAACCCAGGTTCATATTTAAGCTTAACCAACAAAACCCTCTTACTACTGGCCCTTTCGGCAGTGACCTACTTGTGCAGGTCAAAGTCTCACACGAAGCACTATGGGGGGGGGTGCTGGAACCAGGTTTCAACACCTCGAGAGATAATTAAATGATGTGGGTGTATTCAGATCTATAATGATAGCACACTAGCCTTCGCATTAGAAACCCGACCCAAAAACCCTAACTAGAAAGATCTAGGTCAAATTACGCAGGCTATCCTGCACCTGCACAGATAAATGGGCTTCAAAATCCCTTCAACAGTCTTAATAAAGTGAGATTCAGGTCTTACAGTAACATATATGCATGAAACATTCATATAAGACATAAAATCAAGTACATAATTGATCCAATTACAGATAACATAAATCGTAAGCAACATATCACAGATACATGTTATACTAAGAATTATCCCAAAATACTTCTTTATTCATTAACAGTAGTAAAACCCTTTACATTTCTTCAGATCTACCCATGCACACAGCCAGCAGGGTCCACACACAGTCAGACTAAGGTCTTTGTGCATACAGCCAGCAGGAGCCTTTTAGACACTTACAGATTTCCTTCACAACACAAAACACCATAATCTTATCAAAACTTATTTAGAAATTCTACCAAAAACTATCCTATCTGACTCAATCTAGACTTATTTTTATATCTTTAGCCTGCACTCATCTAAGGTCGGAAAACTGTGGTTTGTGACCCCTAGTTCTACCCTTTTCCCCATTAAAACTCATGAATAGGATTTTACTCGCCCCAAAGCCTGTTGACCTGTGCATTGCTTAGCGCACACAACTCAAAACTACAAAAAAACTATATATTTTTAATCAAAAGTGTGGTGCTAAGGGAACCCGCTCCAACAAACCCCTCACACAATATTGTGAATCGTCTCGAGTCACAGTGGTATTGGGGTATTCATCTTTGTCTGCAGCTCCTTGATGGTAGGAATGAATGGCGCAAGGACACTCGTGCTTTGGTATGTTACACTCTATGTTCTATCCACCATTTTTTGTGAAGTTAGCCCTTCTGCGGCTATATTGATGCTCTGATATGTTTGGTTCAAGTTCTTTACGACTGTTAGGGTCCTATAATAATAGGATTCATAATTTTGAATTGACTATGATTAGTATTGTAATATTATACATACTTTTTTTTTCTGCAAATTGTTTTCCCATATTAAAAAATGTAAAGTGGGTAAGTCCTAAAAGAAAAATCAAAGGATTGAATGAAAAAGATCAAAAAATAATATAAAATTTGAACCCCACCAACAAAGAGATAAAATAGATCCTGAAAGTGATGCAAATTCAAATGCCACTAGTTTTTACTTTACTTTGCAAAATAAGATTGTGTGCAGCTTGTCAACAATGCCACAATCCATGATGATCAAACAGCTTAATCTTGGCTCATTCATGTTTTAAATTTCATGCTGATAGTTAGAGAATAAAGATATAGCCAAACTGTTTAATCTTAGCAGATCAGTAGTTAGGTAGAGAATAATAATGAGCTCATCAGTTTAATCTGAGCCATTGGAAGTCATAAGGTTAGAATTAGATATCTTGCTTATAAAATAAAAATAAAAAGGGTCAACAAGCTTAAATGCACCCAAATAAATGAAAAAAAAATGTTAGGGTAAATGATGGGTAGGCAGAAGCAATTTTCACAAGGAATGGATAGCATAAATTGGTCATTTCATATTACTTACTTCCTTCTAAACTCATTTCCCTTGTAAAAATACCCCTTCCCCTTCATATTAATGTTTCCCCACCACTTCACCCATTTTACCTTCATAAAAACCACTTTTCCGTAGTTAAAAAGCATATGTTCATTTGGAAAAGTAAATTCCTTTACTAACTTCCCTTTTCATTAAAATACGCCCCAAAAAACCCCTTATCCTAATTCTAAAGGTTAAAATGATATGTCGGGTCCCACTATGAAAAATCTCTCCCCGATATTAGTTTAAACACTAGTTCTTAGTGTATTTTATAATCTCGTTGATATATCCATTCCCGCACATATTTAAAATCCCGCATCATATTTCATTAACCTCCCTTTTTACATTTAACCCTAGTTTAATATATATAGTTAAAACTCATTCCCATACTTTGTTAACCCCTATATAGATTAAATCTCGCTTATTATAAAGTCCCGACCCCATATATATAATAAATTACATATATCACATAACCCATCGCATGACTTAAAACCTAGACCCCACCTCCTATCAAATCCCCAATGGATCGTTCCCATTTTCCCATTCGTCAGATCTTGATTGATCAAGTCCAATGGCCAATAAGCCTCTTCTCATACCTGATTGCCTGAAATTTAACACCAGTGAGGGCTTGCGAAATAAGCAGTTTCAAAGCCCCGATCCTCTGCTACGTGGCAGCCCCACGGCTCATCGCATCCTCCAATCCAAAATCATTTACCATATTCTCGTGATGCGAAAACTGCTAAGTGGTTTTCCACCCGTTGCAATGGTACCACTATCATTTGAATTTAACCCCCACACACAAAGATTAACCAGTGTTGGTTAAAAACAAATAAAGCAACCCTCTCAATCCTTTTTCACCATTTGTTTGATAAAGTCTGGGGAGAAGGAGCCTTACCGACCTATTCCAAAGCAAAAGAATATCTACTGAAATAGTTTTAAGCCAAATTCAACCATAATTCAACACTTTTTGCTACTACAGCCGATGTAGAACCAATTTGAAGCCTTATAAAGACAATTAGAGCCTCAGAAAGCCTCTGCTGCATCCAATACCTTCTTTGAAAATAGAAAAGCTTCATTTTCCAGGTATTCTTAAAGTGCCGAGGCCTTTTCTTAAGCTCAAAAGAAAGTAATAATTTAATTGAACCAGTTTAAAAAGCTTTGTAGACCATAGAAAATCCACTTTTGCTTCCCAAACCTTTTCTGCAGACCCAAATCATATTTTCACAGTATTGCTAAAGGCCTGAGCTTATTTACTAAGTTTGAGAGTAATTAATTAATAAAAATAAACAAAACTATGGCTTCCCAAGGCATTGTCACAGTCAATCCCCCGCAACCTCCTGTTATTGATGTTGAACATACCCACCTTGCAGACAAAGACTTCAAAATAAGTGAACCTATCATTGATTTCAACCTCCTTGAGCTCCACTACTGGAGCCATGACAAATTCATGGACCAGGCTGATGAAATTCAACTTTGGGAATCAAATTTTCCCAAATATGTCTTCCCACGGACTTTCTAGTTCCCGGAGATCATCAGATTATGTTAAATCAATTAACTTCCAAATGAAAGAGCCCTAATAAGCCACAACAAGGAAATTTTGTTCACCATTACTACTGAATCAATAAACCAAATGCTTCAAATCCAACCCAAAGATAATGATGCCCCTCTGTCAATTGAAATCCTTACTGAGTTATATCTGAAACTTGACTCTCCAAAGAGGTTTTAGATCTTCCAAAATTTCTTTCCTTCATCTGTTGAAACCCCAAAGAGAAACCCTCCCTATGCAGCCTCAATTTTCTCGGAAAGAAAAAGGTAGATTATCACAATGTTGTCTTGTATTCTAGGATATTTCACAGATGAGTTTGTAGATGCTTCAATTCTAGGTTTTCTGTCTATTTGTTTTCCAGGTCAACCTCCATCCTTTAACTTTTCTCATTACTTATCAGATGCTATTCATGAGAAAATTGTTAAATTTCCTGAAGAAGGTGTCTTCAAATATTCATCAGTGTTGTTTCACATGTTCATATACTTCCAATCTGAAAGGTTTGTAGTAAGCCTCCAAAAAATAGACACTGAGGGTAATCCACAATCAGTTTTCTTTTGTACTTCCTTAATCAGGAAAGATTCCATAGAGTTTACCTACAGGCACTTCTTTGATTCATTTATTCATCTAATTTTCAATATGCTAAGCAGTAGCACTAAACCTAGGGTAAATGAATAAATAAAGAAAGTCTTACAGTTATCAAAACACAGTAGGATAGGAGATTGGTATATTTACCAGAACCACATTGAGATTAGGGTATATGGATGTCAACTCATTCCATATAAGTTGTCTAAATACCTCCCAATGAGGTTATTTTCTCTTGAATATATTAGACATATCCTAAACTATGATGAGGTTAAATTTATGTCAGCCAAGAAGAAAATGCAGTTTAAGATCAAAAACCAAATTGGTCCCTTCATTTGCAATAACCTGACTCCTTGTCAACAAGTAGAAAAGTGCCTTCAAGAATTCAATTTCAGTGAAAGTTTCAAATGGAATTATGATCCTTTAGGATTTATCAACAAGTTAAGAATCAAATTTAAGTTAACTCCCTTTTTCCATGAGTCCAAACCAGAGATAGAAAAGTACTCCAACCAGTCAGAGTGGTTGGAGAATACTTTGAAGAGGCAGAGAAGCAAGGTGATTATAGTTCCATATTGAAAACTCCAACCCCACAAGATAGGAATTCCAAGAGAGTCAGAGAAGAATGATCATATTCAGCTTAAACCACCACTGGAACTAAATTCAAATTGATGTACAGGAAGAAGCCAAAATTAAATCCTGTAAATGAGCAAGTTGAGACTATTGAATCATTGATATAGACACAGTGGTAAAAGAGAATGCACCTCCAATAGTTTCAGAGGAAACTCACCAGCCTTCAACATCTAATACTCAAATCATTCAAAAGCAACATAGTGTTGAAGTGTCTTCTTCAAGTAAACCAGCAGATAAAGAACATGATATCATGCATAAGTACAAGGAAATAAAACTCAGGAATGAGGCATTAAAAGTAGATACTTATGCCCAATATTGGAAGCAGACACCTAGTGACCAAAAAGGGTTGCTTTCAGCATTTGACTATAAGACCTTGAAGATGAAGATGACCTTCTTGCAACCAATAGTGAAGAATCCAAAGTCATCAGATGATTATAAGAAAACATCATATGAAGTTCAAGCCAAATATGTTCATCCTATAGACCAAATATAATTTCATAAGAAAGCTGGTGAAATGTTATATTCTACCATGACCAATAAAGCCATGAGTATCCAAAAGCTGCAAAATACTCTAGAAAACATCAGAGGACAGCTAAATCTAGAAAAGGCTTCCTCACAAGCCAAAGAAAAAAAAATTAAATCACTGGAAGAATTGGTCATAGAGGTAGGATATGATCCTAAGAACATTAAAGTTGCATAAGAACTCATCAAGAAAAATAATGCAGACATTTCTGCATTGAAAAAACAACTCAAATTAACTCCAACTGAACATCCACAAGAAAAATAAGTTCTAGAGAATGAAGTCCAAAAACATGTAATTATTAATCTCATCATTCAGTTGACAGCTCAGCTGAAAGAGATGGAGAATGAGATGGATAAGTTAGTACAAGAGAAAAAGGCCAGCATGGAAGCAATCCCTGTCACTGCTATTCCTACAATTACTACAACAGTTCCTTCTACTTTAGCAGCTTCAGTGGCCACAGCAGTCCCAATAGCTACAACACTTCCCACTACATCAGCTACAGAATCATCTACAGAAGCATCTCATCCTAGTGATGAAGCAGGAAAACTAGTTAAATCAATGCAAGACATGCCCATACAGACTAATGAAATAAATAGACTTAAAGAACAAATAAAAATTCTAGAGGATGAGAAGAAACTAGTTCAAATCATGCATAAGAATGAAGTGCAAAAGTCAAACAGATTGACTGAGAAAGTATAGAATTTAGAGAAATAATTAACATTGAAAGAACCACTTACCCAAAAAAAACAACAGCTATGGGCCAATATCACTGACTCTGTCAATGATATTTGGCCATCCGTTCAAGTTATTTATGAGCAGAAGGATTTGATAAAATTAGCAAGTGAAGCCATTCAAAAAATCAAGGAAGAACTTGGTAAGAAGCCAGAGGAGGCTAATGAAATCATTAAGTTTCTTAATTCCAAGAACAAACAGGAATTGGAAGAAATTAGCATTAGTGTCAGAAATGAAACAATTCTTGAGGTAAGAAAAGGAATTTTCAAAAGGAACTTAATGGTACAACTAGAAGATAAGTGTCAAAAAATGGAGCTTGCCATAACCAGATCCATGGTGAAATTTGATATTTTGAGGCAGAAAGGCCTGCCAAATCCTTTGGTTATTAATGACAGGTTGATGAAACATGAGGATTATGATAAGAAAATCAGAGAAGTGGAAAAGGAACAAGCCAACAATTCCTCCATGAAAGGAATTCCTACAGGAAAAGTGCTCTATGAGAGTTTTGAAAACCTCTTTTACCTCCAGCATGAGGTAAAACATCTCTTTATCAACAAGCCTACTTTTGAAAAATATACAGAAGCTGATGAAATCTTCAGAAGAATGGTAAAAACTAAATTACCAGATGCAGAAGCTAGGGAAAAGTTATGTGATTTACTTTGAAAGAAGAAAAGTAAAACAGGTGAAAGAGCAGTAAAATTGAAAACAGAACAGTCAAAGGTTAAATGTAAAGCAGTAACATGTTAAAGAGTATCAGAGAAGGTGGATAACAATAAAAGACAGAGTTTAAAGTCAAAACAGAGATGAAAAACAAAGTTAAAAGTAGCCAACGTAAAGGACACTCAACAACCTAGAAGACAACCAACGTTAAGCAACAACAAAATAGAGAAAGCAACAAAATATCAACAAGAAAACAACAAATCCAAATAAAAGAGGGACAACTAGAATTTAGTCTCCTAGGTGTCTTTATCTTCTTGCATGAAGATATTTATTTTTCCTTGAATAATTCCTAAATCAGTTTTAAGATATTTTGTAATAATTTTTGTATAAATACTTCATAATTCGAAGTATTGAGTGTGGATTGCTAAACATTTCTATATTTGTATTGATCTAAGAACCAAAGGGTTAATTGTAACATTTTCAAGTCAGCAGACTAGAATAAGGAATAAAGGCATTGCGTTACAGGATTCATGTGTTGGGACACTTCAGTGAAGTATCTTTCTATTGTTAAATTGTTATTTTCTTAAGTATTTCCATACTTGAATGTTTTCCAATTTAAATGTGATAACTGGAATATTATTACAGAATTTGTTTAATTACACTATGTCTTGAACAATTATTCATTCTTATGTTTTCTTCTGATATCCAGATTAGGGAATTCTTCATTGCTCCTTAGTTTCGATTGACCTCTTTCACTTCCTTCATTATTTGGTTTAAGGAACCCTTGATCCCAATTGAAACCTTAATTTCTCCTTGATCCCGATTGAAACCATTTCACCTTCCAACCTAAAGATTTGAATTTACTCAGCTTCCTTGCCATGTGAACACTTCCTTTATACCTTGATTCAATCCTCTTTTCCTGAAATTTTGACTCCATAGCTCAATGGTAAATAGACATACTTCTATCCATCTGAATCAGTAATTCCACCACCAAACCAAACTTAAATCAAAGCACAATCAATCGTACTTAACTAGCCTAAAATCAACTAAAAACAACAAAGTTAAATCATAAAGAGAGAGCCCTCTTTGAGCATTAGGAAGGCTAGATCCCGATCTCAAAAGTAGGTTCGTGGTTACCTCTAATATTTCTTTAAAACAAAAAGCATAACAACCCTAGGAAATTATTGGAGTGATAACATACTGGCGACCATATCGAGGAAATCAGTCCTCAGTTTTAAAATAAACCTTAAAAGAAACACTTTACCTCATCTTTTCACCTTAAGGTTGTTTTAGGGTTGTTAAGATCTATCATTAAAAATTAAAATTATGGCTTCCAAAAGAATATACTATACTAGGTCTCATCCTGATCCACAACTTGCTATAATTGTGGATGATCCTGACAGAATTTTAAAGAAAAATAAAAAAGTAGAAAGTCTAGGGAATAATAATCCATTAATGAAAGCTAATTCACTCCCTAAAGAACTATCAATCTTACAAGATATCAAATTTGATCTATCATTTGAGCATTCATTGTTTATAACTAAATCTGAAATTTCCATCTATGATAGTGTAATAGATCCTAATTTCATTCAATTTATTGAAGCAAAGAAGGAGATTGTTTCACTTGATTCAGATCAACAAGCTCTAGAACCTTTTGATAAACATGAGACTTTAAATGCATCTTTGATTAAGGATATTGATGAAGCCTTTCTTCAACATTCTTCTGAATTAGCTACCTTATCTTCTTATACCCATAAGCCTTTTACCATTCATTCAGAATCTATAAATTCATATTTATTTAGTACCACCTCATCTATTATTTCCACTACTTTTCAATCCACAGAATCATTCATCCCCAAGCTTCCTCTTCAACCTAGAGTTTTATTTCCATCTCCAAATACTTCAAGTTCACCTTCTAGCACTTCTGATACATTTTCTAGTACTTCAACTTCATTTCCAAGCACATCTTCCAGCATCCCGACTACATCTTCTAGTGTTCCAACTTCATCTACAAGTGCTTCAAGCTCATCACTAAGCACCACAAATTTACCTCCTATCCAAGCTAGAATCTTAGCCATGGTAGCCATACATGATCCTTTGGTCCTACTAGCTCAATTACATGCCATGCCCCAAGATTACCAAAGTAAAATATTTCAATTTGATGGTACAGGTCAATACACTGCACAAAAACATGTTAAAAAAATGACTGATTACTTTGAATAGCATGAATTAGATGATGATGATGTTAAAATGACATTTTTTGCCCAAACTTTAGCAGGTGATGTAAAGAAATGGTTTAAAGCTTTACCTGCTGGCAGTATTGTTGATTTAGTTGCTTTCCATAGAATGTTTATTAATAGATGGGAGAAAAAGAAGAATCTTTTACAAATATTGTCTAAATATGAAATCATAAAAAGAGCACCTAATGAACCAGTTCAGGACTATTATACTAGGTTCAACATCATCTATAATGCTATTCCAGCAAACATCAAACCCCCACCAGATCTAGCTTTAATAAAATTTCCTGATGGTTTTGATACTGATATGTCATACCAACTGAGAGAAAGAAACCCTGAAAAATTATAGCATATGGAAAGAAATGCAGTTAATGTAGAAGCCAATTTGTTAGCTAAGAGAGCTAGAATGAGAAATGAAAGAAGAATTATAATAAAGGATGAACCATCCACATCAAACATTAAGATAGATAGCTTAGCAAAAACTATGGAAAGAATGATGGATAGATTAGAAAATATGGAGAGAAAACCACACAGGGATAATCAACAACAAGGTCCTCAAATAAGAAATCCAAACTTTAGGAAGAATCCCAACACTGGTAAATCTAGAGAATCAACACCTAATCAACAAATAAGACCACCTTTATAAGAGAACTATGCTGAAATTTCTCACCAAAATGAAGAAGATGAAGACACTCAGGTTAACTTAATGGGAATAAATGATGATAATACTATATTTCTTACCCAAGAAGAACATGAATTATACATGCTACAACAAATACAGTTAGAATTTGGAAAGTATTTTGATTATAAAAAAGGTTATGAATTTTCCATTAATGAAGTTCATAAGAAATATAACCTTAGAAGTAAGAAAAATGTAGAAGCTCCTACTAAGAAAACTGCCCAAACTTAGACCAAGAAAACACTAGAAGCTCATGAAACCAAAGTACTACAAATTCTCCCTAGAGAAACTCAGCAAAACTCTAGTTCAACTCAGAAAAATTCCAGTCCTAATCAGAAAATTTCTAGTCCCAAAATTGCACCCAGTCCTAAAATTGTAGATATTATAGATATTGTTGTTAAAACATCAGTTGATCCTCAAAAATCTGCTGCTACTAAAACAACAGCCTCTGCTAAAACAAAAGCTTCTGCTAAAACTTTATCTAATCCTAAAACATCTGCTGCTAATTAAAATTCAGCTGATCCTAAAACAGTTGTTGCCAAAACAGCTGCTACCAAAACTACCACTGCTACTCAAACTGTCCCTGATAAGAAGATTGAAATAGAAAAACAGTAGAAACACAGACAGAAAAACTAACTGTGGATAAAGAAGAAAAGAACACTCAAACTGCAATTGGTAAAGAAGAAATCACTCAGTTAGGAAAAACACAAGTACCATTCAACATCCAAACTGAAATAGCCAAATTGAAAATACCAATTCCTTTAACAGAGTTGGTAAAACATGATTTAACAAAACACAAATCACTGAAACACTGAACATAATTGAAGGAGAAGACTCTATTAATCTAAATTATGACCAACCATAATTACTATTTGGTCCTAAGGTAAATGGAAAACATCAAGAAGGTGGTGTTCCTCCTTTCTACATTAGCCTAAGTATTCATTATCAAATTTTACACAATGCTATGTTAGATTCAGGAGCATCACACAATTTAATGCCAAAGGCAATCATGGAAACATTGAATCTAGATATCACTATACCATACAAAGATCTTTTCTCTTTTGATTCTAGCAAAGTTAAGTGTCTTGGCCTAATAAAAGACTTGTGTGTCACTCTAGTCCAATACCCAGGTAAGAATATTGTCATGGATATTGTAGCTGCTGATATCCCTCCAAAGTATGGAATGCTATTATCTTGCTCATGGGGAGAAAAATTGCAGGGATCTCTACAGTTAGACATGTCATATGCCACAATTTTAGTATTTGGTCAACCCAAAAAGCTTTACAGAGAAACTTTAATGAAATACATGGTCAGTAGCGTAGAAAAACCACAAAACTATCATATTTATTTTGTACCTTCTGATATGGATTATTTCATTTTATGTAATTCAGATACTGGCACAAACAAAAACATAGTTGTAAAACAGAAACATAAAGATGTTGACAGTGATAATATATTTCATGAATCTATGTGGCACCTAGATTTCGATGGCTCAGTGAACAGATTAGGAGCAGGTGTAGGAGTTTGGATCTATAACATGGAAAACAATAATTCAGAGGGTCATGCCTTTAGATTAAACTTTAAATGCACAAATAACATGGTAGAGTATAGAGCTTTAATCTTAGGACTGCAAACTGTAAGAAAATTAGGAGCCAAGAGATTCTCTATCATGGGAGATTCAGAATTGATCATAAAACAAATTAGAGGAGAGTATTTTGTGAATAATGTTAGACTTAACCAATACAGAGAAACTGTTCTGGATCTTATTAAGGAACTTCTTGAAATTGACTTTGTTGTCATTCCAAGGAAACAAAACATACAAGCTCATAGTTTGGCTACTTTTGCCAGCACCTGCAAATTTCCTTTTCAGCCAAACCACCAGTATACTGTAGAGGTAAGACACAGGCCTACTATTCCAGATAACTTGAAATACTAGCAGATTTTTTCACAATATTATCAAATCTATAATTTTTGAATGCTGAGGGAGAATTCCAAAACTGTAACATAGATATTGATTGTACAGTAGATGATTCTATAGATAGTGGGATAGATGTAAATAATTTAGATTTGACTGAACCAACTAAATTTACTAAAGTAGAAATAGATAAATTAGAAACTATAGAAAATGATGATTTTGAGATTTTAAACCTTAAGAATAATTTTTTTCCTAAGGGATTAGCCCCATTAGAAGATTTGTTTGATTCAAATGATGTAGCTAGAAAACAAAAAATGGAGCCTTTAAGATCAGACAGAGAAGAATGTAACATAGGAACAGAAGTAAAGCCTAAGTATTATCCAAAGCATTACCTAAAGAATAAAAGTTGAAATACATAAGTTTGTTTAAAGAATTTTCAGATGTTTTTGCATGGAGTTGTGAAGACCTTAAATCTTATGACACCAGTATCATTCAACATAAAATACCTATCAAAGAAGATTAGAAACCATTTAAACATTAGATTAGGAGAATAAATCCAGTTCTTATGCCTTTTATTGAAAAATAAGTAAAAAGAATGTATGAGGCACAAATCATAGCACCTATCATATATTCTGATTAGGTTTCAAACTTAGTTACCACTAGGAAGAAAATAGGGGAAATCAGACTTTGTGTTGATTTCCGGAACTTAAACAAAGTGTCACTAAAAGAAAATTATCCTCTCCCCAAAATGGATCATATTTTACAGAGTAGTTGGATCATCCAGGATTTCATTTCTTGATGGATTCTCTGGATACAACCAGATCTTAGTTCAACCAAAAGACCAAGCAAAGACAACATTTACTACTCCTTGGGTTACTTTCATGTATTTTAAAATGCCTTTTGGATTAATAAATGCAGGAGCAACATTTCAGAGAGCTATGGACATAGATTTTGCCAAAGAAATTCATGATTTTCTTGTCATTTATCTATATGATATAACATTATTCTAAAAAACAGACAATGAACATCTAGATCATTTGAGACAAGTGTTCACTAAATGCATAAAATTTGGTATTTCCTTGAACCCCAAAAAGACACTCTTTGGACTTGAATAAGGTAAACTCTTAGGAAACATAATATCAAAAGAGGGAGTTAGGATAGAACCTGAGAATAGAAGCCATTTTGAACATAAGTCATCCTAGAAACATCAAGGAATTACATGCATTCTTAGGTAAAATTAACTTTCTTAGAAGATTCATTTCTAATTTAGCAAAACTAATCAGAGAATTGAATAACATGTTAAAAAGAGATTCAACACTTAAATTGACAGTAGAGGCCAAAAAATCTTTTGAATCAATCAAACAAGCCCTCACAAGAACACCTACTAATAAGTCCTAATTTCCAAAAATATTTTATCATTTTTTCTTTTGATTGAGAACATACCATTGCAACAGTCTTGCTGCAAAAGAATGATCAGGGTTATGAACAGCCCATTTCTTTTTTCAGCAAATCCTTAAGAGATGCCACACTAAAGTACAACATAATGGAAAAACAAGCACTTGCTTTAGTGAAGGCTATTAAAGATTTCACAGTGTATATTTTATACTCACACATTATTTCATATGTTCCAAATTCAGTAGTAAAGGACATTCTGACTCAGAATGGGCCTGATGTTAAGAGAGGAAAATGGATTGCCATTATTTTGGAATAGGATATTGAAATTAAGCCCACCAAACTGATTAAAGGCAAAGGTTTAGCCAAACTCATGGTTGAATCGAACTGTCAGGCCTTAGATATAAATTTTATTACTCAATTAGATGATCAGGAAGAGATGGCGACTCCACAGATCAGTGAACCTTTTTTAGGTTCACCATGGTATGCAGATATCATATTTGTTTACTAAACTTACAAGCTCCTCCTAGTTTGTCTAGAACTTACGCTAGATTACTAAAATTAAAAGAAATGAAATATTGTATCATAGATAATGCTTTGTTTTCGAAAATATCATGGTGGCATTCTATTGAATTCTTTACTAAAAGATGAAGCTGATAAACTTATGCAAGAATTTCATGCAAGTGACTTTGGAGGACACCTTTACTGGAAATCAACTGCTAATAAAATTTTTATGGCAGGTTTTTATTGGCCCACTCTTTTTGTAGATGTTAGAAAGTATGTTACCTCCTGTCACAAATTCCAGATCTTTAAAGGGAAGAAAAAGCTATTACCTTTACCCCTCAAACCCATCTCCACAGAAATGCCATTTCAGCAATGGGGTTTAGACTTCATTGGTTGAATTCACCCACCCTCCTTTGCCCAACATAAATGGATTTTGACAGCCACTGATTACTTCACTAAGTGGATAGAATCCATTCCTTCTAGACAAGCCACTGATTCTGTCATCGTCGACTCATTTCTTGAAAAGAATATCCTTTCTAGATTCGAATGCCCACAAAAGCTCATTACTGATAATGCAACTGCTTTCAAATATAAGAAGATGATTGAATTTTGTAATAGATATCACATTACCCTTGGCCATTCCACTTCCTATTACCCTCAAGGTAATGGACTTGCAGAATCCTCCAAAAAAATCCTAGTAACTATCATAAAAAAACTGTTAGAAGATAATAAAAAGACATAGAACAAAAGGTTGGTCAATGCCTTATGGGCAGACAGACTAACTACAAAGAAGTCCATTGGTACATCTCCTTATCAACTAGTATATGGAATGGATGTTGTTTTTCCATCCTCTTTAGGAGTACCAGCGATGAAGATGATCCAAGAGCTGTAGGTAGAAACCAATGATATATAGAGAAGGATAAATCAGACAATACATTTATAGAAAACTAGGGAAGAAGTCTATGTCAAATCACAAGTGATCCAAGATAAAATTAAAAATATTTTTGACAAGAAAACAAAGGAAGAAGATTTTTACATAGGTGATAAAGTGCTTAAATGGGATTCTAGAAGAGAAGATAAAGGGAAACATGGTAAATTTGATTTTATATGGAAAGGCCCCTATATCATTATGGTTACAGAGGTAACAATGCATTATTTTTGAAGGAAATAGATGGATCAGATCTACGAGGAGGACTAGTCAATGGTAGGATGCTGAAGCATTACTTTTCCCCATATTAACATTAGTTCACTTTGTTTAATTTTCTCATTTTACATAACATTGCAAAGTTTAGATTGGATTGGATGTTTTCCTTGCAAATTTGAAGCCCGAAGAGAAGGCCCTAAGCTTTGAAATAGATAATATCATATGTATGAATAAAGTAGAGCTCAGAAAATAGTTTCAAGGCAAGCACAATCAAATTTCAAAGGCTATTGATCTTAAATTTCTTGACGTTTCACCAGGAAATGCCATCCCCATGTGGAGCCACTGTTAGGGTCCTATAACAATAGGATTCATAGTTTTGAATTAACTATGATTAGTCTTGTAATATTGTACATACTTTGCTTTCTGCAAATTGTTTTCCCATATTAAAAAAATTTAAGAGGGTAAGTCCTAAAAGAAAAATCAAAGGACTGAAAGAAAAAGATTAAAAAAAAAAAAGAATATAAAATATGAACCCCACCAAAAAAGAGATAAAATAGATCCTGAAAGTGATGAAAATTCAAATTCCACTACTTTTTACTTTACTTTGCAAAATAAGATTGTGTGCAGCTTGTCAACAATGCCACAATCCATGATGATCAAACAGCTTAATCTTGACTCATTCATGTTTTAAATTTCATGCCGATAGTTAAAGAATAAAGATATAGCCAAACTATTTAATCTTGGAAGATCAGTAGTTAGGTAGGGAATAATAATGAGCTCATCAGTTTAATCTGAGCCATTGGAAGCCATAAGGTTAGAATTAGATAGTTTTCTTATAAAAGAAAAATAAAAAGGGTCAGCAAGCTTAAATGCACCCAAATAAATGAAAAAAAAAATGTTAGGGTAAATGATGGGTAAGTAGAAGCAATTTTCACAAGGCATGGATAGCAGAAATTGGTCATTTCATATTACTAACTTCCTTTTAAACTCTTTTCCCTTGTAAAAGTACCCCTTCCCCTTCATATTAACCTTTCCCCATTACTTCACCCATTTTCCCTTCATAAAAACCACTTTTCCTTAGTTAAAAATAATATGTCCATTTGGAAAAGTAAATTCCTTTACTAACTTCCCTTTTCATTAAAATACACCGCAAAACCCCCTTGTCCTAAGTCTAAAGGTTAAAATGATATGTCAGGCCCCACTATGAAAAATCTCTCCCCGATATTAGTTTAAACACTAGTTCTTAGTGTATTTTATAATCTCGCTGATATATCCATTCCCGCACATATTTAAAATCCCGCATCATATTTCATTAACTTCCCTTTTTACATTTAACCCTAGTTTAATATATATAGTTAAAACCCATTCCCATACTTTGTTAACCCCTATATATATTAACTCTCGCTTATTATAAAGTCCCGACCCTATATATATAATCCATTGCATATATCACATAACACATCGCATGACTTAAAACCTGGACCCCGCCTCCTATCAAATCCCCAACAGATCCTTCCCATTCGCCCATCCGTCGGATCTTGATTGATCAAATCCAATGGCCAATAAGCCTCTTCGCATCCCCGATTGCTTTAACTTTAAAACCAGTGAGGGCTTTCAAAATAAGTAGTTTCAAAGCCCTGCTCCTCTTCTACGTTGCAACCCCACGGCTCATCGCATCCTCCAATCCAAAACCATTTACCATCTTCTTGCGATGCGAAAACTGCCAAGTGGTTTTCTACCCATTGTAATGATATCGCTGTCATTTGAATTTAACCCCATGCCCAAATATTAACCATTGTTGATTAAAAACAAATAAATCCGCCCTTTCAAGCCTTTTTCACCATTTTCTTGTTAAAGTCTGCGGAGAAGGAGCCTTACCGACCTATTCCAAAGCAAAAGAATATCTGTCGACCTAGTTTTAAGCCAAATTCAACTAGAATTGAACACTTTTTGCTACTACAGCCGGTGCATAACCAATTTGGAGCCTTATAAAGACTATTGGAGCCTCAGAAAGCCTCTGTTGCATCCAAGAACTTCTCTGCAAATATAAAAGCTTCATTTTCCAGGTACTCTTAAAGTGTCGAGGCCTTTTCATAAGCTCAAAATAAAGTAATAAGTTAATTGAACTAGTTTAAAAAGCTTTGCAGACCATAGAAAAGCCACTGTTGCTTCCCAAACCTTTTCTGCAGACCCAAATCATATTTTCACAGTATTTCTAAAGGCCTGAGCTTATTTACTAAGTTTGAGAGTAACTAATTAATAAAAATAAATAAAACTATGGCTTCCCAAGGCATTGTCACAGTCAGTCCCCTGCAACCTCCTGTTATTGATGTTGAACATACCCCCCTTACAGACAAAGACTTCAAAATCAGTGACCCTCTCACTGATTTCAACTTCCTTGAGCTCCACTTTTGGAGCCATGACAAATTCATGGACCAAACTAATGACATTCATCTTTGGGAATCAAATTTTCCCAAATATGTCTTCCCACAGACTTTCCATTTCCCAGATATCATCAGATTATGTCAAATCAATCACTTGCCAAATGAAAGAGCCCTAACAAGCCACACCAATTAAATTTTGTTCACCATTACTGCTGAATCAATAAACCAAATGCTTCAAATCCAACCCAAGCTTGATGAAGCCCCTCTATCAATTGAAATCCTTACTGAGTTATATTTGAAACTTTACTTTCCAAAGAGGTTTCAGAACTTCAAAACTTTCTTGCCTTCATCAGTGGAAACCCCAAAGAGCAACCCTCCCTATGCAAGCTCAATTTTCTCAGAAAGAACAAGACATATTATCACAATGTTGTCTTGTATTCTAGGCTATTTCACAGATGAGTTTGTAGATGCTTCAATTCTAGGTTTTCTATCTATTTTTTGTCCTGGTCAGCCTCCATCCTTCACATTTAACTTTGCTCAGTACTTATCAGATTTTATTCATGAGCAACTTGTTAAATTTCCTGAACAAGGTGTCTTCAAATATTCATCAGTGTTGTTTCACATGTTCCTATACTTCCAATCTGAAAGGTTTGCAGTAAGCCTCCAAAAACTAGACACTGAGGGTAATCCGAAATCAGTTGTCTTCTGGACTTCCTTAATAAAAAAATATTCCACAGAGTTTACCTACAACCACTTCATTGACTCATTTATTCATCCAATTGTCAATGTGCTAAGCAATAGTACTAAACCTAGGATAAATGATGAAATAAAGAAAGTCTTACAGTTATTAGAACACACTAGGACAGAAGATTGGTATCTTTACTAGAACCACACTGAGATTAGGGTATATGGATGTCAAATAATTCCATATAAGTTGCCTAAATACATCTCAATGAGGTTATTTTCTCTTGAATATATCAGGTAGATCCTAAACTCTGATGAGGTTAACTTTCTGTCAGCCAAGAAGAAAACACAATTTAAGATAAAAAACCAGATTGGTACCTTCATTTACAATAACAGGACTGCTGGTCAACAAGAAGAAAAATGTCTTCAAGAATTCAAGTTCAGTGAAAGTTTCAAAAGGAATTATGATCCTTTAGGAGTTATCAACAAGTTAAGAATCAAATTTAAGTTAACTCCTTTTATCCATGAGTCCAAACCAGAGATAGAAAAGTACTCCAACCAGTCAGAGTGGTTGGAGAATACTTTGAAAGAGGTAGAGAAGCAAGGTGATACTAGTTCCATCTTGCAAAATCCAGCCCCACAAGATAGGAATTCCAAGAGAGTCAGAGAAGAAGGATCATATTCAGCTCAAACCACCACTGACACTAAATTCAAATTGATGTACAGGAAGAAGCCCAAATTAAATCCTGTAAATGAGCAAGTTGAGACTATTGAAATCATTGATACAGACACAGTGGTAAAAGAGAATGCACCTCCAACAGTTTCAGAGGAAACTCACCAGCCTTCAATATCTAATACTCAAATCATTCAAAATAAGCATAGCATTGAAGTGTCTTCTTCAAGTAAACCAACATATAAAGAATAGGATATCATGCATAAGTACAAGGAAATCAAACTCAGGAATGAGGCATTAAAAGTAGATACTTATGCCCAGTATTGGAAGTAGACACCTAGTGACCATAACAGGTTGCTTTCAACATTTGACTACAAGACCAGGAAGATGAAGATGACCTTCTTGCAGCCAACACTAAAGAATCCAAAGTCATCAGCTGATTATAATAAAACATCATATGAAGTTCAAGCCAAAGATGTTCATCCTATAGACCAAATAGAATTTCATAAGCAAGATGGTGAATGTTATATTCTACCATGACCAATAAAGCCATGAGTGTCCAAAAGCTTAAAAATGCTCTAGAGAATATAAGAGGACATCTAAAGTTAGAAAAGGCTTCCTCAAAATACAACAGAATTAAATCACTGGAAGAATTGGTCATAGAGGTAAGATATGATCCTAAGAACATTAAAGTTGTAGAAGAACTCAACAAGAAAAATAATGCATACATTGCTGCATTGAAAAAACAACTCAAATTGCCTCCAACTAAACATCCACAAGAAAAATAAGTTCTAGAGAATGAAGGCCAAAAAGATGAAATGATGAATCTCATCATTCAGTTGACAGCTCAACTAAAAGAGATGGAGAATTAGATGGATAAGTTAGTACAAGAGAAAAAGGCCAGCATGGAAGAAACCCCTGTCACTGCTATTCCTACAGTTACTACAATAGTTCCTTCTAATTTAGTAGCTTCAATGGCCACAACGGTCCCAGTAGCTACATCACTTCCCACTACATCAGCAACTACATCAACTATAGAATCATCTATAGCAGCAACTCATCCTAGTGATGAAGCAAGAAAACTAGTCAAAGCAATGCAAGACATGTCCATACAGACTAATGAAATAAATATACTTAAAGAACAAATAAAATTTCTAGAGGATGAGAAGAAACTAGTTCAAATCATGCATAAGAATGAAGTACAAAAGTCAAATAGATTGACTAAGAAAGTAAAAAAGTTATAGAAATAATTAACATTGAAAGAACCACTTTCCCAAGAAAAACAACGGTTGTGGGCCAATATCATTGACTCTGTCAATGATATTTGGTCATCCATTCAATTTATTTATGAGCAGAAGGACTTGATAAAATCAGCAAGTGAAGCCATTCAAAAAATCAAGGAGGAACTTGGTAAGAAGCTAGAGGAGGCCAATGAAATCATTAAGTTTCTTAATTCCAAGAATGAACAGGAATTGGAATAAATTAGCATCAGTGATAGAACTGAAACAATTCTTGAGGTAAGAAAAGTAATTTCCAAAAGGAAATTAATGGTACAACTAGAAGATAAGTGTCAAAACATGGAGCATGCCATAACCAGATTCATGGTGAAATTTGATATTTTGAGGCGGAAAGGCCTACCAAATCATTTGCTTATTAATGATAGGTTGATGAAATAAGAGGATTATAATAAGAAAATAAGATAAGTGGCAAAGGAACAAGCCAAAAATTCCTCCATGAAAGGAATGCCTATAGGAAAAGTGCTCTATTAGAGTTTTGAAAACATCTTTTACCTCTAGCATGAGGTAAAAAATATCTTTATCAACAAGCCTACTTTTGAAAAATATACAGAAGCTGATGAAATATTCAGAAGAATGACAAAAATTAAATTACTAGATGTAGAAGCTTGGGAAAAATTACGTGATTTACTTTGAAAGAAGAAAATTAAAACATGTGAAAGAGCAGTAAAAGTGAAAACAGAACAATCAAACGTTAAATGTAAAGCAGTAACAGGTTAAAGAGTATCAGAGAAGGTAGATAATAGTGAAAGACATAGTTTAAAGTCAAAACAGAGATGAAAAACAGAGTTAAATGCAGCCAACGTAAAGGACACTCAATAACCTAGAAGATAGCCAGTGCTGAGCAACAACAAAAGAGAGAAATCAACAAAATATCAACAAGCAAACAACAAATCCAAATAAAAGAGGGACAACTAGAATTTAGTCTCCTAGGTGTCTCTATCTTCTTGCATGAAGATATTTATTTTTCTTTGAATAATTCCTAAATCAGTTTTAGGATATTTTGTAATAGTTTTTGTATAAATACTTCATAATTCAAAGTATTGAGTGTGTATTTCTAAACATTTCTATTGTTGTATTGATCTAAGAACCAGAGGGTTAATTGTAACATTTTCAAGTCAACATATGGACTAAGGAATAAAGGCATTGCGTTACAGGATTCATATGTTGGGTCACTTCAGTGAAGTATATTTATATTTATAAATTGTTATTTTCTTAAGTATTTCACATACTTGAATGTTTTCCAATTTAAATGTGATAACTGGAATATTATTACATAATTTTTTTAATTGCACTTTGTCTAAAAAAATTATTCATTTTCATGTTTTCTTCTAATATCCAAATTAGGGAATTATTCATTTCTCCTTAGTTTCGATTGACCTCTTTCACTTCCTTCATTATTTGGTTTAAGGAACCATTAATTTCTCCTTGATCCCGATTGAAACCATTTCACCTTCCAGCCTAAAGATCTGAATTTACTTAGCAACCTTGCCCTATGAACACTTCCTTTAGACTTTGACTCAGTCCTCTTTTCTTGACACTTTGACTCCATAGCCCAGTGGTAAAAAGACAGAATTCTATCCATCTGAATCAGTAATTACACCACCAAACCAAACTTAAATAAAAACCCAATTAATATTACTTAACTAGCCTAAAATCAACTAAAAACAAAAAATTTAAATCATAAAGAGAGATCCCTCTCTGAGCATTAGGAAGGCTAGATCTTGATCTCAAAAGTAGGTTTGTGGTTACCTCTAATATTTCTTTAAAACAAAAATCATAACAACCCTAGTAAAGTATTGGAGTGATAACATCGGGAACATCTAGATCCCGTGACAGCTTCATCGCTTCATCGGCCCATGGATTCATATGGTCTGTAACGATATGCTTCTTTCTGCGTAGCTCCTCAACTTCATCACGAAATATCTGAATTGTCTACAACTGGGCCATCCTCTGAGCACATACAAACATAGTCAATGCCTTTTGAAGATCATCAAACACCTGCTCCTTGGCACATATTTCCTGCGAAATCTTTCGAACAAGGGGATATCTCTCCACGAATGTCCATAGGCCCATAGATGTCTCTAGCAATGTGGCTCCCTTTTCAATTGTGGCAACAATATTGGCTGAATATTCCTTGAATAAGGTTTCTCATTGCGCGTACAATTATTACAGAGTTTTGGGTTGAAGATTGGCCTAAAATTTAGCGATCTGCTGCTCAAAATCTGCCTTCCTGCACTTTCGATCTGGAGGCCTTTAGCGTTTCTACAAGACTTTAAAATTTATCCTGAAGTGCATCTAAAGCCAGAATGGAAACCTCTGGTAAGTCACCACAAATTCTGTCAATTAGAGTCTCCAATTCTGTGCAATGTGCTATTGCTTTCTGCTGCGCCATCTAAGCCTGGATAGACTCTTCAATTTTTGTCACGATATTCTGCTCAACTTCACTCAAGTGTTGATGCACGCGTGCCTCCTAGCACTGTAGATCATCTATGATAATTGTTTAAATTGCATGTAACTTACCACTGGGCAGAATCGACAAGTCTATCCCAACTTCTAGGCAGGTATGCACCTGCGCGCACAATTCAAGTTGTTCTACAATGAATTTTGCGCCTGAGAAGGGGCAGATCCTACTATCTGTCATGATGATGATCATACTTATATGCTCACTCACTTGAATCGACCCCTCTTGATTCACGCTTTCCTAGATGTTGTCGATCTTCAGTTGCAACACCTGCAATGCTTCGACGAGAGTCTTGTACAATTCTTCCATCGTCATCCACCTATTCTCAGAGGCAGATGCAACCACATATGCTATCTTATCAAGGTCCTCCTTTGTTAGTGTGACATCCTATGTTCCTCCAACCTTCGATCCTTTCCTCTTCTTTCATGCACCCTTGTGGGTCTTAGCACCACGTTTAGTGCCTCTAGGAGGCTCAGCTCCAGTATCATCCAGACCATCTAGGCCTCCAAGATTCAAATCTACTTCTCCTTCAGGCTCTTGCTCTGTTTCTTTCTCAGCCTCCTTCTCGATATCCTTTTCAGCTTCTTTTTCATCTTCTTTTTACTTTGTTTCCTCTTTTCTGAACATGGAGGTTGTGACGGGCATAGAAGAGTCTAGCTTGGTCTTCCATGCTTCAGGCCAGGTCTCAAGGAATTGGTCGATTTCAGCCTCCGTGACCATGTATGGTAGGTTGTACCAAACTAGGTCCTTGTGCATCATCACCTGGAAATCTGCAATAGATCTGTACTTAGCATAAATGGCCGGGGACAATGGGGGCCGCGAGTGAATAGTTGTTGCCAGCACACCTTCAAATAAAACCCAGAAGATTTTATTCTCCTTTACTCTCTATGGGTCTGGCGAATCCCATAGATTGGCATAGCGCGCTCCTTCACACACACTGGATTCGACCTCTGGGAGGATTGTGCCCTCTGGAATCTCCCACGTAATTAAAGCAATCAACAGAAGTAGCCAAGAGTATTTTAACTTCCTTCCTTCCTCTTGTGCCTCACACGCATTCTCCAAGAAGTGCTGGCAGAGATATTGGGACCAATTATAACTGACTCCCTTCTCGCACTATGTTGCTAGTGTGATAACGTGCATAGGGACCATTGTAGGTCGGCAGTTGCACATTAGCATGCATCCCAAGACCAGGGTTCAAAGACGTACTGCTGGGTCAACAATTTACTGTACTAAGAAGCCCCTCGAGTCGTGCCCTACCTTGTAACCCTTCTTAACTTTGGAAGAGACTTTCAGCTCATTACTTTTCCCAAAACTATACATGGGATGGGGCCCCTTCTTGGGCAAGCTAATGATCCGGTGGATCAGCGCAAAATTTATTGGGATTCTATTTTTGATCCATAAAAATCCATCAGGGATGAGCACTAGAAGTTGGTGTAGACAGATGTTGGTGATGGGATACATGACAAAGTGGGGAATCCTCAGCAGATTGAGAATCCCTGTGTTACTCAGCCTGTGCACCCATAGCATAGGCTCTACCTTCACCACTCCATCATAAAATATGCGCTCTAGGTAATATTAAGGTGCTAGTTCAGGGAATTTCTCCTCGTTCGCCAAATCATAGTCATCAAGTTTAACGAGGGAGAATTTCCCGAACATGTCCCCCTCCAAAGTGACTTCCTTCGGGATCAACGACATCTGCAGCTATGTGCGCATTGTGTCCAAATATTTCAGCACCCTCACAGAGGGTCTGCACAGCTTGATGTATTTCGGGAGCCATGAGATGGGCTCAATGAAGAGCGCGACCTCCTCAGTCACGCTCATGGGTCTCTTGGTTGGGTCGCTTGCAGGGCATGTATCCTTCATTGCCTGGCGCGGGGATGTGAATTGTCGAGGCAACGTCCACGACTTGGAAGATGACCCCTTGGTCATCTTTCCCTCTCCTTTAGCCGGCATGGATATGACTTCTTGGATTTCTGGTACTACTTCATGAACATCATCAGATCAAGGCTCCGTAGATGTTGTGAGTGGCGTAGAGTGTTCTTCACATGGAGCGCTCTTAGGGTTCATGGCCATCATCATTGGTCTAAAAATTAATTTAGGGTTTCTTACGTTGAATGTGGGGGTCTTACGGCCAGACATACAATATTCACAGATGAACTCACGACGTAATTCACAGATAATTTCAACGCTTAATAACTCAGATAGAAAAGGAACAAAATATGACCAGCGCCCCTCCTTTTATGGGTGATCCAAAGTAAACATGATCAGAACTTCATTAAATGCATCTTACCCCCATAAAAATGGTCAAAATTACCATAATATATCCTCATTAAATCTCGAAAACCCGCTCCATCCGATGGCAAAATCGCTTTTTCACCTAGATTTATTGTTCCAATTGCTAGTTTCTCCTGCTGCGCACTACCTCTATGCTCCTGTCGCACCTGTTTGTGCATTTCCTATGCGCAGCGTGCATACAAGTGGATTCCCATTCTTCAGCCATATAGTCATTTGGTAGGCAAAGGGTTATCCCTATACAGCTTCGGTCGGCTTCTGTTGAAATACCTAGGAAGACTCTCGTCGTGCAACATGGTCAAGCGCACCGCACCTCCATCAGTGACCTCTTTCACAATGTATGGCTCTAGCCAGTGCTTCCTGAACTTTCCTGGATGGTGCACAAAATAACTGTCATATAACAAAACCAAATCTCCTTCTTTGAATGCCTTCTGTCAAATGTGTCATCATGCTAGGCCTTTTCGCGTGCCTTCTATACTTGCTGATGAAAGTTAGCAATGAACCAATCCTCTTCTAAGGAAACCAATTGCGCTAAACTCTCCTCCATGATGTCTGGCTCAACGATATTAGTGAATTCTATGATGCGTAGACTTGGAACAATATATTCCATTGGCATGATTGCTTCTTGCCTGTAAACCATATTGAAAGGTGTTTTCCCAGTCAACCTCTTGCAGGTGGTCCTATAAGCCCATAAAACAGAGGGGGTGCGCACATCCCAATCATTATGATTTGCATTACAGATCTTTGTGAGCGCATTCTATGAGGTTTTTTTGAAAGCTTCTACTACACCATTTTCCTGAGGGTGATAAGGAGTACTCTTCTGATGATATATCTGAAATTCCTCTATCAAAGCTTCAATGGTTTCATTAACAAAGTGTGTACCCCTATCACTCATCAATATCCTTGGGAATCTAAACCTAGTTAGAATATGTTCAAAAATGAAATGTGCAGCAGTATCTGTAGTACAATCCTTGACTAGCTTAGCTTCTTGACATCTGGTAACATAATCCGTGGCAGTGATGATGTAACGTGGACCAGTCTTCTTCCCTGGAGGATTGATAGGTCCAACAAAATCTATAACTCATTTATCAAAAGTATGCAGGACCATCTGTGGTTTCAGGGCCATTTCATCTTTGCACGAAGGCTTCCCTATTCTTTGGAATGCATCACAAGCCCAAAATTATGCATGTGCATCGTTGTGTAGTGTGGGCCACCATAACCCAACACGCAACACCTTATGTGTAGTAGCCTTCCCTGGATAGTGGCATCCTGCCACTCCATGACCCTCAACCAAGATGTCCTGTGTTTCATGTTCCAAAAGATACCTTCTTAGCACTTCATCTACTCCAAGCTTGTATATTTGACTAGCAATCATTGTAAAATCAGTTGTGTGTGAAACCAACAATTCTTTTGCTGCACCAAATATTTAGCAGGCGCGCTTCCAGTGGTCAGAAAGTGAATAATATCAACAAAGTGTTCATTAACCACCTTAATAGCAAAATTTTTTTCTTCAGGTAGTCCCTCCTCAAGGCTGGTTGGTTCCTCCCCATTTTTGATGCGTGCCAGGTGATCAGGTCTAGCTTTCAATATTCCAAGCTTCACAATGATTTCAAAGTCATATTCTTGAAATAGTAGCAAACATCTACAAATATTACCCCCAATACAGGCTTATTGACTAGGTATTTCAAAGCATAATGGTTAATGAACATCTTAAAGTGCCCTCCTAGTAGATAGTGTCTATATTTTTGCAGAGCATATACCATGGCCAATCCTTCCCTTTCCATGGTTGAGTAGTTGCGCTTTGCACTGGAGAGCCTCCTACTGGAAAAAGCAATGGGGTGATCAATGTTTCCTTCTTCTGGCTGTGCTAAAACAACTCCAAGTGCTATACCGGATGCATCAAAATGTACATGGAAGACCTTGGACTAGTCTGGGAATATTAGAATAGGTGCAGTAACTATGTTTTCCTTCAGCAGCTCAAATATATTTTGACATTCCTCATCCCAGAAAAATGACACATCCTTATTTAACAATTTCTCCATAGGCATAGTGATCAAAGCATAGCCTTGAATGAACTTCCAGTAATATCTAGTGTGTCCCAGAAAGGAGTGTAACTGTTTTTCATTGGTAGGGACTTCTAGGTTGATAATAACTACAATCTTGGCCAGATCTACCATCAACCATTGCTGACACACAATATGGCCCAAAAATATTCCAAAAGGAATGCAGAATATACATTTCTTCAGTTTAAGATAAATCTTATGCTTCCTACAAGTGTCAAGCATCATGGGCAGGTTGGACGCATGCTTCTTTACCAACCCAAACACAATCTAATCATCTAAATACACCTCCAATAACTTGTGCATGGATTCTTTGAACACAGCTACTATTACGTGCGAGACGATAGAAGGTGTATTCTTCAATCTGAAAGGCATGAATTTGTATTGGAAATAACCCCATTTTGTTGCAAAAGTGGTCTTGCTTCGGTCTTCTGGTGCAATCCTGATCTAGTGGTATCTTGAAAATCCATCAGTGAATGAGTTAGCCTCTTTTCCAACCAAATTATCCAAGATATCATCTAAAAATGGAGTAGGGAAGGGGTCATGCACACATGCATCGTTCAGCTTGTGAAAATCCATGCAAATCCTTATCTCTCCCTTAGTCTTCTTTTCTTGAACAACCAATGGGCTTACCCAATCAGACTGCTCCACAAGCTTGATGATTCCTCCAGCAACCATATTCTCTAGTTCCTCTTTCACTTTTTGCTTATACTTAGGGTTTAATCAGTATGGTTGCTGCTTGACAGGGTGCCCATATGGTTTCAACGTGATCTTCATAACACCCAAATATCCTACAATTCCTTTGAGATCAGAGAACTTCATGGGAAACAGGTCTTGATACTTTGTCAGCAACTCTGTAACCTTTCCCATTGTTTCATCATCTTAATAATCTCCTAGTTTGGCCAACTTGGGCTATTCTTCTATCCCAATGTTGACTTCCTTCAACTTTAGGGGCTTAGTTATATCCACCATTCCTATTAAGGGCCCTACTACTGTGTGCTCCCCCTCGGACTCAGGGGTTGATATTTCTTGGATCTTCTTCCTTATATTCTACTGACAGGTTCCAATAGTTGAAAATATCTTTCATCTACGCTTCCCATGCTGGTGCAACACATTCTATCCAAGGCTGGGAATCATCAAAGACAAGTGCTTCTATATCCTGTAGGGCTTCGTCCAATCCCTCTGATCCCCCGACCAAGCCAAAGGTTGACAAAAAACTATCAGTAATTGTAATCCAATGGCGAGTCCCTTGGCACAGCTCCGTTTCCAAATACCATGTAGTAAGTATTGGTCCCAACTAATGGAAAAACAAGTGAACCCATTTGCTCCATGTCTTCTCATTCCAAACCTCCATCCACATGGCTAGGTGTTTGCGTGGATCACCTTGGCCATAGAAAAGATAAGTTGGTTGGGGTAGCGAGCTACTCAAAGCACAAATTCTATAGAAATTTAGTACAATATGCATGTATATTACTGGACTCCCTTGACCTAACAATTAAATCAACTGTTAAATACAGAATCCTTCTACTCAATTCTTTGCAGAAATTAAATTGACAATTGCAAACATATGAAGAAAATCAATCACACATAACAAGATGTTTTATTGGGAAAGCTTAAAGCTAAAAACCTCAACTATCATATATTATGTATATCATGGAATCATGAAACAATCTCATACAAATCTCAGGTCATAGAGCTCTTAGTACAATATACAATCGTCTCACACTGTCATACAAAAAATGGTTCACACATGCACCAATTTATTGCCTCCTAATAGCTTGCCTCCACTGCGCAATCCCTGCTGAAGAAGATCCCTAAATGAATTCGATATTGCCTTGATTTGACTGCTCAATCCTCATTGGAAACTCCAATGTTTGTGTAGATGCATTGAATGCATCACTATAGTCACAACTGATAGTCAAACACACCCTTTTACCTATCTCTCCACTAGGTCTCCACTAGATCTGACATGCAAGTAGTTAACTACTGTGTTTCTTCAGTTGCAAGTAAGACACTACTTGTGAATTAATTAAGTAATTAATTAACTCATCTTTCACTAGTGTATCTTTAGTTACAAATAGCACAAATGAGTTTAACTCACTTGGTTGAGTTAAACTAAATAACAACTCCCATAACTACTCTTCCAACTCTGTTACAACTGTGTCACACTCAGTTACAACGAAGTCCATCATGCATGAGTCACCAACCAACCTTGGAATGCGTAATTCCTTCAGCTAACTGGTTTTCCACATTAGTTAACTGAAATCAAGTGCTCCAAGAGAATAATTTTTTATTTATTGTCTGATTATCATTAAGGGCTAATAATAATCGACATGCATTCTATTTTTAGATATGCGATCTATAAATATACTTCACCCATGTTCTAAAAATAGAAACTCATCTAAAGATATAATTTTCTCAACCATCTAGAATTAGCATCCTGCTAATTTTAGAATATGCTCACCATTCTAAAAATAGACATACACCTAAAAATGCCTGCAGGCCCCACCTAGTGAAGGTGCTTAATTTTCACTAGGATCATCATCTTGTTGAATATCAACACTCCCTATCAAAAAGAAAGGGATTATCCTTCACCCCGATCCTGTCTCTATGGTATTCGAATTTTCTCCTGGTGAGCACCTTCTACAAAATATCTGCATCCTGATCTTCCGTAGGAATGTACTGAAGCAACATGATCTTCTGTTGCACAAAATCTTTGATATGATGATACCAGATATCTATATGCTTAGGTCTATCATGAAACACAGGATTAATCGAGAGTTTAATGCAACTCTGATTATCACAATGAATCACTCTATGATCTAAATGAGAACCAAACAAACCGACCAGGATCTTCCTCATCCAAATAGCCTCACATGCAGCTTGACTTGCTGCCATGTATTCCACTTCCATTGAATTGAGTGCCACAGATCTTTGTTTCCTACTGTACCAAGAAATAGCTGTAGATCCGATGCTGAAAACCCCTCCTAATGTGCTCTTTTTGTCCGTTGGGCTGCCTGCTCAAGCTGCATCTGTGAAGCCATGCAACTTCACCTCATTTGTATTTTTGTACCATAAGCCATACTCAGATTTTCCTCTGAGATATCTCAGGACATGCTTGCCCACCTTCTAAAAGATCTTGGTAGGCTTAACCATCGCTTGACTAAGTTGGTTCACTGCATAGCATATGTCTAGTCTTGTATTAACTAAATACATGACCGAACCCACCAACTGTCGATAGACAATAGCATCCACTACCTCTGCCAATGTAGCATCCTCTTTCCTCCAATTTCCTGGAAGAGGAGTATCCATGGGCTTGTAGTCCTCCATGTGAAACTTGCCGAGTATCTCTCGAGCATACTTGCCTTGAGACACAAACAATTCACCTTTTCACTACCATATTTCCAATCCAAGGAAATAATGAAGGAGACCCATATCCTTCATATCGAACTCCTTTGCAAGGTCCTCCTTGCATAAGTGTATCAGCTGCTCATCACCAGTCAGTATTAAATCATTAACATAAAGAACAATGATTAAAAGCTTACCCTCCACCACAATCTGGTATAGGTTTGCATCTGCCTCACTCTTGGTGAAGCCAAGTCTAGTGAAATAGTTGTTGATCTGAGTGTACCAAGCACGGGGTGCTTGCTTGAGCCCATACAATGCTCTTTTGAGTCTACACACATGTGACTCGCTGCTGAAGATCTAAAATCCTTTAGGCTGCTCATTAAACACTTCATCCTCAATGATCCCATTAAGGAACGTAGTCTTCACATCCATATGATGAATGTGCCAACCCATCTACGTTGAGAGAGAAAGGATGGTTCTTATGGAAGAATATTGTGCGACAGGTGCAAAGGTTTCTTTATAATCAATCCCCTTAATCTGTGAGAAGTCTCAGGAAAAAAATCTTGCCTTATACTTCTCAACACTCCCATCAACAACTTGCTTTACCTTGCAGATCCATATTGAACCTACCATTGATTTATCAACCGAACTTGGAACAATTTCCAAAGCACTATTTCTGACAATGGAGTCATACTCCTCCACCATTGAATCTACCCATGTGGGCTCCTGCACTGCTTCCTGAAAAGAATATGGCTTTGTCATGATACATTTTCTCATGAGAGCCATGTATCTAGTGAATCGGTTAGGAGACTGTCTCTGTCTGTGCTGTGAAGTAGGGGATCCTACATTTTGTGCCGCATCAAGCTTCACCCTCTCAGCTTTTTTGGTACAAACTCTACCAGTTCTGATGTTTGGCTCTGCGTGAGTGGACTCCTCCACTCCATGATCCTCATCCCGTGGCTGATCCACATCTTGAGGCTCATCTTTGCGAACAAGTAGTTCCTCCTCTGCATGCAAGTGTATCTCCCTCTCAAGCGACAACTTCATGGCTTTCTCCTCATTGAATTTTATATCTCATTGCACCACAATCATCCAAATGTTTGGAAAATACACACGATAATTGTGGGGTTTTTCTGTGTACCCCAAAAATATCCCAACTTCTGTAGTTGCCTCCAGCTTCTTCCTGGCATTCTTGGTCACATGAACATAAACAAATGAGCCAAAAATCTTAAGGTGAGAAATATCTGGTTTCTTACTAGTAAAAGATTCTTCAGGTGTACTCATTCCAAGTACTCAATGAGGACAACGGTTTTGCACATAAACCGCAGTGTTGCATACTTCCGCCCACAAGTGCATTGGTAGGCCCTGATCATACAGCATAGCTCGTGTAGCACCCACGATCATTTTTTTCTTCCTCTCTGCGACCCCATTCTACTGTGGGTTATGAGGTGCTATGAGTTCTCTTTGAATTCCTTCTTTGCTATAGAAGTATTTGAATTCATTCGAGATATATTCACCACCATTATTGCTCCGCGGAGCCTTCACTTGCTTCCCTGACTCTTTCTCCACCAATGCTTTAAACTCATAAAACTTTGAGACTGTTTGATCCTTATTTTGCATGAAGAAGATCTAGCATCTATGAGAATATTCATCAATAAAAATAACATAATACTTGTGTTTTTCTATTGAAGAAACTGAGAATGGTCCACACATGTCTGTGTGAAATCTCTCCAGGATCACCAAAGCACGGTTATCCTTTTTGTGAAAGGTGATATTCAAAAACTTACCCATAGTACATCCCTTGCACTGATCTGTCCGTGCAAGTGTACCCTTGGGAGGTCCAGTAGAAATCTGCTGCAAAATATTTAGGGCGTCATGGTGAAGATGGCCCAATCTCCTGTGCCATAATTCGCCCTCATCCCGGATCACCACTTCTTCTTCTTTTATCACCATTGCAGCGCAGCCATCTACCTCTAGCTTGTAGATATTCTTAAGTCAAATCCCTATCCTCTTGGTTTTACCCATTTTTTTATGTCGCAGGAAAGCTTTTCCATCGCTGAAAACAATTTCATAACCTATGTCCTCTAACATTGTGACTGAGACCAAGTTCTTCTTTAGAACTGGAACATGCATAACATCTTTCAACAGAAATGGTTTACCTAAATCCCTCTCAAAGGTAATGGTACCAATTCCGGTCACACTGTATCGTCCATCGTCGCCCATCTCTATATGCATTTGGAGATCTTTCTCCTCCAACTCACTGAACAACTCCTTATCTCCAGTCATGTGGAAGGAAGCACCACTATCAAGATACCACACCGATCCCATTGCACTTGAAACCAAGTATGCGATCAAAGAGAAATCAAGTTAAAATTGTGAGGAAAGGGCCTCACCAGATGCACCTACAATAGCCTTCTTGTTCTTCTTTTTCTGTGGGCAATTAGTGGCGAGATGCCCATGTTTGTGACACTGAAAACACTTCACCTTGGACAAATCCAGCTTCTTGCCTTTAGCCTCAGATTCTGGATGGGATTTCCTCCCCTTCCCTTTCCTCGCTTTGGCAGCTAAAGAAAAATCCTCTTCATCATCATGCTTTGATGAAGATCCATCCCTAGTACTCCACCTTATCTCCTCCTGCACTATATCCGACCAAAGTCACTCCCAATCCGATAGTTTCTCCCACCCATTAACAGAGACTTGATAACCATGCCAACTCTTTGAAATTCCAAGGAGAGCCAAGCTCACTAAGTCATCATCATCAACTGTGATTCCCACACTCCCCAGCTCATCCCTACATTGGAAAAACTTCGTGAGATACTTTGGAATACTGTCGCCCTTCTCCATTTTGATTTTTCTGGGTTTATCTTTCAGCGCCAACTTCCTATAGTCACTACTGCTTTGGAAAATATCTGTCAAAGCCTTCCACATTACAAATGGAGTGGATTTCCCATGAAGGCTTGACACAATATGGTCTTTCACACCTTCCAATATAATTATTCTTATCTTTGCCACTTTCTTTTTCCATGCATCAAGTAATGCAGCATTTGTCGAAGTGGGCTTAGGAACATCGCTATCGATGAACTCCTTCAAGCCATTATCTTCAAGCACTACCTCCATCCTGTCCTTCCAGGATATGTAGTTCAAGCTGCCCTCGAGTGCATACTCCAACCGCAACCCATTGAAAGCCATTTCAATGTTTACTCAACTGTCGCACCAAGAAATTCTTGCAGCAAATTCGAATTGTTCCACCAACACAACTCAGCATCGCTTCAATATTGCAATCTCCAATGATTAAAACTACTCCGATACCATGTATAAATTTAATACAATATGCATGTATATTACCAGACTCCCTTGATCTAAAAATTAAATTCACTGTTAAATACAAAATCCTTCTACTCAATTCTTTGCAAAAATTAAATCGCCAGTTGCAAACATATGAAGAAAAATCAATCACACATAACAAGATGTTTTATCGGGAAAGCTTAAAGCTAAAAACCCCAACTATCATATATTATGTATATCATGGAATCATGAAACAATCTCATACAAAGCTTATCTCATAGAGCTCTCAGTACAATATACAATCGTCTCACACTGTCATTCAAAAATTGGTTCACACATGCACCAATTTACTGCCTCCTAATAGCCTGCCTCCACTGCGCAATCCCTGCTGAAGAAGATCCTTGAATGAATTTTATCTTGCCTTTTTTTTATTGTGAAATCCTCATTGGAAACTCCAATGTGTGTGTAGATGCATTGAATGCGTCATTATAGTCACAAATGATAGTCAAACACACCCTTTAACCTATCTCTCCACTGGGTCTCCACTAGATCTAACATGCAAGTAGTTAATTGATGTATTTATTTAGTTGCAAGTAAGACACTACTTGTGAATTAATTAAATAATTAATTCACTCATCTTTCACTAGTGTATCTTTAGTTACAATTAGCACAACTAATTTTAACTTACTTAACTGAGTTAAACTAAATAACAACTCCCATAACTACTCTTCCAACTCTGTTACAACTGTGTCACACTTAGTTACAATGAAGTCCATCATGCATGAGTCACCAACCAACCTTGGAATGAATAATCCCTTCAGCTAACTGGTTTTCCACATCATTTAACTGAAATTAAGTCCTCCAAGAGAAAAAGTTATTATTTATTGTCTGATTATCATTAAGGGCTAATAATAATCGACATGCATTCTATATTTAGATATGCGATCTATAAATAGACTTCGCCCATGTTCTAAAAATAGAAAATCATCTAACGATATAATTTTCTAAACCATTTAGAATCAGCATCCTGCTAATTTTATAACATGCTCACCATTCTAAAAATAGACATACACCTAAAAATAGCATGCGAGCCCCACCTAGTGAAGGTGCTTAATTTTCACTAGGATCATCATCTTGTTGAATATCAACAACTTCATCATTTTACTACACTCCTTCCAATACTTAAAGATCCCTTTTTTCATATCCCAACAACACGTTGGGGTTGCGTGCATGGAAAGATCAAGTGCCCATAACCTCCATTCTTCTCGAAAAACATTTTCCAACTTTTCCAAAACCATTTGCAGTGACTCTAATTGACAGACTTTGTGGTGACTTGCCAGAGGTGCCATTTCTGCTTTAGCTGTGCCAAAGGCTAAAGTTGAAAGTCTTGTAGCAGCTCTAAAGGCCTCCAGATCGGAAGTGCAGACAATGAAGGCAGATTTTGAGCAACAAATCGTGAAATTGCAGGCCAGTGTTCAACTCGAAACTCTGCCAGAAGTGTGCACGCAGTGAGTGGCCTTAGTCAAGGAAGCTTCAGCCAGTATTTTTGCCACAATCGACAAGGTAACCGCACTACTAGAGAAAAATATGGGCCTGTGGACATCCATGCAGACGGATCCCCTTTCCTGAAAGACTTCAGAGGAACTACATGTTGAGGAGCAGGCGTTTGATGATCTTCAGGAGGCATTGCCTATGATTCTACCTGCTCAGAGGATGGCCCAGTTGCAGACAAGTCAGATATTGCGTGATGAAGTTGAGGAGCTGTGCAGAAAGAAGCACATCATGATATACCATATGAATCCATGGGTCAATGAAGTGATGAAGCTGTCACATGATCTGGATGATGCTACAAAGAAATTGAACCAAACATACCAGAGCATCAATCTAGCCGTAGAAGGGCTGACTTCGCAGAAACTGGTGGATACAGTGCAGAGTGAAGCCAACCAGAGCGTGGGTGTCCTTGCACCCTTCATTGATTCCATCAAGGAGCTACAGACAAAGATGAAAACCCCAGTACCACTGCGACTCGGTATGAGTCACAAGATTGTGTTGGGGGGTTGTTGGAGCGGGGTACCTTAGGACCATAATTTTGATAAAAAAAATAGAGTATTTTTTTAGTTTTGATTCGTGCACGCTAAGAAATGCATAGGTCAAGGGGATTTGGAGTGGGTCAAAGCCCCTTCATGAGTTGTGATGAGAAAAATGGTAGAACTAGGGGTCAAAAACCACTGTTTGCAGACCTTAGATGAGCGCAGGATAAAGATATAAAAGGAAGTCTAGATTGAGTTGGATAGGACAATTTTTGGTAGATTTTCTAAGTAAGTTTTGATAATATTATGATGTTCTGAGCTATGAAGTGAATCTGTAAGTGTCTGAAAGGCTCTTGTTTGTTGTGTACACAGAGACCTTAGTCCAGCTATGGGCAGACCTCGCTGGCTGTCTGCACTGGTAGATCTGAAGAAGTGTAAAGGGTTTTATCATTGTTAATTAATAAAGAAGTATTTTGGTATAATTATGAGTATAACATGCATCTGTGATATGTTGTATATGATTTATGTTATCTGTAATTGGATTGGTTGCGTACCTGCTTTTTTGTCTTATATGAATGTTGAATGCATATATTGTTATGAATATAATTCATAACGAATATAATAAATATAATTATTAATAGTTAAATAAGGATTATGTAAGTATTCGTTAAGTTAGTGAAAGGGCATGTCTAAAATACATGCCCATTCATAAAAGGCCACCTGCGTAGGTATATAATCAGGGCCTCATTGTAACATTTTATCATCATCTTTTATACATTTTATATATAATATATTATTATTACATTACCTCTTGTGTATTTTATGATTAAGTCAAAAAGGCTACAGCTTTGTTGCTCCATTTGGTATCAGAGGAGCGATATTCTCGCCTGGAAGGAAGCACCTACGCCATTGTTGGGTGCCTTCAGCTGTTACATGCGGTGCCTCGAATTGCTACCACTCGATGTCTTCATCAATGACGATGGACAATTTCAACAAAAAGTTGATTGAACTTGAGAGTAAGATCAATAATAATTCCGATAAATTCATTAAAATATTAACCAATCTTGAGGATAAGGTTACAAGAAATTCTGACAACATCAAAAAACTTCAAGACACAACAGATCAGATAGAAAGAAAAATTTGGCTAAATCATAGCGAGGCCACAGACAATCATAACAAAGCAATGCATAAGATAAACGCCATTTTGGACAAGATTAATCTAATGCAAAAACCAATATTCCCGAATATTGGACATAATCAATAGAACAATTCAGCCGATTCAGAAAAGAAGAAGAAGAAGAAGAAGATATTTGTGAAGATAATTATGAAGATGACATGTTTGAGAAGGAAAAATTGGATTATGAGAGAGAGGAGGAAGAAAACCATTCAAAATCTGAATCCAATTGGAAATATGAAGAAAGAGAAGAAGGAAATGTTTTTGATGAAGAAACTGATATGAAGATGGAAGGTTTTGAAGAAGAGGTTATGTCAAATTCATATTATGATTTACATGAAGATGAGGATGATGTCAACAATTATTGGGATGGAAAGACATCTGAAATAAACCTACCTAAAGACTACAATATTGAATTACACATAAGCATAGACCTTGAGACAAACAATAAAAACTTTGGAAAGGGAATACCCATGATCAGGGACACTAACTTCAGCAATAAAATCAATAAGGATAAGGAAGAAATACACAGAGAATTTAAAACCAACCACAAGATCAGTGAAAATGCAGTTGACAAGGAGATAGAACAATGTATTATGAGTGAACAGGATGGAAAGGGTTCTCCAACTCCCACTCCAAGAACTCTAGAAAATCTAATTTCACCGCTTAAGAATAATCCTCCAAGTACACCACGAAAGAAACCATCTCCTTCTAAAGCAGAGAAAGTTGAACGTAAAATGCGAAAAAAGGAAGGGGTTATTGGTTATCGTGTGAACTCTTTTTTTCAAAAACATGTTCCAGAATATTACTCAGCAGTTTCTCACTTTGAAAATCAAGGTCAAAGCTTTGTTGATATGGATTACACCGGTACTGACAAGGGTCCTAGATTTGATAGAGACTATGTGATGACCACTGTCGTGGCCGCTAATGGAACCTTCACCACCGTATACAAAGTCATGAACAGAATAGAAGGTTTCTCTTATGCATTGAAAAAAGTGCACTGTGATTCAAATAGATATAGCGAATGTAGTCAGCAAGCTCTCATCAAAGTTCAGGCAAACGCATTTTATTGGAGGTCATGGCATTTCAACACGCCCGTTTTTTCTGAAATCTATAAAAATCTATTGGAGAAAGGGGACTTTGAGGTCGTATACATTTCTGCCAGTTGCCCTGCTGATAGCGTATACCTTTCTGATGGTTTCTCTCCTGAGCGTTTCAAGAGTTTCAAGGAACACCTCCAAAAGATGTCATGGCTTGTCGTGCCATTCTCGAATGAAAATACGATTAATAAGCTTAGTAAGGCCTTTTTTAAGAGCTATGACGAACCCTGCTTTACTGTTCTAGATAAGAAAAACAGAGTTATAACCCTGATTGTGCGGTGGCCCTGTTCCACACGACTGTCTGCGTTGTTGACTCTGCCTCTAATCTTGCCCTGCCCCTATTACTCCAACGCTGCTTTATCCGCCTTGCACTCTGTTGAACAACCCGCAACCATCAAACACCGCTACTCAGCCTTTTACCTCCACTTCGGAAACCTTTCCACCAACACCGCGCAAATCCACCAGTCCATTCCTCTGTTTTTCCATGTCCACCTTTTGCAATTGCTGGCATTGCTGTCGTGTCCAGCATCCAATACTTGGTGGTATTGTCTCTACATTATCAACTCATTATCCGCCCGACGGTCCACGCTATCCGACCACCTTACATACCTTTTTCATGTAAAAATTGTGTTATCAAAACATGGTGACATTTATAAGTTACGATGGACAGTCTTGAATCTCGGTATAGTTAATTATAATTATAATTAAAAAATTTATATAATTCATATAATTTATAATTATATAAAATGTATAATTTATAATTACATAAAATATCAATATATATATTAAAAAAAAAATCTATATATATATATGGATAAGCACAAGAAGAAGGAATTATGAGGGCATATAGCTTTGAGGACAAAGATTTTAAGGAAAAAGGGATAAGCCCTAATTACAAGGGAGTATGAGGATGAATTATACATTCAAGATGACAACACAAGTGAAGAAAGTTGGGAAGAAATTAAGGCAAAGAAAATTAGTATCCATAAAACTTTGAGGACAAAGTTTCTGAAGAGAAGGGCAATGTTATGAATATAATTCATAATGAATATAATAAATATAATTATTAATAGTTAAATAAGGATTATGTAAGTATTCATTAAGTTAGTGAAAGGGCATGTCTAAAAGACATGCCCATTCATGAAAGGCCACCTGCGTAGGTATATAAGCAAGGCCTCATTGTAACATTTTATCATCATCTTTTATACATTTTATATATAATATATTATTATTACAATACCTCTTGTGTATTTTACGATTAAGTCAACAAGCCTACAACTTTTTTTCTCCATAGATCTATTACTGTAAGAACTGAATGTCACTTTACTAAGATTGTTGAAGGGATTGTGCAACCCTTTATCTTTGCGTGCGCAGGAGAGCCTACGTAATTTGACCAAAATATTCTTGGTTAGGGTTTTTGGGTTGGGTTTTTGTTGCGAAGGCCACTCTGCTATCATTATAGATCTGAAGACACCCACATCATTTAATTCTCTCTCAGGGTGTGGAAACTTAGTTCTAACACCCCCCCATACTTCTTCAGGTGAGACTTTGACCTGCGCAAGTAGGTCACTGCTGAAAGGGCCAGTAGTAAGAGGGTTTTGTTGGTTAAGTTTAAATCTAAACTTGGGTCAAGACCCCTCAAGCCAAAAAATGTTTGTTTCCGAGATCGGGATAATTTTGTGAGATTGGGTGATGTGGTGGCCATCAAAGCCTAAGTTAGAAGATTGGTTTGAGAACAAAATTCAAGAATTTTCCATTTAGGAAAACAAAAGTAAGAAGTTGTCTGTTGAAGATTGGAAACAAAAATATATTTTCACAAAGGTTCATGAGATTTTCTTTGTGACCTTTACAGAAGTTGAGTTCCAAACTTGTTGGAAGGATGATAAGGTCAATCAGTGGACACCTGAGTTGATCCAAAAGTTGGAGCAGACCAATATTTCCATCACCTTCACTGTAGATCATTGGATTGACAAAATTTTGGGTGGGTTTGTAACAAATTTTGCAGTAGATCAGTTTGTGTCATATGCTGAAGCTGAAAGGAGGTTCTTCAAGGGACTGAGAGGTAAATTCATATGCTCTTTGCCTTTGCTGATTAGGATGCTATTGTGTGAAAAGGGTGTTTTGTGCAGTCACACTGAGTGAATGACCCCAAACAAGATAGAAAGAACTACGCATAGCGGAAAATATTATCAGGTTAATCAGAGAGGAGACAAATCTGTATACAACCCTATGGGAAATTCACATGATAGTGATATAGACAGCGGTGAGGCTACGCACGCTGGAGGTAGCCCTATTTCTACTGCACATTTGAACTCGCACAGGGGTAAGACATCTCCTACCCCTCCACCACCTCCACTAGGAGGAGATATGGTTGTGCCTATGAAGCTACCCACCTTCAAGGGTGTGGGAGATGAGGACATGGATAGGTTTTGGTTTGTTGCATATGTAGTATGGACTACGCACAATGTTAACACTGATGTTGTCAAAAGAGCGCACCCATCTATGGGGTTTGAAAGTCGTGCACTAGACTGGTTTATGGGATATCTGGCTTAACATGCTAATCCTACTATTGATGAGATCAAGGATGCTTTGAAACAACAATTCAGAAAACCACAGTCCTACTCACAGTGTGTAACAAAGTTGAAAGATATTAAACAAGAACCGAATGAATCTGTTTGGGAGGTGGATCAACAGTTGAGAAACGAAACCATTTGTTGGCATGAGGGGTCCTAACCTAGGTTCAAAGTTAAGCTTAACCAACAAAATTCTCTTACTACTATCACTTTGTGTAGTTACCTACTTGTGCATGTCAAAGTCTCACCCAAAGCAGTATGGGGGGTGTTGGAACTAGATTTCCACACTCTGAGAGAGAACTAAATGATGTGGGTGTCTTCAGATCTATAATGATAGCAGATTGGCCTTCACAACAAAAATCCGAACCAAAAACCCTAACCAGGAAGATTTAGGTCAAATTACATAGGCTATCCTATGCGCACATAGATAAAGGGATTCACAATCCCTTCAAGAGTCTTAGTAAAGTGACATTCAAGTCTTACACTAACAAATCAATGAATTCAACATTCATATAAGACAGAAAAATAGGTACACAATCGATCCAATTACAGATAACATAAATCGTAAGAAACATATCACATAAACATATCACAAATGCGTGTTATACTCAAAATTATCCCAAAATACTTATTTATTCATTAACAGTCATAAAAACCTTTACACTTCTTCAGATCTACTCGCGCACACAACCATCAGGGTCCGCACACAGCTGGACTAAGGTCTCCGTGCACACAGCGAGCAGGATCCTTTTAGACACTTACATATTTTCTTCATAGCTCAAAACATCATAATATTATCAAAACTTACTTAGAACTTCTACCAAAAACTTTCCTATTCGACTCGATCTAGAATTATTTTTATATATTTAGCCTGCGCTCATCTAAGGTCCACAAAATTTATTTTGTGACCCCTAGTTCTACCCTTTTTCCCATTAAAACCCATGAAGGGGATTTGACCCACCCAAAAGCCCCTTCATAGGTGCATTGCTTAGTGAAAACGACTCAAAACTACAAAAATACTATATTTTTTTATCAAAATTGTGGTTGTAAGGGACCCCGCTCCAATAGGACCCCAACACAATGTTGTGACTCGTCCCAATTCACAGTGATACTGGTGTCTTAATCTTTGTCTCCATCTCCTTGATGGCAGTAATGAAGGGCGCAAGGACACCTGCACTCTACGTTGTATCCACTAGTTTCTGCGAAGTCATCCCTTCTGTGGCTAGATTGATGCTTTGATATGTTTGGGTCAAGTTATTTATGGCAGCATCTAGATCCTGTGACAGCTTCATCACTTCATCGGCCCATGGGTTCATATGGTCTATCACGATGTGCTTCTTTCTGTGTAGCTCCTCAACTTCATCATGCAATATTTGACTTGTCTGCAATCAGGCCATCCTTTCAACAGGTACAAATGTAGGGAGTGCCTCCTGAAGATCATCAAACGCCTACTCCTTTGCACGCAGTTCCTACAAAACCTTTCGGACAAGGGGATCCGTCTGCATGGATGTCCACATGCCCATAGCTATCTCCAATAACGTGGTTCCCTTGTCAATTATGGGGGAAATACTGGTTGAAGATTCCTTGACTAAGGCCACTCACTGTGCGCACACTTCTAGCAGAGTTTCGGGTTGAAGCTTGGCTTGCAATTCCACGATATGTTGCTCAAAATACACCTTCATTGCCTGCACTTCCGATATGGATGCCTTTAACACTGCTACAACACTTTCAACTTTAGCCTGTAGTGTAGCTAAATCATGAATGACAACCTCTGGCAAGTCACCACAAAGTCTGTCAATTAGAGTCTCCAATTCCGCGTGCTATGTTATTGTTGTCTGTAGCCTCGCTTAAGCTTGGATAGAATCCTTTGTTTTTTCCGCGATATTCTGCTCAACTTCACTTAGTTGTTTGTGCATGGGCGCCTCCCTGCACTACATCTCATCTGTGATAATTGTTTGAATTACATGTAACTTACCACTGGGTAGCATCGACAAGTCTACCCCAACTTCTGGGTAGGTTTGCACCTGCGCGTGCAATTCAGCTTATTCTACAATGACTGTTGCACCTAGGAAGGGGCAGATCTTGTTGTCCATCATGCTGATGATCATACTTGTATGCTCACTCGCTTGATTCACTCTCGCCTAGATGTTGTTGGTCTTCAGCTGCAGCACTTGCAATCCCGACTGTAATGCTTTGACAATAGCCTTGTTATATTCTTCCATCGTTGTCCACCTATCTTCGAAGGCATATGAAAACACATTTGCTATCTTATCAAGGTCCTCCTTCGTTAGTGTGACGTCCTCTGTTCCTCCGACCTTCGAGCCTTCCCTCTTCTTACGCGTGCCCTTGGGGGTCTTATCGCCGCATTTAGTGCCTCTGGGAGACTTAGCTCCAATATCATCCAGACCATCTAGGCCTCCAAGATCCAACTCTTCTTCTCCTATAGGCTCTTTCTTTGTTTCTTTCTCAACCTCATTCTCGACATCCTTTTCAACTTCTTTTTCTGCTTATTTTTCCTTTGTTTCCTATTTTCTAGATGTGGAGGTTGTGACGGGCATAGCAGAGTCTAGCCCATTCTTCCATGCTTCAGGCCAAGTCTCAAGGACTTGGTCAATTTCAGCTTCCGTGACCATGTATGGTAGGTTGTACCAAACTGGGTTCTTGCGTGACCGGATATGTACATTGTGCATCGTCACCTAGAAAGATGCAATAGCTTTGTACTTAGCATAAATGGCCTGGGAAAATTGAGGCCGTGAGTGAATAGATGCTGCCATCACACCTTCAAATAAAACCCAAAATATTTTATTCTCCTTTACTCTCTGTGGGTCTGGTGAATCCCATAGATTGGCATAGAGTGCTCCATCGCACACACCAGATTCGACCTCTGGGAGGACTGCGCCCTCTAGCATCTCCCACGCAATTAAAGAAATCAACATAAGCAGCCATGAGTAGCTAAACTTATTTCCTTCCTCTTGCGCCTCATGCACATTCTCCAGGAATTCCTGGCAGAGATATTGGGACCAATTATAACTGACTTCCTTCTCGCATTGTGTTTCTAGTGCGATAATGTGTACAGGGACCACCGTAGGTCAACATTTGTGCATTAGCTTGCATCCCAATACTAGGGTTCAAAGACATACTGCTGGATTGTCAATTTACTGTACTAGGAACCCCTTGGAGTTGCGCCTTACCTTGTAATATTTCTTAACTTTGGCAGCGACTTTCAGCTCATTACTTTTCCCAAAACTGGACATGGGATGGGGCCCCTTCTTGGGTAGGCCGGTAATTCGGTAGATCTGTGCAACATCTATTGGGATTCTATTCATGATCCATAAACATCCATCATGGATGAGCGCCAGCAGCTGGCAAACATAGATGTTAGTGATGGGATACATGCCAAAGTGGGGAATCCTCAGCAGATTGATAATCCTCGCATTCCTCAGATCACATGCCCATGAAATAGGCTCTACCTTCACCACTCCATCATACAATATGGGCTCTAGGTAATATTCAGGTGCTAGCTTAGGGAATGTCTCCTCATTCCCCAAATCATAGTCATCAAGTTTAACCAGGGGGAGTTTCCCAAATATGTCCCCCTCCAAAGTGACTTCCTTCGGGATCAATGGCACCTGCAAGTATGTGCGCACTGTGTCAAAATATTTCGGCACCCTCACAGAGGGTCTGCGCGGCTTGATGTATTTTTGGAGCCATGAGATGGGTTCGATGAAGAGTGCAGCCTCCTCAATCGTGCTCATGGGTCTCTTGGTTGGGTCGCGTGTAGGGGACCTATCCTTCGTCACCTGGTGCGGGGATGCGAATTGTCAAGGCGACGTCTGTGACTTGGAAGATGACCCCTTGGTCATCTCTCCCTTTCCTTTAGCCGATGTGGACACGACTTCTTCGATTTCTAGTACTACTTCATGAACATCATCAGTGTAATATTCCTAATTAGCAACAGCTAATTGGAATATTTGATTTTTGTATAGTTTTTCCGACTATAGTTTATTAATAAATAAAAGTGAGAAGAGGGGTCTAACTCAATTAAGTAAAATAAAGTATCTCCCTAGTAGCACAACGTTATAACTTATGGGGAGCCATGGGGGTCCAACACCACGTAGAGGAGGGGGCCCACGTAGCCTCTAGGAGCTTCTGCGCAGATTGAGGAGGAGCACGTGGAGGAGAGGGAGACCACGTTAGGGTTTTGGAGAGAGGCCAGCGTTATAAAAGGTGGGAGAGCCTTCTCATTTGGTATTCTTGTTGTTGATGATATTTGAGCCAGACTTTTGTCTTCTTGAGCACGCTGGCTGTTTAGCCTGTCTGCAGCACTGTTTAGTGCGTTGAGTGTCTCCGGTCGGAGATCTCACCCTTAGCCCCGGGGGACTTCGAGTGCCTGCTCGGGTAAGGTCATTTCTTCAGTCTTTAGCGGGAGGTTTGGTTGGTTGTTTTGCCGAGGAGCTGGGCTTCTCTTGTGATTGCGCAGTCCCTGGGAGAGAGGACGCAGTTCTACTTGGAGGTGTTCCGTTGCGAGGTTTCTACAGGAGTTTCAGTTGATATCCGGAGTGGAGGATCAGTGTTTGCCAATAGGAGGTTTCCCGAGGAGTTTGTGGCACTGTTTCAGCTATTATCATTTGGCATCTGCGCTGAGCCTTGGAGGGCAGCGTAATTCCTTGAGGAGGGACTTTCTGGTGATTTTCGGACGCTGACCATTTTTGATATGGTTTCTGTGTTTTGTCCGGGTTGGTGAGTACAGGTGGTCCGCAGATTTTCAGCTCATTCCGACAAGGGGATCAGCCCCTAGTTTTCAGTCTATTCCAGCAGCAGCAGTTTTACGGCAGATTTCCAGCAGCTGGGACGCAGTTTCTTAGAGCAGCCATTTTCTGTCTTTCTGAGAGAGTTCTCCACTTGCCTTGAGCAAGAATAGGTGCTATCATTCCGATCATCTATTGTATTTCTTTATATTCTCATATTAATAAAATGGCTTAGCATTCCCGTAATTTTTATGAGTATTTGCTTTATGTTCTATTTCTGGCATTTTCTATATTTTCGTATGCTTGTATTGATGTCTATTTCCCTTTCGGGATATTACAGTGGTATCAAAGCATAGTTCTGGCTTAGCCTGTGGTCTATGACATCGGGAAAGAGATCATACAGAGGTTTTCTAGAATTTTGGAGAGCAATAGCAGTTGCAGTACCAAAAACGAAACTGGAAAAAGGGCCAAAATACAAAGGGTCAAATTTTGAAGTTTGGAATTAGAAGAAACCCTTTTGAGGTTTTTCTGGGTTTTGGGCAAGGATCACCTTCCCAAGTTCCTAGAATTTTCTGAGTAGTTTTCAGTGGGTAAATCAAAGGCCAAATACAAGCCGCAGTATAGTTTTGGAGCAGCAGTGTCATTTCATGAGGAGCCTGTAGACACATAGCAGGAGGAGCCGATGGCAGGTGATGATGGTGCAAAGAGATTTGGGGAGATGCTCCTCAAATCAGTACAGGATCTGTCGAGGCAGATTGAGGTGATGGGATAGAGATTCACTATTGTGGAGGCTAGACAGCGTGAAACCCCAAGGGGTTTCCAAATTGGCGAAGGTTCAGGCACATCCCACCATTTGCCGGAGCATGATGCCACTCAGCATATGGCATCACATACACCCACACGTTCTACCATGCCCACTTTTCTGGGTGTGGACACAGGGGCAGGAGCACAGCAGGAGCCAGAGCCTGGCCACATGGGTGATTATTTTGCTGAGTATCAGGCATATAGGCAGGAGTTCAGGGATGCCCTTCCATTCAGAGATTTTGTTCATCTCCAGCGGGATAGCAGACCTCGCAACTTTCACAGATGGAACAGGAAGTCACATGACAGGGGTTTGTGGCGCACAGTGGGTAGACTCCATCTACCAACATTTGACGGGTCATCCGAGCGTTTGGAAAAAGCTTGGGTGGAGAAGTTGGATACCTCTCTCTAGCTTGACCGAGTATCGGAGAGGGAAACCATCAAAATGGTTACCTCGCACTTGGAGGATGAGAGCACACAGGATTGTACGGAGTTCGAAGATACACCTAGTGTGACAGAGGACTCACCCTCATTAGAGACCTCCTTGACTGTGTTGGTTGATATCGTAGTGGAGAAGGTAGAGCCTACACCAGTAGAGCCATCCATTGAGGTGATGACCGGAGTCGTGTTCGAGTCTTCGGGTGGTAGTAGCACATAAGAGATGGGTGAGGCGACAGGAGATGTATCCACATTCGATGAGGCACTAGGAGATACAGAGGGATTGGATGATGGTTGCAGATAGCGGTATCATCGGCTTCGGGCAGACCTTCGAGTTTTCAAAGGGAAGGCCACGTCAGTACAGGAGGCCATTTTGTTGTAGGACAAGGAGTTGGAGGGCATGAGAGTGGCTCGTGCCAAGACGGCGACCAAGTTGGCTTGCATTGGGGAACGACTGGATTCCCTAATGGTACAACCTGAGGGCACGTTGGAGCGTCAGTTCATTCCCCTTCAAGCATGCATGGACGGGACTGGCAGTGTTGTTGGGTTACCTCTTCCCATTAGAGAGAGAGAGACAGAGCCACCTAGTCAGATCTCATACGTTGACTTGGATAGCGGTATGAGACAACTAGAGTTGCACAGGGTACATCATCCACATGTTGAGGTTGGATGGCGAGAGATTTTGAGTTGGTACCCGATGGAGTGGGTTATGGAGATGGTGGTGAACCCAAGTATAGTTCAGCAGGAGTTTCCAGGTGCTGGGAGTATAGGAACCCTAGATTGGCATTGGGATCCAGGTGGGATCATCTATCATTTTCCAGGCAGGTCGATTGACTATGTCTTGGAGGGTACAGTGGCCTAGCAGTTGAGCATGCACATTTGCTAGGGGAGTTTTGGTTAGCTCCAGTGGCCAACTAGTTTATGGGAAGACTTCCTAGGTTGTCTTGGTATGACACTTATACACGGGATCACGGGGTGGTCAACATACCTTGGTAGGATCCTGTCGGAGGAGGTGGCATTGGCAGGCCACCAGATGGTGCCTTGTATGGGGCCCAGGATTCTTCACCTTTGGGTGGGGCACAAAGGACGCAGCGGAGCCGAGCAGTGGTGGTAACACTACTGACACATAGGGAGATTCACTTCTCGGACCCCTCGAGGAGGATTTGGAGTGATGATCCATTTTTCGGCGGGTATAGTGATGCGACGGTGGAGATGATGATACCGATTGGAGGAAGTCCAACATATAGAGGCACAGCTCTAGGACACTACATCCAGGGATGTGTGGGAGCCTCTAGCATTGATCAGTGGACTTCCGGTGGACACGGAGTTGCATGGTGTTGTACCATAGTGTGTGGGATTGCATTGTGGAGTAGGAGTGTCCTACATCACATTGAGAGCATGCGAGGAGTGACCGATGTCTGGACACAGTCATGGCACGAGACGGTACAGGGTGGTGCAATAGTAGCTTGGGGTATCCAGCAGTATACAGAGGTATGCCTCAATGTGCAGTGGCATGTCGAGGAGTACATGGATGATCAGTGGTATGCGAGGGCATACGGTGCTGCACAACAGGGTTTTAGAGTGTTGCATCCAGGGAGACTCATAGATAGGGACACCAGGCTTACCTTTGGGAGTAGTTCACCCAGGATCGATGAGGAGACATATGAGCGAGCAGGTATAGTGATGCAACGGTGGAGATGATGATACCGATTGGTGGTAGTCCGACAGGTAGGGGCATAGCTCTAGGTCATCACATCCAGGAATGTGTGGGAGCCTCTAGCATTGAGCAGTGGACTGCTGGTGGACATGGAGTTGCATGGTGTACTACCGTAGTGTGTGGGACTGCATTGTGGAGTAGGAGTGTCCTACATCACATTGAGAGCTCGCGAAGAGTGACCGATGCCTGGACGCAATCAGGGCACGAGACGGTACTGGGTGTTACGACAGTAGCATGGAGTATCCAGCAGTATACAGGGGTATACCTCAGTGTGCAGTGGCATGGCGAGGAGTACATGGATGATTGGTGGTATGCGAGGGCATACGGTGCTGCACAGCAGGATCTTAGAGCATTGCCGCTAGGGAGACTCATGGACAGGGACATCGAGCTCACCTTTGGGAGTAGTTCACCCAGGATCGATGGGGAGATGGATGAGCGATACTTGGCGGTATCTGTGGAGACTCATACACCTGCCTCTCTTCTACATCACTCACTGGCACATCCGATTTTGTTGTTGTCCTTTAGCACTTTGGGCATGAGCAGCGGGGTACGCGAGGCTCACCCAAGATATTTGGATGACACTCAACACACTAAGGGAAAGACTTCTCAGCAGTGGCACTGGGTTGGAGCGCTAGTTGACAGCCACAGGTTAGGGGATGAGATGATCCTTTGCAGTAGTGGCACATCAGTCATTGTTGGGCCTACGCTTGGGGAGCAGGTCATGAGGGAGACATGCATCGTTTTTCCCTCTGGGCATGTTGAGATCATGCATGAGCAGAGGATACTGGGTTCAGCAGAGGTAGCATCCCAGCATACGTATGGACTCCAGACATTGTATCTGCACTTCATCGAGAGGGTGGATGGCATATTCAGTGTAGATGAGGTGGCAGAGGTAAAACAGGAGGGCATTCCTTCTGTATGCCAGGGTGAGGACTCTTCTTCATATGAGTCCATAGGATCAGTTGAGGTCGCTTCTGGGGAGCGAGAGCAATCACGCAGAGATGGAGACAGTAGACCAGAGCTGCATTCCAGTATACAGGGTGAGCAGTCAGGGAACTCTATGGGAGATGCCCTAGGCGATGAGACACTTGTGACGATCCAGTCAGAGCTATATGTGATGGAGCCTGAGTCAGTAGAGGAGGATGCTATGCACATCATGCATGATAGTCCTTTGAGGGAGAGCCAGATGGAGGCTCACATCGAGTCGATGATGGATATGCAGCTAACATTGGGGTCAGCCTTTGAGGAGGAGCAGTCAGATGCACAGACACCGGTTGCAGATCCATATCTTCTAGAGATGTTGGAGGATGATGGGACTGTTATGCAGAGGGATAGTAGACAGCAGGAGCTGTTGGATATGGTGGAGCATCCATCTTTTCGCCGACACATTGATGAGATACAGATAGATGTACATACAGTCGGTCGAGTTGCAGCACTTTCGGTGAGTAGTACTCTCCAGGAGTACATCGATGGAGCTTGTAGCATATCTTGCCCACTTTGGCCCATTATAGAGAGAGGGACTTCCTTCTACAGGCAACTCTCATTGGCAGACAGGGCAGAGCAGTGGGAGTTGATTACGGGTTGGCGGCAACACTCCAGGCATGTTCCATATGCCGTTGTTGTTACTACATCGGATTCTACTTCCAGGATGGACTGGCGGGAGATCATGAGTTGGTACCTTCTTGACGGTACGGTACTCTTCGTAGGGAGGACAGCGGAGCAGGGGCCCTTGGACATAGTAGGTGTTACAGATCCCAATTGGTAGGAGGGCACCGGTTGTCGTTACTTCAGGACTCCTTCCCGATTTCAGGAGAGCAAGATCAGCATGGGATTGAGTCAGAACTTGGATTGGAGAGAGGTGATGAGTTGGTATGTAGTTGGATGGGTAGCATATGCAGCTACAGGTACAGCGCAGCAGGAGCCCGGGAGCATTGATGCTTGTTGGTGGTCTTCACCCCTTAGAGCATTGGTGATAGCCAGAGACAGTGCACAATTCGAGCCATGGGACTTGGGCGATTATTGGCCACGGTGGCGATGGGATCCGGGAGGATTATTGGTTGGCTGGGACTGTGAGAGGTCACTTTGGGACCCTGGCATTGAGAGATCCCTTCGTATCAAGGTGACGCAGAGGTCAGAGAGGTTTCAGTGGGACCCAGGCACATTTTTCAGTATCGATGGGGAGCATCAGCTAGAGAGGAGGCTTATTCAAGCGTTGCTTGAGGACAAGCAATTTTTGCGGGATGAGGATGCCACTTGGGAGAATGAGAAGATTTTGCAGCATCCATCACTTCAGTTGCTTGAGGACAAGCAACATTTTGCCGGGGGAGACTGTAATATTCCTAATTAGCACCGCTAATTGGAATATTTGATTTTTGTATAGTTTTGCCGCCTATAGTTAATTAATAAATAAAAGTGAGAAAAAGGGGTCTAACTCACTTAAATAAAATAAAGTGTTTTCCTAGTAGATGCAACGTTGTAACTTAAGGGGGGAGCCAAGGGGGGCCACACACCACGTGGAGGAGCCAATGAGAGAGAGGACGTTGGTTTTGGAGGGAAACCAATGCTATGAAAGGTGGAGGAGCCTCCTCATTTGGGCATTCTTGTTGTTGATGATATTTAAGCTAGACTTCTGTCTTCTTGAGCACGCTGGCTGTTTAGCCTGTCTGCAGCACTGTTTAGTGCGACTGAGTGTCTCCGGTCGGAGATCTCACCCTTAGCCCCGGGGGACTTCAAGTGCCTGCTCGGGCAAGGTCTTTTCTACAGTTTTCAGCGGAGGATTTGGTTGTTGTTTTGCGGAGGAGCTGGACTTCTTTTGGTGACTGCGCAGTCCCTAGGAGAGAGGACGCAGTTCTTGGTGGAGGGGTGCTATTGCGGGGTTTTCTGCAGGAGATTCAGTGTTATTCGGTGTGGAGGTTCAATATTTATCAGTTGGAGAGTTTCCTGAGGAGTTTGTGGCTCCATCTCAGTATATTTCATCTGGCATCTGCGCTGGGCCTGGAGGGATAGCGTTTTTCCTTGAGGAGGGTTTCTGGGGTGATTTTCGGAGGTGGTCCATTTGGTTTATGGTTTCTGGGTTTTGTCCGGAGCAGTGAGTACAGGTGATCTACAGATTTTTCAGCTCATTCCGGCGTGGGGATCAGCCCCTAGTTCCAGTTCATTCCAGCAGCAACAGTTTACGGCAGTTTCTTCCACCAGCTGGGACACAGTTTCTGTAGCAGCCATTTCCTGTTTCTGAGAGGGTTCTTCACTTGCCTTGTGCAAGGATAGGTGCTCTTATTCTGATTATCCATTGTACCCATTTATATTCTCAGATTAATAAAATGGCTTAGCATTCCTGGCATTTTATGTGTACTTGCTTTATATTCTATTTCCAGCATTTTTCTATATAGTTGTATGCTTGTATTCATCTTTCCTATGAGAATATTACACATGTATTTTGAAT
>CM076577.1:796328739-796439396 GCA_034641835.2 Pinus albicaulis | reverse complement strand
AATCCAAAAAACAATTAGGATTTGTTTGCCTTAGAAAATAAAACTTTCTATCATAAACCTATAAAAATCCCTTTGAAAGAATATTGCGAAAATCTTAAGTTTATGATAGATTTTAATAAAACTGCTCTTTGAACAAGATAGCGCATAAATAAATAATATATACCTTTGATAAAACGCATTGGTCGCAGATCGCATAGCGCAGAAAACAGAATTGGTTAATGAATATCTTTTGCGCTCTTTTCAAACATGTGCTTTTGCGATTTTGCGTTATGCGCTCTTTTCAAATATGCGATCATGCGATTTCGCGATATGCGCTTTTGTGATTTTTGCGATATGCGCTTTGCGCTATTGCGCAATTCCCATTTTTGCGCTATTTTTTATGACTGTGATGACTTCATATTGCGATATTGCGACATTGCGATATTGCGATATTGCGCAGCAAATCGCAGATCGCAATGTCGCAGATTCATGTAGGCGCGCTATCCCAAGGCAATCTTTCCATATGTCAAATCCGTTATGCACTTTAATGATTATATTAAATGATTGGATTGATTATTAATGTGAAATGAGATTGTGTTTAGAGTGAAAGTCGTTTCACAATTAAAATATTATATTTCATCCGCGTTCATATTCAAAACAGTCTCATCATCTTTCTAATATCATTACTCTCATTTATTCGTAAAACGCAGGCACGAAGGAGCGAATTACTATACAAAGCTTCTGATATACACTATGGGTAAGAAGGAGAAGAGCTCAAATTCTGAGAACAAAGAAATGGCTTCGCTATACGCAGACACCGCCTGTAACAAGGATGCTGGCATATCCACTTGGGAAGGAATGTACAATCTGTTAGAAGATGAAAACCCTGTGGTGATAAAAGTTGTAGCTACAACAGGTTCCAAAGATTCGTCTGAAGCAAATCTTAGAGACTTGGCTTGCTCATTTTTGCATAGAATAGCAGCAAGGCCAAGGATTCTCCCATACACAGACATGGTGAGATGGGTCCTGGACAGCGCTGATATTTCAGACAGGAAATTCAAGACTCCATCTGAAGAGCTAATTGGGTCATTTACCATAGAAGATGCGAGATTAATGTATAAGCTGCCAGAACCACAGGCGACTTACAACAAAAAATTCATGGAAGATTTTGCCAGAGAACACGCAAATTTGGCAGAATGCACAAAGGAGTGGACTAAAAGAAGTGAACCATTGAAGAAAAAAAAACAAGAGAGCAGCTATCTCCAGGGGATTTTCAGGAATTCAAGTTGTACAGAGAAAGGAGACTAATTCCTATTCCTTTGGATAATCTACGCTTAGAGCCTGCAAAGGAGCAAACTCCTAGTGTTAGTCTTAACAGCAATTCAAGCACAAGTAAATCCAAATCAAAATCTGACAGAGATTCTGAACACTCCAATACATCCAAAGAAATGGAAGATAAAATGGAAGAATCCATTAAAGATTCTGCACAATCTAAAGAGCTTTCTCAACAGCAAATTTTGATTTCTCAACAAACAAATCCTCCTCCACCCAATGTACAGCAATAGACAGTCACCATTGAGTTAGATAAAGAATGGGAAACCTTTAATCAATTGATTAATGTAGAAGGACAAAATGTACAGACCCCTGTCCAAATAACCAAAGTTTTGAACACAGGAACAAGCAGCACAGCCGCAGTAACAGAGCACATACCAATCACACCCTCCTCTGAAATTGTACTTAATGTAGAGGACATTCCTCCTCTGGATGTATTTTATAGCCCAAAATACAAAGCAGTAGTAAAGAGACAAAGGAAAAAGAGAAAAATAGAAAGTGCAATTTCTACTGAAGCAGAACAAGTAGATGTTTTGTGGAAAGATCCTGCCACAGAGCCTACTCATAATCTCACTAAGTTATCTCAAATAACAGGAGCTTATGCTTCTGCAACAATTGATAAAGCAGTTGAGATACAAATTTTGTTGGATGAAAAAGAAGAACAGATAAAGGCTCTGCAACAGCAATTGCAACAGGTACAGGCCAATCAGGAAGCACAATTAAAACTTGAAGAGTTACAACAACAACTTCAAGAAATCCAAGAATAGCATAAGGATGATCCTAAGCTTCCAGAATTCATTTCAGAAACCATCTCTTTGAACAATCAACTACTACAATAAGAGGAAGTTTTCTGCCAAAAAATATTGCAATGGAATTCTTTGTGCCAAGAAAGCGATAAAATCACAAGTCATGTCGTAGATCTACGAAATGATTATGATTTGATTATTGAAAAGATCAATGATTATCTAGCATGGCAAAAGACGGAAGAAGGCAGAAAAGCTGGTGCACCCATCATTAACGAGAACCATAAAGAAATACTGTTCAGTAATTGGGATGCACAAATCAGAAGAGCAGAAAGGGCAGCAGAGGAGGCATCTACAGTGGCAAACACTCTCACTGATTGTGTAAATGACAATTTACACAAAGCTAACTTGATTTCTGAAACTGTTCCAGGTTATCTCCCACAGGCGAATCAATTGCAAGCAGAATGGAGGCAAAAGGCAGCAGAAAGAGAAAAATTCATCCAAGGGCTGACAATATCTCATACTGGATGTACTTGGTAAAGCCACACAGTCAGCACAGTGCACTCAATTGTATTATCAATGCTACAGAGAAGATTGCTCCTACGCTTGCCGACTCTGTCTTCTCAGGACTTTTGAATTCAGAAGTCGGTCAACCGCATCTTCTCAAAAGTATGCTAGATGAATGCAAGATCAAAGATCAAGTTCATAGTTAGATAGATTTAGTTTTAATTTCACTGTATTTTAGCCTAGGAAAAGGACGGTCATTGAACCGAATCCTTATTTTTTGTAATAAACTATTTTTAGAATTAGTTAAGTAGTATTTAAACCCCTCTCATGCATTTAGAGAGGGGTCCTGGATCTTAATATTTTTGGACTTGGAGATTGCATTTCTGTACTCCATTGTCTTATATATTTTTGAAAAGGATCACATCTGGTGATTTTCATGCAGAATTATCTTTGAAGTGTTGAATTTCTGTACCATGGAATTTGGTTTTGCATTATAGTTACTGGATAGAGTATCAAATTGCATTTGAAGTCATCAAGATGAGCAAGGTATTTCTATCTGTTTACTGTTGATCTCTTTTGTTTTATGATATTCGTTTTAAAATTGCTATCATTTATATGTATATTTGCTTTAACAATGCTTCCTTTTATATATCATTTATGAGTATAATTGAAACGTTATTTTTCATAGTTACATGTAAATGGTATACAATGATGAATGCAATATGTTTATATAACTCTGTTTAATTTCTTAAACAGAGTTATCTTTATTTGTTTCTGCACATTTCAATTTGATTAATAATACATTTTCATGGTTATTGTTGAATTGGAACAATCTTAAGTTGTATTCACATATAGCTACCCGGGTCAGTATTAGAATTTCTTTATCAGTACTTAGCTTAGATTAGATAGTTTTATTTTAGTTAGTTTAGTCTCATTTCCACCCATCCAATCCAATTCATTTAGTTACAAGGAAACTGGTCCTTTAAATCCAGTCGGAGCCACCATACCAAACGGAAAAGGAGCTGCCTTAAGGTCCCGACCGGGTGGTTTTCCCCGATGTTTGAAGCAGAGATTTTCTAGGCTTCAAAATTTTTGGCGCTAGAAGGAGGCCATGAGCTATGAATGGCAAGTAAATCTTTATCCACAAGCCATTCCAAGAGCAAAACACCCTCATTAACTTCTTCAATTTCTTCTGAAATTCAAAATCCTAGAGAAGAAATTGCAAAAAATATTCAGACACCCACTACCAAAATCTCAAAACATTCAGATGATCGACATCCTGAGTCTCCTGAAGTTCAAGATCTAATTCATAAATTGAAATAATTCTCATTATCTCTTGAAGAGTCTGAAATATCTGAAGGTAGTGTAACTTCAAAATTTGTTTCTTCCAAACCGCTTACTAGGCTTCAAAGTGAAAAACTTGGTATTTCTCCCAAAGAATTCCCTTTACCTAGTAGAGTCAAGACAAGAAAAACCCAATCGGAATCAGCAAGTTCAACCTCTAATATCCAAATACCTGTTTCCGAAATTCCTTCTCAACAAAGTACAGTCGTTTCCATATCATCTCCATAAACATCCTCTCCTCAATCCTCATCAGTCTCAACATCATCCATTCCAACAACTTCTATTCAAACACCACCAGTTTCTACTATCCCTCCAATATTCATCCCAATAATGGCACAGAGACCATGGTCTACTCCAGGAGCAGTCAACATGGCTGCACCTTTACACGATTTACCAGACAATCCTGGAAAATGGCTTCCAAAGTTTAGCCCAGATCTTAACATTCAAGCTGAAGAACATATCAATAACTTTATGTTGGCTATTAATTTGAATGGAGTCACACAGGAAGATGTTGTAGTTAGACTATTCCCTTATACTCTTCAAGGAACAGCAGGATCATGGTATTTTTCATTACCATCGGGATCTATAACAAGTTGGGACATTTTTGCAGATCATTTTTTAACCAAATTTGGAGATGACCGATCAATTGCAACTTTACTCAATGATCTCTCAAATTTGAAAATAGAACCCAAGGAACCGATTAAAGAATTCAATGCTAGATTCAACAAACTCTTGAACAAAATTCACGTAGATTCACAGCCCAGTGAACAGGTCAGAATTGAATGGTACATAACAGCCTTACCCTCAAACATAGCAATTTTCGTGGACAGAGCTGCAAAACCTACATTAGCTGAGAATATGAAAGAAGCTATTGCAGTGGAAAAACGTATCACTTCTCTGGAAAAGAAAAATGCTCTTGAAGAAAGAAAATCAAAGAAGGTCAGCTTCAGAGATGATTCAAAGAAAAAGGCCAAAGATCCATATGACATGGAAGGTTTACAGAAAGTTCTTAAAACCATGTCAAATGAAATGGTTGAAATAAAAAAACAAGTAGCTGAAACTTCTACCAAGAAACCATTCCAAAATTTCAGAAGGAACCAAGTTGAATCTAAACCTCCTAATACAATTTCAAATGCAGAATCAGAAGAAGAGGAAGAAGAAGAAGATACATCTGTAGTATCAGATCAAGAAGACGAAAATGAAGAAATAGCCGAATTAAATGGAATGTGGGATTTTATTCTCCCTAATTCTGATAGTGAAGAAGCTATGCCTGTAAGTACTAGGAGTAAATCTACAGCAGAACCAGTGCAAGCAGTTCCTAAAAAGAAAATTGCAACTCCAAGTACCAAAGACAAACCCATTGTGAAGAGAACTTCTTCACTACCTACTCAAAATCAACCATCCTCTTCTAATCCTCTCACATCAACAGCAAAGACTTTGGTAGTGTCAGAACCCATGGAATACAACATTGTTGAGGACATGAAAAATATCAAAGCTAACATTTCCTTACATGAACTCAGCAAACTAAAACACCAGCAAAAGTTGTTATTAAAAGAACTTAACGCTACACCAATTGCTCCTGTACCAAGCGGTGTAGTTGCAAAAGCAGCGAGAGGAACTGGTAAGCCACCAGATAAGGTAGATGCTATTGATACTGTGCTCATTGGGGAAAAGTCAAATTCTCAAATTCCTCTTTTTCTTTTGACTTATGAGATGTACAATAAAAATCTGCACAATTGTTTGATTGATTCTGGAGCTTCCTCCAATATTATGCCTACTTCTGTCTGTGCTAAATTGAATATTGAACCACAGAAATCAGCAGTTCATATCGTTCAGTTGGATTTCTCTAAAGTTAAAGTGGTAGGAGAAATCAATTCAGTTACTATTAGATTAGCCTCAGATCCTAGAATTGTCCAAAGAATTGATATTTTGATTGCTGATATCCCTGAATTTTATGGATTAATCTTGAGTAGGGACTGGTCTACGAAACTTAACGGTTATATCTCGACTGATTATTCACACATGTGGCTTCCCTACAAAGGGAAACCAAATCAAATCAAAATTGAACGAGAAAAACATATGACGCACACTGTCACTGAATTTGAACAGCCTAATGAACCTGTGGCATTCAACAAAAATATTCTTGGAGGTTATTCTGTTGAATCATTTCTTGGAAATTTCAAAGCTCCTCAATCACCTTTTTCTGTAAATACTTTTGTTTCTCAGATAGAAAATTTTTCACAGTCTGATTCTTCCAGAATTGTAAATATTTCTGATGTAATTATAGATAAGCCAATAGATAAATCTTTATTTTGGTCGTTATATTTCGATGGATCGAAGTCTAGTGATGGAGCTGGAGCTGGATGTATCTTAATTGATCCAAATGGGGAGAAAACCATGCTGTCATGCAGGTTAGAATTTGAGTGTACTAAAAATACTGCAGAATATGAAGCCTTGGTTCAAGGACTTTATAAAGCTATAGGGTTAGATGTTAAATACTTGAAAGTCTTTGGTGATTCTGAAATTGTCATAAAACAAGTTAGGAATACTATTCATTGCCTTTCAGGACATCTTAAACACTATCAAACCCTAGTACAAGATCTCACCACTCATTTTTTAGCATTCGATATTTCTCCTATTCCTAGGAATCAGAATACATCAGCTGACTTGTTAGCTAATGTTGCATCTAAACTCCTACCTGCTGAAGATTGCAGTCCTGATAGGTTTTCTGCAGAATTGATTTTTCGTCCATCTGTCCCAGATAATGTTACAAATTGGAGAGTTTTCTATCATGATCAAGATATTCTAAATTTCATGACTTCAGAGAAATCATATGATGATCAAATTATTGACGAAGATGATCATGATTTAAAAATTGCTTCAAAAGGTAATGAAAACCCCATTCCAAAATCGGTTGTTAAATTAGAGGATTTATATGACATTAGAGACAGATTCAAGAAAGTTGTTAATTCGAAACTTCAAAGTTCCACTTTGAAGTTTGAATTAGTAAATCTTGGTTCTGATTCTAAACCTCAAAACATTAATTTAGGACTCAATTTAACACCAGAGGAAATGAGTGCATTCATTAAACTGCTGAACAAGTATAAAAATGTGTTTTCTTGGAATTATGATGATCTAAAAACGTATGATACTTCAATTATCCAACACACAATTCCAATGTTTCCTGATGTTAAACCTGTTCAACAGAAGTTGAGAAAGATCCATCCAAATCTCGAGAGTCAAATCAAATCAGAACTCAATAAACTTTTGAAAGCCAAAATCATTTTTCCAGTCAGGAACTCTAATTGGGTTTCCAATATGGTACCTGTAAGGAAGAAGAACGGTGATATAAGAATCTCTATTGATTTCAGAAATTTAAACAAGGCATGTTTAAAAGATAATTTCCCATTGCCAACCATGGAACAGATACTTCAAAAGGTAGCTGGTTCTGAACTTATGTCTTTTCTCGATGGGTTTTCGGGCTATAATCAAGTTTTAGTTCACCCAGATGACAGATTGAAGACAACTTTCAGAACAAAATGGGGAACTTACGCTTATCGGAAAATGCCTTTTGGTCTAATAAATGCAGGAGCAACTTTTCAAAGAGCCATGGACATAGCATTCAAAGGTCTGATCAATAAATCAGTTGTTGTTTATCTTGATGACATAACAGTATTTTCAAAAAAGAGAGCCAATCATATACATGACTTAAAACAAATATTTGAAAGATGTAGAAGGTTTGGTATTTCCTTAAATCCGAAGAAATCTTTCTTTGCTTTAGATGAAGGAAAGCTCTTAGGATTTTTTGTGTCAAAAGATGGTATATATATTGATCCAGATAGAGTGAAAGAAAATTCTGATATTTCTTTACCACATAACAAAAAATCCATGCAATCATTTCTTGGACAGATCAATTTTGTTAAAAGATTCATTCCTGATTTTTCTTTAATTGTTTTACCTATGCAAAATATGATCAAGAAGAATTCACTATTCAAATGGGGGCATGAAGATAAAGAATCCTTTAAGGCAATTAAACAAGCGATTATTAATGCACCAGCACTGAATACTCTAGATTTTTCTAAAGATTTTACTTTGTATACTCTGGCCACTGAAACATCCTATGTAGCCGTTTTAACACAACTCAACGATCAAGAAATCGAAGCACCAATTTCTTTATTTAGCTCAAATCTGCAAGGAGCTGAGCTTAATTATTCCGATGTTGAAAAACAAGCCTTTGCTGTGTTTAAATCAATTAAACATTTCAGACCTTTTCTCTTGAAAACACATACAAAAATCATTGTCCCATTCTCTGTAGTGAGGCAATTATTAATTCAAAAAGAAGTAGGAGAAAAGAGAGCTAACTGGGTAACAGCCTTGCAAGAATATGATATTGATATTAAACCAGCTAATATTGTTAGAGGACAAGGTTTTTGCAGATTATTGGCAGGAGCTCATAATATACCAGAAAATCAAGATTCAAATCAAGATATTCAAGTAAGTCAGATAAATGTTACAAATTCTGGATCTCAGTATGCTGATCTTATCTATTACTTGAAAAATGGGTATGCTCCTTCTAATCTCGGCTATAAGAGTAAACGCGCTTTAAGGTTAAAGGATATTAAATATGAGATCATTGATAATGTGTTATTTAGAAAAAATTATGATTCAATTTTATTAAGATGTCTTGAAAAGACTGAAGCTGAAAAGGTTTTGCAGGAATTTCATGATGGACCAGCAGGAGGTCATTTTGGAGGTGATACCACGGCTCACAAAATAATTCGTGCTGGTTATTACTGGCCTACCCTTTTTAAAGATACGCATGATTACGTAAGGAAGTGCCAAATTTGTCAAACTGCAAGTGGAAGACAAAGGAAACCGGCTTTTCCTTTGCAACCAGTAACTATTGAGCAACCATTTGAACAATGGGGTCTTGACATTATTGGTGAAATAGTACCTCATTCTTCCAAACATCACAAGTACATCCTTACTGCAACTGATTACTTTACAAAATGGGTAGAGGCAATCCCGTTGAAGGTAGCCAATTCTGATGCAATTATTGATTTCATAGATCAATTCATCATAACCAGGTTTGGTGTACCTCAAGCTCTTGTCTTTGATAGTGCATCTTACTTCTCTGGAAATAGTTTAATTGAATTTGCAGTCAAAAGAGGTTTTAAATTAAAATATTCAGCAAATTATTATCCACAAGGTAATGGTTTGGCTGAATCCACTAATAAAAACCTTATCAAAATCATTAAAAGGACCATTGATCAAAATCAAAAGAATTGGCACAAATCTTTAATCTTTGCGTTATGGGCTGATCGTATCACTGAAAAAGCTTCAATATGGACTTCACCTTTCAATCTGGTTTATGGAAAAGAAGCTGTGATACCATCAAATTTAACTCTTCCATCATTAGCCCTAGTGCAGTTTATTGAATAAAATCCTTCATCATCCATTCAATTGAGATATGATCAAATCCTTAAACTAGAAGAAGATAGGGATAAAGCAAAAATTACTCATGAAAAACATCAACAGCTTGTAAAATCTTCTTTTGATGCAAGTTCTACCGGCTCAAAACTTTTATCAATTGGTGATCTCATTTTGAAATGGGATAAAGCACACGAAGAAAAAGGTAAACATACCAAATTTCAGAAAATGTGGCTTGGACCATTTCAGATCGTTGAGAAGATAGGCTCAAATACATTCATACTCCAAGATCTAGCAGGTAAGAGAGAGTCTCTTCCTGTAAATGGGCTTATCTTGAAGAAATTCTTTTCCTAAGGAGGTAACCCCTTCTTAAACTGTACATATTTCTTTCTGCAAATTTTGATTGTTTTTATTTTCGCAAATAAAGGTTGTTTATGAGTCTCTGATTGACTATTTACTATTTAAGAAAATTTCTTCGGAAAAATATTATAAATATTTATTTCGTGTAAATAAGAATTTTTAAAAGTAATGATTACAGTTTTTGAATAGTTTAAAATAAGATGTTAAGACTTTGAAAAGATTATTTCAATCATTTACATGATCTTTTGAAAACTTGAGGGAAATGTAAATCATCATAAGTTTATCAAGCAGAGAAAGGTTATCTGTAAAAGTAAAGATTTTTTCAATGTTTTGGAACTCAAAAAACTCTGAAAATTGTCATCCATTCATTCTTAAGGATAAAACTATTTCACCCCATCCATCTAAGTTGTGATTTTTTAGAATGTAATTCTAAGAAATTATACGAAAATTTTAAGAGATAAGAGGTCTCATTATGAGCCGACTTACTATGTTCATAAGGAGTAATAAAACTGACATTACCAATACTGCATACCAAAACAGGGTAATGGCTTATAAATATAAGACAAGGGGTCTCATCACGAGCCAGCTTGTTCAGTTTAATTATAACTGGCGAATGGCATTGTTATCAAGTGGCCACCAAACCAGAACAATGGCTCTTAAAATAAAAATAAATAAAAGACAAAAACATGAGATAATAGATCTTATGAATTTATCTTTTAAAACATCATAATTTTAGTTGGATAGGACAATGAATGGTTAATGGTTTAAAGGTAACCCTGTCGAGACTATAAACGTTTGCTGGCAGCAGAGGCAATACCTATGACAATAGAGTATATTATAAAACCAAAACTTGGAGAGATCTACTTACTTCATTATTAACACCAATCAAAGCTTGAGATAACCCAAAATGTTTTTATTTTTCTTGAGGAATTAGAAAGAAATTATGAAATGATTTTTATTTCCCTTTCATAGTTACATTTTATTTGAATTATCCTAAGATAGTTTTCATCATCTTTAAAAATCTTTACTTACTAAAGATAGAATGTTCATTTTATTTTTTCAGAGATAACTGTTTCTTCCAGTGAATCGCCAATTGTTGTGGCTAGCAACAACCCCCCTTTCTATTTTAGTAATAATACTAAATAAAATGGGGACCCTTAGTTAAAAATCCAAAAAAAAATTAGGATTTGTTTGCCTTAGAAAATAAAACTTTCTATCATAAACCTATAAAAATCCCTTTGAAAGAATATTGCGAAAATCTTAAGTTTATGATAGATTTTAATAAAACTACTCTTTGAACAAGATAGCGCATCCATAAATAATATATACCTTTGATAAAACGCATTGGTCGCAGATCGCATAGCGCAGAAAACAGAATTGGTTAATGAATATCTTTTGCGCTCTTTTCAAACATGCGCTTTTGCGATTTTGCGTTATGCGCTCTTTTCAAATATGCGATCATGCGATTTCGCGATATGCGCTTTTGTGATTTTTGCGATATGCGCTTTGCGCTATTGCGCAATTCCCGTTTTTGCGCTATTTTTTATGACTGTGATGACTTCATATTGCGATATTGCGACATTGTGATATTGCGATATTGCGCAGCAAATCGCAGATCGCAATGTCGCAGATTCATGTAGACGCGCTATCCCAAGGCAATCTTTCCATATGTCAAATCCGTTATGCGCTTTAATGATTATATTAAATGATTGGATTGATTATTAATGTGAAATGAGATTGTGTTTAGAGTGAAAGTCGTTTCACAATTAAAATATTATATTTCATCCGCGTTCATATTCAAAACAGTCTCATCACCTTTCTAATATCATTACTCTCATTTATTCGTAAAACGCAGGCACGAAGGAGCGGATTACTATACAAAGCTTCTGATATACACTATGGGTAAGAAGGAGAAGAGCTCAAATTCTGAGAACAAAGAAATGGCTTCGCTATACGCAGACACCGCCTGTAACAAGGATGCCGGCATATCCACTTGGGAAGGAATGTACAATCTGTTAGAAGATGAAAACCCTGTGGTGATAAAAGTTGTAGCTACAGTAGGTTCCAAAGATTCGTCTGAAGCAAATCTTAGAGACTTGGCTTGCTCATTTCTACATAGAATAGCAGCAAGGCCAAGGATTCTCCCATACACAGACATGGTGAGATGGGTCCTGGACAGCGCTGATATTTCGGACAGGAAATTCAAGACTCCATCTGAAGAGCTAATTAGGTCATTTACCATAGAAGATGTGAGATTAATGTATAAGCTGCCAGAACCACAGGCGACTTACAACAAAAAATTCATGGAAAATATTTCCAGAGAACACGCAAATTTGGCAGAATGCACAAAGGAGTGGACTAAAAGAAGTGAACCATTGAAGAAAAACAAACAAAGAGCGACTATCTCTGGGCGATTTTCAGAAATTCAAGTTATACAGAGAAAGGAGACTAATTCTTATTCCTTTGGATAATCTACGCATAGAGCCTGCAAAGGAGAAAACTCCTAGTGTTAGTCTAAACAGCAGTTCAAGCACAGGTAAATCCAAATCAAAATCTGACAGAGATTCTGAACACTCCAATACATCCAAAGAAATGGAAGATAAAATGGAAGAATCCATCAAAGATTCTGCACAACCTAAAGAGCTTGCTCAACAACAAATTTTGATTTCTCAACAAACAAATCCTCCTTCACCCAATGTACAGCAACAGCCAGTCACCATGGAGTTAGATAAAGAATGGGAAACCTTTAATCAATTGATTAATGTAGAGGGACAGAATGTACAGACCCCTGTCCAAACAACCAAAGTTTTGAATGCAGGAACAAGCAACACAGCCACAGTAACCGAGCACATTCCAATCACACCCTCCTCTGAAATTGTACTTAATGTAGAGGACATTCCTCCTCTAGATGTATTTTACAGCCCAAAATACAAAGCAGTAGTAAAGAGACAAAGGAAAAAGAGAAAAATAGAAAGTGCAATTGCTACTGAACCAGAACAAGTAGATGTTTTGTGGAAAGATCCTGCTACAGAGCCTACTCATAATCTCACTAAATTATCTCAAATAATAGGAGCTTATGCTTCTGCAACAATTGATAAAGCAGTTGAGATACAAATTTTGTTGGATGAAAAAGAAGAACAGATAAAGGCTCTGCAATAGCAATTGCAACAGGTACAGGCCAATAAGGAAGCACAATTAAAACTTGAAGAGTTACAACAACAACTTCAAGAAATCCAAGAATAGCATAAGGATGATCCTAAGCTTCCAGAATTCATTTCAGAAACCATCTCTTTGAACAATCAACTACTGCAACAAGAGGAAGTTTTCTGCCAAAAAATATTACAATGGAATTCTTTGTGCCAAGAAAGCGATAAAATCACAAGTCATGTCGTAGATCTACGAAATGATTATGATTTGATTAATGAAAAGATTAATGATTATTTAGCATGGAAAAAGACAGAAGAAGGCAGAAAAGCTGGTGCACCCATCATTAATGAAAACCATAAAGAAATACTGTTCACTAATTGGGATGCACAAATCAGAAGAGCAGAAAGGGCAGCAGAGGAGGCATCTACAGCGGCAAACACTCTCACTGAGTGTGTAAATGACAATTTACACAAAGCTAACTTGATTTCTGAAACTGTTCTAGGTTATCTCCCACAGGAAAATCAATTGCAAGCGGAATGGAGGCAAAAGTCAGAAGAAAGAGAAAAATCCATCCAAGGGCTAACAAGATTAAATTGGGACTCATACTGGATGTACTTGGTAAAGCCACACAGTCAGCACAGTGCACTCAATTGTATTATCAATGCTACAGAGAAGATTGCTCCTACGCTTGCCGACTCTGTCTTCTCAGGACAGTTGAATTCAGAAGTCAGTCAACCGCATCTTCTCAAAAGTATGCTAGATGCCTGCAAGATCAAAGATCAAGTTCATAGATAGATAGATTTAGTTTTAATTTCACTGTATTTTAGCCTAGGAAAAGGACGGTCATTGAACCGAATCCTTAATTTTTGTAATAAACTATTTTTAGAGTTAGTTAAGTAGTATTTAAACCCCTCTCATGCATTTAGAGAGGGGTCCTGGATCTTAATATTTTTGGACTTGGAGATTGCATTTATGTACTCCATTGTCTTATATATTTTTGAAAAGGATCACATCTGGTGATTTTCATGCGAAATTATCTTTGAAGTGTTGCATTTCTGTACCTTGGAATTTGGTTTTGCATTATAATTACTGGATAGAGTATCAGAATGCATTTGAAATTCTTCAAGATGAACAAGGTATTTCTATCTGTTCACTGTTGATCTCTTTTGTTTTATGATATTCGTTTTAAAAATGCTATCATTTATATGTATATTTGCTTTAACAACGCTTCCTTTTATATATCATTTCTGAGTATAATTGAAACGTTATTTTTCATAGTTACATGTAAATGGTATACAATGATGAATGCAATATGTTTATATAACTCTATTTAATTTCTTAAACAGAGTTATCTTTATTTGTTTCTGCACATTTCAATTTGATTAATAATACATTTTCATGGTTATTGTTGAATTGGAACAATCTTAAGTTGTATTCACATATAGCCACCCGGGTTAGTATTAGAATTTCTTTATCAGTATTTAGCTTAGATTAGATAGTTTTATTTCAGTTATTTTAGTCTCATTTCCACCCATCCAATCTTTATGTTCTATTTCTGGCATTTTCTATATTGTCGTATGCTTGTATTGCTGTCTATTTCCCTTTCGGGATATTACAATTAGGTCTACGCTCCATAGATGCTATGAGCGGCGTGGAGTACTCTTTAGATGGCACACTCTCAGGGTTTGTGGCCATCATCTTTGGTCTAAAAATGAATTTCGGGATTCTTCTATCAGATGCAAGGGTCTCATGTCCAGACATATAGTGTTCATAGATGAACTCGTGGCGTAATTCACAGATAATTTGAAGGCTCAATAACTCAGACAACAAAGGAGAAAAATATGACCCACGCCCATCCTTTTATAGGTGATCCAAAGTAAAAATGGTCAGAACTTCATTAAATGCATCTTACCCCCATAAAAACGGCCATAAATCCTATGATATCTCCTCATTAAATGCCGAAAACTTGGTCTTTCCAACAGTAAAATCACTTTTTCACCTAGATTTACTATTCCAATGGATAGTTTCTCCTATTGCACACTACTTTTGTGCTCCTATCGCACCTATCTGTGCATTTCCTCTGCACAGTGCCTTGAGAAGTGGATTTCCATTCTCCGACCATATAGTCATTTGGTAGGCACAGGGTTATCCTTATACAGCTTCAATCGTCTTCCGTTGAAATACTCAGGAAGACTCTCATCACAGAACATGGTCAGGCACACCGCACCTCCATCAGTGATCCATTTCACAATGTATGGCCCTAGCCAATGCTTCCTGAACTTTACTGGATGGCGCGCAAATTGACTGTCATATAACAAAACCAAATCTCCTTCTTTGAATGCCTTCTGTCGAATGTGTCTATCATGACAGGCCTTTTTTGCGCGCCTTCTGTACTTGCTGATGAAAGTTAGCAATGAACTGATCCTCTTCTAAGGAAACAAATTGTGATAAATTATTCTCCATGATGTTTGTCTCAACCATATTATTGAATGTTGTGATGCGCAAACTCAGGACAATATATTCCATTGGCATGATTGATTCTTTCTTGAAAACCATCCTAAAAGGTGTTTTCCTAGTCAACTTCTTGTAGGTGGTCCTATAAGCCCATAACATGGAGGGGATGCACACGTCCCAATCATTCCAATTTGCATTATAAATATTTATGAGAGCATTATCCAAGATTTTATTGAAAGATTCTATCGCACCATTTGCCCGAGGGTGATAAGGAGTGCTCTTCTGGTGATATATCTGAAATTCCTCTGTCAGAGCTTCAGTGGTTTCATAAACAAAGTGCGTACCCCTATCACTCATTAATATCTTTGGGCATCCAAACCTAGTCAGAATATGTTCAAAAATGAAATGTGTTGTAGTATCTATGGTACAATCCTTAACCGGCTTAGCTTTTTCCCATATGGATACATAATCCATGGTAGTGATGATGTAACATGCCAATCATCTTCCCCAGTGGATTGGTAGGTCCAAAAAAATCTATAGCCCATTTATCAAAAACATGGAGGGCCATCTGTGGTGTCAGGGGCATTTCATCTCTGCACGGCTGTTTCCCTGTTCTTTGGCATGCATCACAAGCCCGACAGTATGCATGTGCATCGATGTGTAGTGTGGGCCACCATAACCCAACATGCATCACCTTCTGCGTAGTAGCCTTCCCTGCATAGTGGCCTCTTGCCACTCCTCCATGAGCCTCAACCAAGATGTACTACCTTTCATGTTCCAAAACATACCTTCTTAGCACTTCATTTTCTCCAAGCTTGTAAAATTTACCAGCAATCAGTGTAAAATCATCTCCGTGAAAAACTAGCTCATTTTGGTGCACCGAATATTCAGCATGCGCGCTTCCAGTGGTCAGAAAGTGAATAATATTAGCAAAGTGTTCATAAACCACCTTAATAGCAAAGAGCTACGCATTAGGTAGTACCTCATCTAGTTTGGTTGGTTCCTCCCCATTTTCTATGCGTGACAGGTGATCAGGGCCAACATTCAATCTTCCAAGCATCACAATGATTTCAAAGTCATATTCTTGAAATAGCAGTAGCCATCTACAAATATTCCCCCCCTTATTGACTAGGTATTTCAAAGCAAAATGGTCAGTGAACATCTTAAAGTGCCCTCCTAATAGATAGTGCCTATGTTTTTGCAGAGCATAGACCATGGCCAATCCTTCCCTTTATGTGGTTGAGTAGTTGCGCTCTACGCTGGAGAGATTCCTAATGGTAAAAGCAATGGGGTGATCAATGTATCCTTCTCCTGGCTGTGCTAAAATACCTCCAAGTGCTATACCGGATGCATCAACTTGTACATGGAAGACCTTGTACTAGTCTGGGAATATTAGAATAGGTGTAGTAACCATGTTTTCCTTCAGCAAGTCAAATCTCTTTTGACATTCCTCATCCCATAAAAATGACACATCCTTCTTTAAAACTTTCTCCATAGGAACAATGATCAAAGCGAAGCCCTGAATGAACTTTCGGTAATATCCATTGTGTCCCTGAATGGAGTGTAGCTATTTTTCATTGGTAGAGGCTTCTAGGTTGATAATAACTGCAATCTTGGTCGGATCTACCATCAACCCTTTCTGACACACAATATGGCCCAACAATATTCCAAAAGGAATGCAGGATATACATTTCTTTAGTTTAAGGTAAATCTGATGCCTCCTACAAGTGTCAAGCATCATGTGAATGTTGGACACATGCTTCTTTACCAGCCCAAACACAATCTAGTCATCAAAATACACCTCCAAGAACTTTTGCATGAATTCTTTGAACACAAATACTACTACGCACAAGAAGATAACAGGTGCATTCTTCATTCTGAAAGGCATGGCTGTGTATTGGAAAGAACCCCATTCCGTTGCAAAAGTGGTATTGCTTCGGTCTTCTGGTGCAATCCTGATCTGGTGGTATCCTGAAAATCCATCAGTGAACGAGTAAGCCTCTTTTCCTCCCACATTAACCAAGATCTCATCTGAAAATGGATTAGGGAAGGGTTCATGCACACATGCATCATTCAGCTTGTGCAGATCCATGCAAATCCTTATCTCTCCCTTAGTCTTATTTTCTTGAACAACCATTGGGATCACCCAATCAGACTGCTCCATAGGCTCGATGATTCCTGCAACAACCATATTCTCTAGTCCCTCTTTCAATTTCTGCTTATGCTTAGGGTTTAATTGGTATGGTCATTGCTTGATAGGGCGCACATCTAGTTTCAGTGTGATCTTCATAATTCCCAAATCTCCTACAATTCCTTTGAGCTCAGATAAATTCGTGGGAAACATGTCCTGATAATCTGTCAGCAACTCCGCAACCTTTCCCACTGTTTCATCATCCCAATAATCTCCTATTTTGGCCAACTTGGGCTATTATTCTATCCCAATGTTGACTTCCTTCAACTTTAGGTGCTTAGTTACATCCACCATTCCTAATAAGGGCCCTGCTACCGCGCGCTCCCCCTTGGACTCAGGGATGTTGACATTTCTTGGATATCCTTCCTGATCTTCTACTGAAAGGTTCTAGCAGTTGACAACATGTTGCATCTATGATTCCCATGCTGGCTCAACACATTCTAGATGAGGCTGGGAATCATCAAAGACAAGTGCTTCTATATCCTGCAGGGCTTTGTCCAATCCCTCTGATCCCCCAACCAAGCCAAAGGTTGACAAAAAATGGTTAGTCATTGTAATCCAATGGCGAGTCCCTCAGCGCAGCTCCATTTCCAAATACCATGTAGTAGGTAGTGGTCCCAACGAATGGACAAACAAGTGAACCCATTCGGTCCAGGTCTTCTCATTCCAAACCTCCATCCACATGGCCAGGTTTTTGCATGGATCACCTTGGCCATAGAAAAGCTTAGTTGGTGGGGTAGCGGGCTACTCAAATCGCAACTTCATCATTTTACTGCATTCCTCCCAATCCTTAAATCTCCCTTTTTTCGTATCCCACCAACGCGCTGGGGTTGCGTGCATGGAAAGATCAAGTGCCCAGAACCTCTGATCTTCTCGGACAACATTTTCCAAATTTTCCAAAACCATTTGTGGTGACTGTAATTGATAGACTTTGTGGTGACTTGCTAGAGGTTTCCATTCTTGCTTCAGCTGCACCACAGGCTAAAGTTGAAAGTATTGTAGCAACGCTAAAGGCCTCCAGATCAGAAGTGCAGGCAATGAAGGCAGATTTTGAGCAATAGATCACGGAATTGCAAGCCAATCTTCAACCTGAAACTTCGTCAGAAATGTGCACGCAGCGAGCAACCTTATTCAAGGAAGTTTCAATTAGTATTTCTGCCACAGTCGACAAGGGAACCGCGTTGCTAGAGAAACCTATGAGGCTATGGACATCCCTACAAAGAGATCCCCTTGTTCGAAATATTTCACAGGAACTGTGTGCCATAGAGCAGGCGTTTGATGATCTTCAGGATGCACTGCCTATGTTTGTACTTGCTTAGAGGATGGCCCGGTTGCAGACAAGTCAAGTATTGCATGATGAAGTTGAGGAGCTGTGCAGAAAGAAGCACACCGTGAAATACCATATAAAGCCATGGGCCATTGAAGTGATGAAGCTGTCACAGGATCTTTATGTTTCCATAAATAACTTGAAACAAACATATCAGAGAATCAATCTAGCCGCAAAAGGGTTGACTTCGTAGAAACTAGTGGATACAGTGCAGAGTGCAGCCAAACAGAGCATGGGAATCCTTGCACCATTCATTGCTACCATCGAGGAGCTACAGACAAAGATGAAGACCACAATACCACTGTGACTCGGGACGAGTCATAAGTTTGTGTTGGGGGCCAGTTGGAGCAGGGTCCCTTAGGACTACAATTTTGATAAAAAAAATATAGTATTTTTGTACTTTTGAGTCGTGCGCGCTAAGAAATGCATAGGTCAAGGGGCTTTGGGGCGATTCAAAGCCCCTTCATGACTTGTGATGGGAAAAAGGGTTGAACTAGGGGTCACAAACCACAGTTTTTAGACCTTAGATGAGCGCAGGCTAAAGATATAAAAATAAGTCTAGATCGAGTCAGATAGGATAGTTTTTGGTAGAATTTCTAAGTAAGTTTTGATAATATTATGATGTTCTATGTTGTGAAGCGAATTTGTAAGTGTATAAAAGACTCTTGTTGGTTGTGTACGTGAAGACCTTAGTCCAGCTATGTGCGGACCCTGTTGGCTGTGTTCGCGATTAGATCTGAAGAAGTGTAAATGGTTTTACGAATGTTAATGAATAAAGAAGTATTTTGGGATAATTATGAGTATAGCATGCATCTGTGATATGTTTCTGTGATATGTTGCTTACAATTTATGTTATCTATAATTGGATCTATTGTGTACCTGCTTTTTTGTCTTATATGAATTTTGAATGAATAGATATGTTACTGTAAGACCTGAATGTCACTTTACTAAGACTGTTGAAGGGATTGTGAAACCTTATATCTGTGCGTGTGCAGGATAACCTACGTAATTTGACCTAAATCTGCCTAGTCAGGGTTTCTGGGTCAGGTTTTTGTTGTGAAGTCCAGTCTGCTATCATTATATATCTCAAGACACCCACATCATTTAATTCTCTCTCAGGGTGTGGAAACCTGGTTCCAGCACCCCCCCATACTGCTTCGGGTGATACTTTGACTTGTGCAAGTAGGTCACTGCCGAAAGGGCCAGTAGTAAGAGGGTTTTGTTGGTTAAGCTTCACTCTGAACCTGGGCTAGGACCACTCAAGACAACAAATGGTTCTATTGCTCAGTCGTTGATCCGCCTCCCAAATGGATTCATTTGGTTATTGTTTAATATCTTTCAAATTTGTTACACACTGTGAGTAGGAATTTGGTTTTCTGAACTATTGTTTCAAATCATCCTTGATCTCATCAATGGTAGGATTATCATGCTGAGCCAGATATCCCATAAACCAATCTAGCGCACGACCTTCAAACGCCATAGCCAGCTGCGCTCTTTTGACAGCATCAATGTTAAAAATTTTCACAGTCCATACTGCATTTGCAACAAACCAAAACATACCCATGTCCTCATCTCCCACACCCTTGAAGGTGGGTAGCTTCATATGCCCAACCATATCTCCTCCTAGTTGCGGTGGTGGAGGGGTAGGAAATGTCTTACCCCTACGCGAGTTTGACTGTGGAGTAGTAGGAGGGATAACTCCAACGCGTGTAGCCTCACCACTCTCTATATCACTATCAGGCAAGTTTATCAGAGGGTTTTATTTAGATCTATCTCCTCTCTGATTAACATGATAATATTTTCTGTTATGCGTAGTGCTTTATAGTTTGTTTGGGGTCATTCACTCAGTGTGACTGCACAAAACACCCTTTTCACACAATATCATCCTAATCAGCAAAGGCAGAGAGCATATGAATTTACCTCTCAGTCCCTTGAAGAACCTCCTTTCAGCTTAAAAATATGACACAAACTAATCTACTACAAACTCTGTTGCAAACCCACCCAAAATGTTGTCAACCCAATGATCTATAGTGTGGGTGATGGAGTTATCAGTCTGCTCTAACTGTTGGATCAACTCATGTGTCCACTGAGTGACCTTATTGCCCTTCCAGCAGGTTTGGAACTCAGCTAATATTGATAACCACTCCTGCAATTATTGTGCAAAGGTCACAAAGAAAATATTGTGAACCTCTGTGAAAATATACTTTTGTTTCCAATCTTCAGCAGACAAATTCTTTTGTTTTCATTAATGGAAAATTCTTGAATTTTCTTCTCAAACTAGTCTTCTAACTCAGGCTTTGATGGTCGCCACATCACCCAATATCTCTCAAAATGATCCCAGTCCCGACAACAGAACCATTTGTTGGCTTGAGGGGTCCTGAAACAAGTTCAGAGTTAAGCTTAACCAACAAAAACTTCTTACTATTGGCCCTTTCGGAAGTGACCTACTTATGCAGGTCAAAGTATCACCCGAAGCAGTATGGGAGGGTGTTGGAACCAAATTTACACACCCTGAGAGAGAATTAAATGATGTGGGCATCTTTAGAATTATAATGATAGCAGACTATCCTTCGCAATAGAAACCCGACCCAGAAACCCTAACAAGGTAGATCTAGGTCAAATTACGTAGGCTATCCTGCACGTGCACAGATAAAGGGGCTTTAAAATCCCTTCAACAATCATAGTAACGTGATATTCAGGTCTTACAGTAACAGACCTATGCATTCAAAATTCATATAAGACATAAAAGTAGCTACACAACCAATCCAATTATAGATAACATAAATTGTAAGAAACATATCACAGATGCATGTTATACTCAAAATTATCCCAAAGTACTTCTTTATTCAGTAATAGCCATAAAACCCTTTACACTTCTTCAGATATACTCACGCACACAGCCAGCAAGGTCCACACACAGCCGAACTAAGGTCTCCACGCACACATCCATCAGGATTCTTTCAGACACTTACAGATTTTCTTCACAACTCATAACATCATAATCTTATCAACCTTACTTAGAACTTCTACCAAAACTGTCCTATCTGACTCGATCTATACTTATTTTTATATCTTTAGCCTGCTCTCATCTAAGGTCCGCAAACTATGGTTTGTGACCCGTATTTCTACCCTTTTTCCCATTACAACTCATGAAGGGTCTTTGACCTGCCCCAAAGCCCCTTGACCTGTGCATTTCTTAGCAAAGACAACTCAAAACTACAAAAATATTGTTTTTTTTTATCAAAATTGTGGTCCTAAGGGACCCCGCTCCAACATGTACAACAAAAATAAAATTTATAAGAAACAATAGGATTCAAGATGATGATGTAAACCATGGGGGATGATTCACCATTTTTGGGGTAAAAAAGTAAAATATTAAAAAATAATAAAATAATAAAAATACTTTTTCAACTTGTATTTTCAAGTTATATCCCTAAGGTTTTACTCAAATTTAGAGTGGGAGTACTAGTTGGATGCAAAATTTAATTCATAATCCAAGGAGTACCCATGTTACATACTTTCGATGCACCCTTCTACATGAAAAATGAGAAATACAATAAAAAACGTGATTGCAACCACATTTTTTATGTATTTCTCATTTTTCGTGTAGCAGGTTCCATCGAAAGTATGAAACATGGGTACTCCTTGGATGAGGAAACAAATTATGCATCAAATGAGTGTTCCCACTCAAAATTTGAGTAAACTCATAAGGAGATAAGTTGAAAAAGTAGTTTTTTATTTTTTCTCTCTAAAAATTGATAATGTAATCTAATGTTATTTTATTATTTCCACTATTATTTTATAATTTCCTTAGGAGGCCCATTTTAGACCTCAAAATTCCCCTAATAAGTTAGGTGATACAAAAAAATTTGTTTGATATTTGTCTTGTATGTCTTGGTCGAGTGGGAATTACATAAATTTTTATAAGAAATAACATACTTTTCTATGAAAAAAATGCATGAAGTATTTGTTTTTCATTGACAATTGTGTTTTTATTTGAGTGAAAGACCATAAACAATCATTTTTCATGTAGGGAAGTAGAAGAAACACTTACTCTATTAATTGGACATAAGGAATTGGTATGCTTTTTCTTTTCTTTTATTAATTATTTATCACATCTAACTTCTTCTCCTTCCTTTGTTTTGTAGGTACTTTCATTCACATATTTGGATTTGACATATTAACTATGGTTAGATTCATATACATGAAAAAACTCATCGAAGTACTACTCAAATTTAGCCCACCAAGCGCTTGGATACCAGGAGTGTGATTTAGTTTTGTGTTGCATTTGATTTCAAGAAATTTTTTATTTCCACATTGCAAATCTTCCAAGGCCATCAATGTTGAGAAAAACTAGGGAAAATAGAATTAGGGTTTCTTTTATAATGTTTTATCTTGTTATATTGTCAATTCTTGTGATATAATTTTTATTTTGTGTTCATCATCTAGACAATTCCAATAAATAATATCATGATGCAAACAAGAACACCAGAAATAGGCTCTAGGCCAAGGAAAAACCCATCCATAGGGGAAAACCCCAAAAAATATTCTTCTTATATAAATTCAAGGAAGACTTCCAAGACCTTTAATTAAGACTACTCACAAAGTGATAGGCCTACCACCCAAGCAACAATGCTTCTCTCTATAACACGGTATGTTTCTCTTCTCTAGCTTGAAATTTTAACAGAGATAGCTTTCTTCCCATACATACAAGCTTTTCAAACAAATAATTTATGCACAAGCCAATCAAATAGACATTTTTGCTTTCCCCGCTATCCTTCGTAACACCCTCCTCTCAAATTTACCTAAGCTAACCAGTCCACTGGGGCAAACATGTGATGAGAGGCTACTATGATGTGATTCAAATTCCTGTGTATAGTTAAGGAAGTGGAATCAACAAAGCAAAACAAATCTGACCTTCCTCAGGAGCTACATACCCTCCAGGAGGCAACCAACCCTTCTAGGTGCTTAACCCTTGATAAAACTTGTCATTTTGTTGATCTAGACCCTCAACCTCTCCCATGAAAATCCAAGCATGTGATTGAGGCCTTCCAATCATTCCCATAATAAGGCATGCCAACGTCTGTAACCTTTTTCAGGCAGTTTTGAGCCAATGATCTCGAATTCTGAGCCACTTTTTCATGGCTGGGTCTCATACCACTGCCCAGAACTCCATGAAACTCCCATAAATAAATAATAACAATGAAACAAGGCTAATAATGCAATAAATGGTACAAGAAATTGATCTAACCCCTACTAGCCATGACAATAATTTCGTCAATCATATCACAAATATGTAATCTACAGGTCATAACAATACATCTTAGCATAGAGGTCTCATACTTATCTGAGATTCATAAAGAAGGTTACTGCCTTATCACAATATCTACATTATCATCTAGTAGGACATATATTCATTGTTCATTCATTTGATAATCAAAACATGATAAGAGCCATACATAAAGTTTGACATAAAACATACTCATAAACAACATATATCCAACACAAATAATAAGGATATAGAAACCATAAAAACCACATATGAACAAGTAAATTTACACATGAAATACCAAGGACAAGGAGCTCTTATTAGTGAATGCATAATCCAACCAATTCATGGACTTCCATGAATCACCCGACCATAGAGTCGGCTGAACCTAAGTCTTTCTTTCAGCCAAACACCCCTGTGCCATATTCCAAGCATGAATGTGGCACTCACAACAAAACCAACCAGGGCTTCATTAGGATTTATCGTATATCCCACAATCCTAAAAGCCTCATTCATACAAATAGGATTTACCACAATCTGTAATATTCCTAATTAGATCAAGCTAATAGGAATATTCAATCTTGTTTTACTTTTTCTGTCTCATGAATAAAATTGTAAAGGAGGATCAATGTAACTCCTAAATAGTAAAATAAATCAATGTTAAATGTGAAACAAGCTAAATCTGAGCTATCTTCATAAACACACTTAAGTGTGAAAGAGGCTGGATCAATTGACTGGGTCAACAGGACCAAATCCACAGCGCTGTCTACATGCATTGTATCTCCTAAAGGCACAACGCAGCTCATGTTGGAGGCCACTCATATGAATGAAGCTAAATTATCAAGATGATTTAGGGTTTGACAATATTTCCACATTATAAAAGGAAGAGGAGGACACCAAGAAAGGGGTTGATCATTTGATATTGCTGAAGTTATTGTCTATTTAGACATCCCTCATTCTCTAGCTTTTTAGCTGAGAATAGTGTTGTTTATCACTTGGGTGTTCCTGGTCAGGAATCCCACCTCCTTCCTGGAGCAGCTCTTGGGGGAGACTTGTTCTATCTTTTCCACTATCAGGCTTTGGGCCAAGCTTCATCTTCCAACCACAATTCAGATCTGTTGAGGGTTTGATTGTTTTTGTAAGCTACAACAGTGGAAGCTAGATCTATTCAGATCTAGGCAAATCTAGTGCCTCTTCTCAGTGAGTGTGTCTTTTAACTTCCTGGAAGAGTGTATTGGATCATTAGAGCTGCATTTTCAGATCAAGGAATCAAGCCTAATAACTATTGAAGCTAACAGCACAGTTTTCCCTTCCATACTGCGTTATCTGCAAGAGGAAATTTGCAGGGTGTTTTGACCGCTTTTTGGAGGAGAGATCTCCGGTGATCGGATTCCCCATTTCACTGTGGTGATCCATGGATTGGCCAACCAATCCATGTTTGTTTTAGATATGATTTACTTATGTATTTATTTGCTGTAGAATTCTTGAATAGTGCTGCAGATCTGTAATTCTAGCTCTCAGATCTACTCCTGTACATTCATGTTTTGATCAAAACCCCAAGGGGAATTTGTAGAGGAACTCATCTAGTGTACAGATATGATATAGGTCTATATTTTTGTACAAGGATCTGTTCTAGATCTGAAATGTAATATACAGCTACTTCAACCCATAAAATAACGCTGTCAAGCTTTGCAGTCTCAATATGTTGTTGCAGCACCTCAATCTTGAGGGATTCTTTCTGTAAATCTTTTGTTTCTCTCTTGTACACTGTATGGGCCACATTATAGATCTGTTTTGCTGATGTACATGTAATTATTCAGCCTCCATATTTTTATTCTACTTTAACTTAGAGGAACTGTATTATTTTTGAAGCAGTCCTTTGCATATAGCTACAGCCCCTCTCATTGGGTGTTTTTCAGCTAGACTAAGTTGTGGGAGATCTGTTTAACCCACCTAGTTTGATTTGTTTTTGCTCTGTTTTTGGATTTAGATCTTAGACAAGATGATATAATGGATCCAGGAGCTGCAAACTCATTTCAGTGCACTAAATTCTCAAAAGTGTGTTATTTTATCAGGCTTTCTATGCAATCCCTATTTTGAGATATTACAGTGGTATCAGAGCATATTTCTTGGCACAACCTGTGATTTCCTTGTAAATATAATATGTCTCCAGAAGAGGAGGAACCTCTCACTATCAGGGAGGAGAGGTACCAAAGAAGAAGACAGAAGAAATATTACATAGAGGACAAAGAGAAGAAGGGTGAAACCCCTTTACTTGGAAGGATTGGGAGGGAAGAGTTTTCTAATAATATTTCTCAAGCCATGTATGAACTGAAGGAAGAAATCAGGGGAATGAGAAGGGGGAGACATGCAAAACCATCAAGGATTTCTTCTCATAAATAAATCCCCAGTACTTCTTATGCTGTGTGTGAGCATTCAGCCACATAAACTGATCTACAACGTTGTAGCATGCCTACTTTCTTGTTGGGAGAAAGAGGAGAAGGAGGAGTGATGGGAGAGGAGATCTCCCTGCTTCTTTTCCAAACCTTGGAAGGCATTAAACAATATCTTAAGGAGATGGAAGGGGAGGAGTGTAGAATATTTCTGGAAGGGTTTGAAACAATCCCTAAATATTCTCATGATGGGTGTGAGCACTCAGCCACACATGCAGATCCACAGCTCAATATATTTCCCACATTTACTGCAAGGAGGATGGAGGAAGAAGATCCATCACCACATGGAGGTGAAGGGGGAGCCATTGCTTCCATTAGAGGAGCCCTTGTATCTTTACAGGGAGTTCCAAATGACTCAACATGTGGGAACCAAAACACAATTCCAGAGCAACATGCAGTAGCATTGGTGGATTGTGAGATGGAAGGAGAGGAAGAAAATAAGGATCAAAATCAAGGGATGATGAGCATTCACCCTTATATATTTCAAAAGAATTCTACACAAAGAAAGGAGACTGCACTGCGTAGAGAAGAGAGGGACAAATTAGTCCACTCATACAAGCAGTGCACTTCAGATTTTGATGTCTCACTACATGGAGGCATTCCACCTAGGAGGCCACCAGATCTAGAATTGGTAAGAGACATATTGCCTCTTGGCTCACCATTCTTGGATTCTAGGGAGGTGAGGAGTTTGGAGGATGACTTTTGCATGAGGGATGTCAAAGTAGCAGGCAACAGCACGAGGAGAGCTTCATATGCTAGATCACCAGCGTTGTCTCTTAGGAGGATTGATCCCTATTGGAGGTCTCAACTTTTGGTAGAGTACTCCAAGGATCTTGGTGCATGCATGATTCTTGATGACCTGGATGGAGATGATAGATACATATTGGATGATGTGGTCATATATTCCTATGGCAGGATATTCTTGACTAGATCTTCTAGTCTCAAGGAGAAGCTGCTACATGCAGCACATGAAGACTTCTCTTCTATGAACTTTGATGCACATTTCCAGTTGATGGAGGAGTTCACTTGGGAGGGCATCTAGCATGACTTATTTCAGCATATGGAGAGATGCATAGCCTGGATGGTAATGGAGAGGAGGCCACAACCACTTCCCTACTCATTGGATGTGAGGGAGGAATTCTAGTTGAGCCATTCTAGCTCAAGATCTCAAGTGCATGATGGAGGAGGTATAATTTCACATTTTGTATTGTACTTATTTTCCTTGTTTGAGCAGCATGATGTATCAAGAAGAGTTGTTCCTTCTTGCATGTGGTATGATGATGTACTTGTAGCTGCTTGTAGCACTGATTTTGGCAACCTTGTTGGTGGTTTGTGGGGGAAGCCACATGATTTTTGGTGTGCATCATTGACACCTCATTATACTTTCATGTTTTCATCCTATGAAATGATTGTGGAAGCAAACAAGTTGCTGGGAAAGCACTTGTTATTACTTTTTTTGATGCAGGCAAGGAGTGCACTGCGCTGGTTCCATATGTGGAACTATGATCCACTTTCTGGTTGTCATATGACAACTAGTTTTTATTGGTTTTTGCTTCCATGTATTGTTGATGATTATATGTTCATGAGAAGCTTTGTTTGGAGAGTGGGATATGAGATGAATATTCCCATTGGGAGTGTGATTCTTCCTACTATCCATGATGTATGTTTTCGGAGGAGCAATGGGCAAACCATGATTGCCACATCACATCTCTTTTCTTCACATGGGGTGAGCCATTTGAAGAACTCGAGTGCTTAGAGGAGGCACTTCATGGTTTAATTGTTTGATGGGGTAGCTTGGGCCATTCTTGGAGGCCATATAATTTCAGCCCAAGGGCATAAAAAACCCCATACTTACCATAAATGGAGAGAGAAACAATTTGAATGGGAACATCTAAACTCTCCATTCATCCCCAACACATTGCATAGATCCGGTATTGAAATTTTCTTTGATGAGCTACCTATAATGGCTCATTTCATTTTGATGATTGCATGGGTGAGGGAGTCACTCATTGGGAACAAGACTTCCCATGTTTTCATCACTCCTACCTTGAGGAGGCCATTGAGCAACAAGGAGATCACCACTTGTACCTTCCATTTTATCATGATGTACACTTTGTTATCTTACAAGTGGAGGGAATCATTGGAGGGTAGATTCATTGCCTATCATTTTCAGCCATGGTGGGATCCATTGATGAGGCCAAAAGAAGAGGAAGGATGAAATTTTTCTCTACCTTTCAGTTTCTTGAGGACAAGCAACGTTTTGAAGGGGGAGCACTGTAATATTCCTAATTAGCCCAAGCTAATAGGAATATTCAATCTTGTTTTACTTTTTCTGTCTCATGAATAAAATTGTAAAGGAGGATCACTATAACTCCTAAATAGAAAAATAAATCAATGCTCAATGTGAAACAAGCTAAATCTCAGCTATCTTCATAAACACACTTAAGTGTGAAAGAGGCTGGATCAATTGACTGGGTCAACAAGACCAAATCCACAACGTTGTCTACATGCATTGTATCTCCTAAAGGCACAATGCAGTTCATGTTGGAGGCCACTCGTATGAATGAAGATAAATTATCAAGATGGTTTAGGTTTTGACAAGATTTCCACATTATAAAAGGAAGAGGAGGACACCAATAAAAGGGTTGATCATTTGATATTGTTGAAGGTATTGTCTATTTAGACATCCATCATTCTCTAGCTGTTTAGCTGAGAATAGTGTTGTTTAGCACTTGGGTGTTCCTGGTTGGGAATCCCACCTCCTTCTTGGAGAAGCTCTTGGAGGAGACTTGTTCTATCTTGTCCACTATCAGGATTTGGGCCAAGCTTAATCTTCCAACCAAAATTCATATCTTGTTGAGGGTTTGATTGTTTTTGTAAGCTGTAGCAATGGAAGCTAGATCTATTCAAATCTAGGCAAATCTAGTGCCTCTTCTTAGTGAGTGTGTCTTTTAACCTCCTGGAAGAGTGTATTGGATCATTAGAGCTGCATTTTTAGATCAAGGCATCAGGCCTAATCACTACTAAAGATAACAATGCATTTTTCTCTTCCAAACTGCATTATATGCAAGAGGAAAGTTGCAGGGTGTTTTGACTGCTTTTTGGAGGAGAGATCTCCGGTGATCGGATTCCCCCTTTCACTGTGGTGATCCATGGATTGGCCAACCAATCCATGTTTGTTTCAGATTTTATTTACTTATGTATTTATTTACTTCATAATTCCCAAATATTTCTGCAGATCTGTAATTCTAGATCTCAGATCTACTCATGTACATTCATGTTTTGATCAAAACCCCAAGGGGAATTTGTAGAGGAACTCATCTAGTGTACAGATCTGATATAGATCTATATTTTTGTACGTAGATCTGTTCTATATTGAAATGTAATATATAGCTACTTCAGCCCATAAAATAATTCTGTCAAGCTTTGCAGTCTCAATATGTTGTTGCAACACCTCAATCTTGAGGGATTCTTTCTGTAAATCTTCTATTTCTCTCTTGTACACTATATGGGCCACATTATAGATCTGTTTTGCTGATGTACATGTAATTATTCAGCCTCCATATTTTTATTCTACTTTAAGTTAGAGGAACTGCATTATTTCTGAAGCAGTCCTTAGCATATAGCTGCAGCCCCTCTCATTGGGTGTTTTTCAGCTAGACTAGGTTGTGGGAGATTTGTTTAACCCACCTAGTTTGATTTTTTTTTCTCTCCTTTTGGATTTAGATCTTAGACAAGATTATCTAAGAGATCCAGTAGTTGAAAACTCATTTCAGTGCACTGAATTCTCAGAAGTGCGTTATTTTAGCAGGCTTGCTGTGCAATCCCTATTTTGGGATATTACACGAACCCACTTTATCACTAGGACCTAAATAAGAATGCATGTCTACAGATCTCTCCACCTAAACCGTGAGGAATTTTTCTATCTACGGTCTTTAGGCTTTATTGTATATCCCACCATTCACTGTTCAAGGATTCCTAGGCCTAATCAAGACTCCAACCTCTAGGCTTTACCATACATCCCACCATTCACCAATCGAGGATTCCTAGGCTTAATCGAGGGCATACACTTCTAGGCTTTACCGAATATATTTCTATTCATCAGTCAAGTATTCCTAGGTCCACCAAGGTACATAAAATCCTACTTTACCACAATCCATCCTTCACCAGTCCAAGGATTCCTAGGCCTTGTGTTCTTTTCTGGAGACCACCCCACTCATTTTTGAGAACACCATCGCACCATGGCTATCTGGATATGGAAAGGCAAGGCTAAAAATTGTTGTCACACCTAGTAAAATCCATGCTAATGACAACAAGAGAACCATATATACACATGCATGTACCATGCATGAAAAATATAAAAAGGAAATCAAACATGAATTCAATACCTGTAATTAATCCTATTGTAGCCGCTTGATTCTACTCTTCCTTGCTTGATCTTTACTTCCCTGTTGCCTTCTTTTTCCTTCCTTTTATTTACTTGATCCAATGCAAGAGTGCTCCAAGAATACTCTAAGTGTGAAAAAGTATGATATAGAGAGAGAATAGAGAGAGAGATGTAAGCTAAAACTAAAAAAAGGTTACAAATTGATCCTCAGAAGCCTGCTTATCAATGAGGCCTCTATTTTATTCGTTTCCATCATTTTTCCTTCAATTTTCCTCTCATGCAAATTTGTGACCTTTCACCTTCCTTTTCTCCTAATTCCCTTTATTTTCATAAATAAAATGCCAATTAATACCTCTTTCTTTTCCAAAACCTTTTCCATTTCCTTTGCCAACTTCCCCTAGCCATAATAAACCAAATGGACATTCGCTAGGATGCTTTTCCCAACATTCATCTTGGAATATGTGTCCCATGACCTTGGTCTTATTTTTCCATTTAACTTTATTATATGTAATTTTGACTAGGGTTGTTACAAACCCTCCTCCTTGGGGGATCACCATCCTGGATGTTCAATGACACTTATAAACCAAAAAACCACTGAAAACATAACATATTTCCAATGGAGATTTATAACACACATAGTTACAATATTTAGAGTGACATCCTACTAAAATCATGAAAAGCATACCATGTACTGGAGCTTTATAACACGGGTCATTATGGTATCTACAATAACAACCACATATACTCATGCACATCTTCTTCAATCATTAATAACCATACTGTCTGTGGAGCTTTATAAATGCAACTTGATACAATATACACAATAAAATACACATATATACATATGCACATTTGATTTAACCATCAAATAAAAGAATATGATTCCTGCTTCCATAACAAGGGAGTCCATAGGCTCACACCTCCACCCTCAAAATAATACCAGGATTCACCTCCTTCCCAGGAAGTCTAGAATCCAATGCCAAAGTCAAATATGCATCCAGTATCCTATGCATGATCCTACACCACTTGTCCTCTCAGTGAAAAGTTACCACCTCATTGTTCCAAGGCACACTCCCAATGTGCATATGATTCCATATGAAAATGCTAATGACCAAAAAAAATCCATCCCCAACCTTTCCTTCTCTGCTACATAATTCCTCGAGCAATCCAACCACCCCTTTCCATGTAGTCACTCACCTTCGAAGTTCCCCGACATCCCCTTTCCTGGGCTATCCATCCCTTGGAAACATTTCCTCGTATCGGAAGGTTTGAAAACCAAGGCATATCCCTACCTCAAAACCATCATAGTGGTCATAGCATGCTCATGGAAATCAATGGACACTATTGGGTATCAATGCCTCATAATGGCCCTACTCCTAAACTCTTTTACCAACATATTGTTGCATGTTCAAATTCCTTTCATTGTTGCTTATAACATTCTTGATGTTAGTTTCAACCACCCAACCTGGGAATTTTACATGCTTTCCTGTACCAAGCACATAATTTCGATTAGATTCAAAATAAATTTAAATAAATTCACATCGTACCTCATTGGTAGCCCGTTAATAAGGTACACTTGCAATTATGTTCACTTCCTGTCACAACAAGTCAAACTAGTCCAGTGAGTTAATCAAATCATCATGAAAAAACATATCACATCCGATTATATCAAAATGCAACCATCATAATCAAAATCATAGATCACATGTAAACATCATAAAATAGAATAATAGATCACATGTAATCATCATAAATGAAAATCATAGATCACATGTAATCATCATAAACCATAATCACAAATCACATGCATAATAAAACTGAAATAAAATACGAATACTTATCCTTCAATCGGCCCTTTTCTTCAACCTTTTTTCTTTTTTATGTACACACACTGAATCGGTTGCCACACCCAACAAGCACCTAGTGCCTTTGCTTCTCTTCAATCACATACACATACACACAATTTACACCACATGCATGTAACCACATATGGCATACATCAGATACACCTACATCCAATGTACAACACAATGCATACACCTATACCTGATGTACAACACCACAAAATACATGTATCTACACCTGGCATACAACACATACATGTACACCCAGCGTACAACACAACAAATACACCTACAACCGAAGTAAAACAAAACACATACACCTACACTCGTCATATTACACAACACATACACCTAAATCCAACATACGACACAACACATACATCTACACCCTGCGTACAACATAACACAATACATGTATGTACACCGAGTACAAAACAATGAATACTCATGTCACAATACCATGGATGCATAATGCACATACACAGTACCACACGTACACAAAACAACATGTACAACATGCACACAATACCACATATGCATAACACAACATGTACGACATGCACACAATACCACGTGTACAACATGTACACAATACCATCTGTACACAACACCACTTGCACAACATGTGCACAACACCATCTGCACAACGTGTACACAACGCCCCATATACACAACACCACTTGCACAACATGTACACAGCACCACATGCATGACATGTACAATTTGCCACATGTACACAAAACCACATGCACAACATGTACACAACACCACATGCGCAACATGTACACAACACCACTTGCACACAACACCCCATCTACAACATGTAAACAACACCACATGTGCAATCATACACACAACACCATATGTAAATAGAACCATATGTACAACATGCACATCATGCCATATGTACATAACACTTCATATGAAACATATACAAAGCACCATATGTACACAAAAATGCATATCCAACATGAACATAACACAATATGTACACAACACCGCATATGCAACATGCGCAAAGCACCATCTATATAGAACACTGCATAAACAACAGTACACAACACCATTTGTACATAGCATTGCGTAAACAACAAGTACACAACACCATATATACAAAACATTGCATGCACACAACATCACAGGTGCAACATGTACAACAATAGTACTGTACATCCATATACCACACATTGACTCTACCAAGAAACCTTACTTCTAGTGTATTTCCACTATGCATGCATGTTCCAGCATGTTGCATGCCACACTAATTTCATTCCATTGATGTATCCCTCAACATTAACATTCATAGCATAAACATAGGCATATTATAAACACATAATATAAAATCATACATGATACTGACCTCATAGATCTATTAGGGCTACTCTTCCCACTTGATTCCTCATAAACTAGGAACCTCTTCATGCCATTTACCTGCATAAGAAATCATTCCTCCACAAGAATGATTCTTGATTACCTTGTCAGAAAAAGACATGAATACATACATATATACATATAAACATTGACATAAAAAAATCATGATCCCTGACGACCCTGTCAAACAATGACATACATACATACATATATATACATATATAGCCATCATCATAATCATAATCACAACATAATTACCATATATCATAAGGTTAAGGTTAAGATAACTCCCTTTATCTATGCATAACATGAAAAACATGGAGAATAAAAGTTCCCATCATAGCTAAGGCATTTAATGCCTCAAGTATAATCACTTTACCTTTCCTGGTCACCTTCCTCATGAATGTCCTACCACCATCCATTTATCCCAGTGGACCCAACCAATCCAACTGACTATCATATTCTTTCCTTTAGATGCCCTTATATATGCATCGAGATTCATCCAGGTATTACATTACCTATTGAGTTTCATTCAACTCTTCCTGAACTCCATTAACTTTTCTCTTTCCCAACCAATTCCCAAGACCCTCAAAACATAAAATGCAAGAAAAAAATAAAAAAAGAAGAAAACCATGAAAACCAATAACAATATAACACCACAAATAAAGTGGCATGATCACGCAAGACATAAACAGAGTCGCAAACCATGTGCAACCAAATCACAAAAGACTGAAAGCACAAAACTAGCAAAAAAATACCATGACCCAATCCTCGTGGGTTCCCAATGCTTCCAAGGGAAATCTCAACCCAAGATTTTTTCAATATTATATGGTAGTCTCTTTTTCCATGCAATCCCCTACATCATACCGCCATAAACACATAATTGTCAGTGTATAAATACACATAAAACATATCAATGACCTTATCTCGTTGTGCCAAGCATGTTTCCTTGTAACTTAACACATCCATGACATCTCTCAAGGGACTCCAATTACTTTATGGATCCAACCATAGTGAAATCCAACTATTTTACCTATCAAATACATGTTCATGAATATAACACATATCCACATAATTTCAGATGAAATCAAAGTTAAGAAGACTTCATGTATTCATGCAAAGAACTCATTCATTTGGAATTACAGATTCCAAACCTATCCAAAGGAATTCTCACCCGAATCATTTCTTTTACTTTTTTACCTTGCTGCAATTAAGTCTTATTGTATGCTGTCACATCACCCAACTGTTATTTATATAAACAAATCAGTTGTTACCTTGTCATGCTAATGCCAAGCATGTTGCCCTGCAACTATTCACACATGTCAACCATGTGTTCCAAATATCAATACATCATATCTATTAATTGAAATCATCCTTTACCAAGACTAACAACCATGTCATGATCAAAAATCAAATCACATTCATTGGTCATAATACTACAACTAATATCTACTTACACTCAAGTACATGTCAATTGTCTTAGCACATAATGTGTTAGAACAACCATTTTAAAACAAGATCATTCATTCATGAAATCTTATAGACACGTACTCATATCATGCCACTAATGAAACATTCAAACAACCTATAAACATGGCATGGTAGACAAACCCAATAGACAAAGTAATCAAACTCATACCTCAATGTATCTCAGGGAGGCTATCACATTTGAACAAGTCAGTCCAGATTCGTAAGGCACAATATCATGAATATATCAACTCATTCTTGAATGTCATAACCATAACTATCTACACAAGTCAATCCAGATGAACACAACACATATAACATTAAGATATTAAATACAATTACCATAATCATTATGCATATCATCGTAATTCATATGTTGAAAATGGAAACAAGAAAATATTAATTTAATTTTTAATTCCACATCATAAGACAACAAGAATGTGTTAACTGAGTTACTTTTACTTAGTTGGCTCAGTTAATTATAGTTGAGGGCCTAACTTGGGGAATGTAGAGTGATTCCTAAATTTTAGAAGCCTAGAATGAGTTTGTTTTGAGTTGTAATTAACTAATTCAGTTAAACTGAGTTAAATTCAGTTAAACTAGTTCCAATTGTTGGAGGAACTAGTGGGAGGTCAAGTAGCGGGGTGTGTACTTAGTGATAAACCAGTTAAGTGATAAATCAACCATAAATAACTCATGCATATGTGATCTACAAGTTAGACAGTTGAGATTGGAGTTCAAGGGCAGTGTAATATTAGTTGTATAATTATTCAGATTGTACAAACGGTGCATGTAGTTAGAGGAAGAGCCTAATGGGACTACAAAACCCAATGGAGGAAAATTCCTATTAAATAGAAGCCTAATTCCTCATTGAAATATGCAAGGAAGCAGGAGCTTGGAAGGCTAGGAAATTGGCTAATGCTTGGTCAGAGTTAGTACAGGAAGCAGTGAGATAGATAGATATACTGCAGAGGTTGCTCGGGCTTGAGCAAAGCATTATAATATTATCATATTTTCTAACTAATGAAATATATAGATAGTAGGGTTTTTTAGTTGTCGTTTTCCCCATGAAATCATTATGTAATGTTTTTATTGAATTCTTTCCCTTGTATGCTTCATGATTTTGTGATTGTTTAATTCTTTCCGCTGATGATTAGAGTAGATTCAAGTCTATTGTTTTAGTAAATTACAATTAGCAGTTTGAATCTACAAGTAATTTCTACATGGTATCAGAGCTTAAATTACAGTAGAAGAGAAGAATTTGAAGTTTTCCTTGCAGGTGAATCTAATTTGAAGAATCAATATTCAGAGCTAGCAGGATGTCCTTATATGGATTGAGACTCAAATATTCCCTTGAGGGTAGTTTGAATTATATTTCTTGGAAGGACAATATGGAGTCAGTGTTGGAATATAATTAGCTGAAGGAATTCATAGATCATGATATCCTAAAGCCTCCAACATCTGATGCTAAAGATCTATCAGAGTGGAAGAAATGTGTAGTAAGAGATAGGAGGATCATCTTGGAGGGTGTGAGAGACCACATAGTCCTGAAACTACATGGAAAATACACTCCCTTTACTACGTGGAATACCCTCAATGAGCTATTCAGAGATAGAAGTGAAGCCAAGAAACTTTAACTGGTGAATAAATTGATGATTGAAGACAATGGGTATGAGGTAGTCTTCAGATATGGGAAGGCCTACCTCAAGCATCTTGACTCATGTCAAATCAATTAATTTGGTGTTAGGATCGAGATCCTCTACACATTAGAGGAGGATTCATGCGCAATATTTAGGAGCAAGGCATGAATTAGAGATGCTGTGGTTGAGAGGGAGCATGATTTAGCTCTCAAGAGGAAGCCTCAGCTAGTTGGTAGTTGGGATGACCATGAGGATGATGATCAATAGGATTAATCAGAGACCTATAGTGTGAGGAGAGTTTAATCCAAGTGGGAAGAGGGAGAACTTGCAGCCATACCTCTAGGTGAGAGGTGGGGCGATGTGAAGCAATAGTCCCAAGGGTGCAGAAATTTGGGTAGGGTTCATTGAGGTGTGTTTTTGTCTCATGGATAATTACCTTGCTACAGGAGCCCAAAATATTCAGAAGTAAGAGGATAAATTCCTATCAGATACTGAGTGTAGATCAATGTTGACAACAAAGCAGGAGGCTCAGTAGTAGAGTCAACAACAACACACTTTTCCTAGTAGATAGTTCCAGATGTTGCAGTAGCAGTAGCAACAGTGAGGTGTATTGCATGGAATAAATTCCAAAGGTGCTGGATCGAGGTAGATGTGAATCCATTTCTTGTTGAGAGGGAGTGTTGAAAATGGAAACAAGAAAATCTTAATTTAATTTTTCCTTCAATTAAGTTAGGAGAAAATTGTAATTCCACATCAAAAGATAACAAGAATGTGTTAACTAAGTTAGTTTGACTTAGTTGGCTCATTTAATTCGAGTTGAGGTAGTTTGTCTTAGTTGGCTCAGTTAATTCGAGTTGAAGGCATAACTTCGGGCATGTAGAGTGATTCCTAAATTTTAGGATCCTAGGATGAGTTTATTTTGACTTGTAAATTAATTAATTTAGCTAAACTGAGTTAAAGTTAGTTAAACTAGTTCCAACTCTTGGAGGAACTAGTGGGAGTTCAAGTAGTGGGGTGTGTACTCAGTGATCAACCTATTAATTGAAAAATCAACCATAAATAACTCATGCATGTGTGATATAAAAGTTACCCAATTGAGATTGGAGTTCAAGGGAAGTGTACTATTAGTTGTATAATTATCTGGGTTGTACAGATGATGCATGCAGTCAGAGAAAGAGCCTAAAGGAACTACACAATCCAATGGATGAAAATTCCTATTAAATAGGGGCCTAATTCTTCATTGAACAATGCAAGGAAGTAGGAGCTTGGAAGGTAAGGAAATTGGGAAATTGGCTAAGTGTTGGCCAGAGTTAGTCTAGGAAGCAGTGAGATAGCTAGAGGTAGTGCAGAGGTTGCTCGTGCTTGAGAAAATCATTGTAATATATCCATATTTTCTGACTAATTCAATATACAGATAGCAGGAGTTTTTAGCTGTGGATTTCCCCAGGAAATCATTGTGTAATGTGTTTATTTAATTCTTTCTCTTGTATGCTTCATGATTTCGAGATCATTTAATTGTTTTCGCTGATGAGTAGAGTAGAATCAAGTCTATTGTTTTAGTAAAATAAAAATAGCAGTTTGAATTTAAAATGAATTTCTATAACATATAAAAACAATTTACTATCATTTATGACTATCCGAGGCATGTACATATCAACACATTGAAAACCTAGAATCTATCATGCATGTAACCACAACAAAAATTGAATGAAAGGTATACACATAACCCTAATGTATATAACAACCATTAGATAACATACTTGCATGCTAAACATACAATACCTTTATGAAAATATTCTCTTACCCCAAATTCTAGTGGTGCAACCTCGCCTTGATGATCTATGTCTCCTTCTCTATCTCAGCCAACACATTAGAATCATAACATACCAAAAACATCATGCTGACACAAACTACATAATGACCACCATAATGCATGTCTGACCTACCATGCATACATAACCATAACCATGAAAATGCATGCATGACAACATATAGACACTAACATGCATAACAAATGCATATACAACTAACATGCATTCATGAAAAATACATCTGAAAAGTAACATCATCAACTTATATATATCAACACAAATGTAACAATGACCACCACCATGCATACACATCAAGCACATATACAACCTACATGCATGCATGAAAATCACATTCCGTTCATCCAGTCCAAGGGTTGAACCATGCTCTGATACCACTTTGTGGTATCAGATATCACACAAAGAGAACAAAAACTAGACACCACCCAAAGAGAACGAAACCCAATCTGATACCACTCTGTTACAGCCTCCTCCCACATTTACCCAAGCTAACCATTCCACTGGGGTAAACATGTGACGAGAGGATACTATGATGTGATTCTATTTCGCAAGGATAGTTAAGGAATTGGAACCAACAAAACAAAACCAATCTGACCTTCCTCAGGAGCTACAAACCCTTCAAGAGGAAACCAACCCTTCTAGGTACTTAACCACTGAGAAAATTTGTAATTTTTTTTTTATATATACCCTTATTCGCTACCATGACAATCCAAACGTGTGATTGAGTACTTCCAGTAACTCCCACAACAAGGCATTCTAGAGACCGTGGCCTTTTTCAGGTAGTTCTGAGCCAACAACCCCATATTATGAGCCACTTTTTCAGGGCTTGGTCTCAAGCCACTATCCAAAAATTCATGAAACTCCAATAAATGAGTAATAATAATGGAATAAGGCTATTAATGCAATAATTGGTACAAGTACTTGATTTTACCCCTACTAGCCATAACATGCATTTCGTCAAACATGTCACAAATATGTAATCTATAGGTCATAACAACAGATCTGAGCATACAGGTCTCATACTTATCTGATATTCAAAAAGAAGCATTGATGCCTTATCACAATAGCTTCATTATAATATATTAGGACATATATTCATTTTTCATTCATTTTCTAATTAAAACATGATAAGAGCCATACATCAAGTCTAACATAAAACATACTCATAACCAACATATATCCAATAGAAATAACAAGGATATAGCAACCATAAAAACTAGATATGAACAAGTACATTTACACATGAAATAAAAAGGAGAAGGGGCTCTTATTAGTGAATGCATAAACCAACCAATTTAGGGACTTCCACAAACCACACGACTATAGATTGGGATGAATCAGATATTTCTTTCAGCCAATCACCCATGTGCCATATTCCAAGCATGAATGTGGGACTCGCAACAAAAACAACCAGGGCTTCCTTAGGCTTTACCATATATCCCACCAAGGTATTTCTAGGCTCGAATCCCTCATCAATACAACTAGGATTTACCGCAATCCCATCGAAATAAGCCTTAAACAAGTTTGGATGCCTCTAGATCTCTCCACCTAAACCATGAGGAATTTTTCTGTCTCCAGTCTCTAGGATTTACCGTATATCATGCCATTCATCGGTCAAGGATTCCTATACCTAATAGAGACTCCTATAAGGTTTGCCTTATAACATCATTTACCAGTCAAGGATTCCTAGGATTAATCAAGGGCATACACCTATAGGATTTACCGTATATCTTACCATTCACCAATCGAGGATTCCTAGGCCCATCGAGGTACACACAATCTAGATTTATCACAATCCCACCTTAACTGGTCCAGGGATTCCTAGGCTTTCTGTTATTCTTTGGACACCACTCCACTCAGTTATGAAACCATCCGAGAATCCATCTCAACCAAGTAAAAGAGAACCCCATCACACCATGGCTATCCATAAATGGAAAGGAAAGGCTTAAAATCATTGTCACACCTAGAAATACCCATACCAATGATATAAAGAGAACTATATACACACATGAATGTACCATGCATGCCAAATATGGCAAGGAAATCACACATGAAATTAAATACCTGCAAGTAATCACGTTGTAGCCAGTTGATTCTGCTCTTCCTTGTCTGATATTTTCTTCCCTTCTACCTTCTTTGTCCTTCCTTTGCTTTCCTTGATCCAATGCAAGGGTGTTCCAAGAATACTCTAAGTGTGCAAGAGTATGAGAGAGAGAAAGAATAGAGATATAGCTCCAAGCTCAAAATGAGAAAAGGTTACCAACTTATCCTCAAAAGCCTTTTTATCAATGAGTCCTCTATTTTCTTCATTTTCCATTATTTTTGCCTTCAATTTCCCTCTCATGGAAATTTGTGACATTTCACCTTCCTTTTCTCCTAATTTCCTTTATTTACATAAACAAAATTCCAGGTTAATTCCTCTTTCCTTTCCAAATCCTTTGCAATTTACTTTTCCAACTTCCCCTAGCCATAATAAACCAAATGAACACTCACTTGGATGTTTTTCCCAACATTTAGCTTGGAATATGTGTCCCATGACCTTGGTATTATTTTTCCTTTATTAACTTTATTACATGGAATTTTCACCAGAGTCGTTACATTCTTGAAGATTCTGAATTATGAGTGTGACTCAAATGAGTTCCAATACCTCTCCTTTGTTGAGAAATCTAGAGCATTATGTGAGTTGGATTCTTCAATTTGATTTCTCTTATAATGAAATTTTCTTTTGAAACTATATGTTGATTATGTTAGTGTTCCTTTCATAAAATAAATTCCAACATGAATATAACAAATACAAGAACACAATATGTAAGCGCACATCTAGGAAAAAACCCCTATGAATTTTGATTTGTTACAAGACAATATGCATCCTTCCTGACCATGAACCAATCATGCAAGTTGATGTGATCCAATAAGTTCTTATGCATTCTCCTCTCTACACACTTGGATATATATTTGGGGTTTATGGAGAGAAAAGGGTCATGTCCCTTCAAGTCATATGGGATTTACACACGACACCTATGCAATTTGACTCACCAAATTTCTTTGGCTGACACACATCTCCTCCATGCAATATACATAACCATTTTCTCAAGTGTTGGTTGGGGTGTGCCTTTAACTAACCGCAACCACTCGTCACACATGCTAATTCATGTTATGGGGTGTTCACCCAAACTCATTTACCAATTAATTATTTGAGGAATGATTATAAATAGTTGTTCTCATACTCAACTAGTCTAAGTGATCTCTAGACAGTAAACATTTTGCACCAATTTCTCTATGCCTTCTCTACACACTTTGACCATTATCCTCTCCACAATGCTAGAAAGCTAAAGTTTCTCAATCCTTCTTCCTTCACACTTAGGGCATTTTATATCAACTTACTTCTTTCTCTATGTCCACATTTCATAAGGAGATGGGGCAGTATGATGCCATTGTCCTCTCAGGCTGCCCTGTCCAACTTCAATGCTTGTCATCATAGGCCAATACTTCATTAGGCAGATAGTTATGACAATTAAGGGTGGTTTTTATGGGCATGCTCATGACCCACCATAGGGAAACCAACCAATATGCAACAATCATTCAATTTCCATGCAACAACCCACCACATGATTTCCCTCTTAGAGCTTTGGATGCACATGTCCCTCCATTCAGGCTAATCATCAATTAATTTTCACAAATAAATAATTTACATAGCTAGGTTTATATACATGGGTTTTTGTGGAAAAATATTTGTTACACATTCTCCTATTCTAGAGTATTTTTCCATCACATAAAATAATCTCTCTTCTATTTTTTTTTGATAACCATAACTCTACAAGACACAATATCCTCTAGCTTCAACTCTAGGTGATCAACAATGAAGGATGATATGTGTGATGAAATTCTTATAGTCTTCAAAATAATACTTTATTATATATATATATATATATATAATGGTTTGTTAGTCATATTCTCCTCACATTCACATCAAGTACAATTGAGGCACCAAATTGCATAATCCAATTTTGTCAATATGGTACAATATTACTCAATAGTAGTTCTTGGATAGGTATTAATGTGAATTTGGAAATTGTAGCAATCATCATTTTAGAGAGGGTACATTAGGATTGTAAGTTGACCACCCTCAATCTTATTTCTGTTGCACATTCTGCACATTGTATTACTTCATTGGACGTTGTGGGTAGTTCAAATTCTAATGTAATGATTTGGTTTGAGTGAGTTGGTTACAACTATGCTAAAGTTCAATTTTCTAGTGAAGTTGAGACTAACCATGCTATCATCATCCATATCATTCAACGGTCCAATTTCAATCAAACCCAAGTACTATTAGTTGTTGGATTGTTATTGATGTGAATTTGGAAATTGTAAAAGGTATTGTTCCAGAAATGGCACATTAGTATTAAATTTGGTAATATTTATTCTTGTTCATGTTGCATACATTTGCATGTTATATTTCCTCACTATGCCTTGGGGGTTTTTCATCTTCCACTTTCTAGTCTCACAATTTAAATTGTGAGAGTTGGTCATGTTCATTTTTCTTTTCTAGTCATTAAATCAATATGCTTATCTTTGTAAATTATGTTAGTTTTCATAAATGATTTTAGTTTTAGTCTTTAGCTTGACATAATATTTGTGGTTTTTTTTTTTATATCATAGCAGGATAAAGGACTCCGTTGGAATGGAATCTTCAGAAAAAACTAAAAATTCTGAGCATGAATAACAAAACATTTCCAGTGAAACCAAGTGAATTGTGAACCATGATATGTGAGGTAAAATAAATTTGGAGTACATAAGCGAGTACCTCCATTCATGAAAGTCACCAAGGCACTACCTATGTTTGCAATATTGCTAAATTTGTTTCACTGTGTTAAAATAGTAATGTTTATTTGTGGCTATCGTCTATTGACAAAGCTATTTGTGCACCAAAGGAGCCACTTGTCTAAAATCCATGTCGGGTTAGTCTAACCAACTCACAGTCTCTATGGAGAACACTGGTATACACAAGTGATATTCCAAATTTGAAGTCTAACCATTTATTGAATCTTAATAATTTGCTAGGACAAATAGTAACAATATTGTGATATTTTATGGATTTTAATTTATGGTTGTAATGTTTCCTAGTACAGTTTTGGTACATGAAAAACATATTTTATGAGATCACTTGAATCTTAATGTTGAGATTCAACAAGAAAATTTCAGCACCCATTCCTAGTGCATTAAGCACCTACACTAGGGTGGGGCCCACAGGGATATTTTTGGTGCATGTCTATTTTAGTTATTCCTTAATTAATATGGGAAATAAAATGTAATCTAGTCTAAAAAATAACTTGTAATAGTTAGTTGAGAGTGATAAAATCAGTTAGCTCATGTATTTAGAGTTAGATGTAGTTGGTGAGGCGTGTAGAGTAATTCTAGTTGTAACAGAGTTTGAAGTGCAGTGGTGCATTAGTTAATGCAGGTTGTAATCAGTTTAACTCAGTTAAGTGAGTTAAACTCGGTGATGCTAGTTGTAACTGCTTGATACACTAGAGAGAGATCAATTGAATTACATATTAATTATTTCACAATCAGTGATCTCACATGCAACTAAGGATTTACTATTATTAGTTGCATGCATGTCAGATCCAGTGGAGACCTAGTTGAGAACTACGTGAAAGGGAAGTTAACTATCAGTGGTAGGATTATTGGGTTGTACCCATGAAAAAAAACACCCATTGGAGTTCCCATGATACTTGCACAGTCAAGGAAGTCCAAAATTCCTATTCTTTATTCATTTCATTCATCAGGGATTGCATAAGCAAGGCAGGTTGTCTAGAGGCAGTAAATTGGCTAAGTATTGGTTAGTTTTATGTATGACAGTGTGAGGCAATTAGCTGAGTACTGAAGGGCTCTTGTGAGAAGAGTTTGTATGTAATTTTTTCATGATCCATGTTTAATATACAATAGAATATAGTGGGGTTTTGCACAAAAACCTTTCCCAGGAAATCATCTGTGTTGTGTTTGATTTGATTCTTCTTTACTTCATGTGATTGGCGATTGTGTTTTTAATTCCAAAAAATATTTGTAGAATCGATTCAGTATATAACTTTAGTACATTGTTAGATTGGATTGAACCCAATATATACATGCATGTTGTATAATTTCTACATTGTATCAGAGCACACGAAAACACAATTGTGAAGGAGGAGCTGAGTTTGTGACTGGATAGAATTCAAATTTGCAGAAAGACTTTCTTGGTGCTACAACTTATTCAGGATCGAAATGGATTTCAATGGCTTGAGGTTGGAGTATGCACTTGATGGTAGCTCAAACTATATTTCTTGGAAGGACAGGATGGAGGCAGTACTCAAAGACAATGGCTTGAAGGAATTCATTGAAAATGATGTTCCTAAACCCATTGTGACAGATGTTGCAAATCTTGATGCATGGAAAAAGAAAGTGGCAAAGGGGAGGAGGATCCTATTAGAGGGAGTACGATACCACATTGTCTTAAGTCTCCATGGGAAAGCCATACCATATGCAATGTGGAAGGCTTTTACGGATCTATTCCAAAGCAGCAGCGACCATAGGAAATTGGTGCTCAAAGATAAACTCAGGAAGATCAAGATGGAGAAGGGCGACTCCATACCAAAATATCTAACAAAGTTTGTCCAATTGTCGGGATGAACTAGGGAGCATTGGTATAAATGTCACTAGTGATGATTTAGTGAGCTTGGCTCTCTTAGGACCTCCCAAGATTTGGCACATTTATCAATACTCTACCAATGGAAGGGAAAAGGTTCTAGATTGGGAACGACTATGGTCGGATTTGGTGCATGAGGAGTTTAGATGGAACACTAGAAATGGATTATCATCTAATAATGAATATGAAGAAGATTGTGCTTTGGCTACTAAGGTGAAAAAGGGGAAGGGGAAGAAATTCCATTCCAAATCCGAGTCCAAAAATGGCAAGAAGCAGGACATGTCCAAGGTGAAGTGTTTTCACTGTCATGAACATGGAAATTTTTCTACTAACTGTCCACAAAAGAAGAAGAACAAGAAGATTGGAGGATCTGCAGTTGGTGAGGCTTTGGCCTCACAATTTGAGCTTGAATTCTCAATGGTCGCATGCATGGTTTCAAGTGCATTGGGATCTGTATGGTATTTGGATAGTGGCATTTCCTTCACATGACGGGAGACAAGGAACTTTTCAGTGACTTGGAGGAGAAGGATCTCCAGATGCATATTGAAATGGGTGATGACAGGCGGTACAGTGCTACCAGGATTGGTACCATTACATTCCAGAGGAAGTCAGGTAAACCCTTTCAATTAAAAGATGTAATGCATGTACCAGTTTTGAAGAAAAATTTAGTCTCAGTTGCAATGTTGGAGGATAGAGGCTATGATGTTTTTTTAGTGAAGGAAAAGCTTTCCTCCGACACAAAACAACTGGACAAGCCAAGAGGATAGGGATTCAAGTTAAGAATCTCTACAAGTTGGAGGTAGATGGCTGCGCAACAATGATGGGCAAGGCAGATAAAGTGGTGAGTCTAGATGAGGGTGAATTATGGCACAGGAGATTGGGCCATCTTCACCATGGAGCCTTGAAAGTCATGAAACAGATTTCTATTGGTCTTCCTAGGGGTACACTTGCACAATCCAACACATTCAAGGGATGTACTATGGGAAAATATTTAAAGACCACCTTTCAGGAGAAGGAGAACCAAGCTTCGAGGATCCTTGAGAGAGTTCACACAGACGTGTGTGGACCATTCTCAGTTGCTTCAACAACAAAACATAAGTACTATGTAATATTTGTTGATGAATTTTCTTGTAAGTGCTGGATCTTCTTCATGCAAAAGAAATATCAGACATTGTCTAAGTTTCTTGAGTTTAAGGCATCGGTGGAGAAAGATTCGGGGAAGAAATTGAAGGATCTTAGGAGCGATAATGGTAGAGAATACATCTTTAATGAATTCAAGAAATTCTGCAACAAAGAAGGAATTCGAAGAGAACTGATAGCACCTCATAAACCACAGCAGAATGGGGTCACGAAAAGAAACAACAGAACGATTGTGGGTGAGGCAAGAGTGATGTTTCATGATTAAGGCCTACTGATGCATCTATGGGCAGAAACATGCAACACTATGGTATTTGTGCCGAACCGTTGTCCTCATAGGATACTTGGCATGAGTACACCTGAAGAGGCTTTCACTGGTAAGAACCTTGATGTTTCACACTTTAAGATTTTTGGCTCATCTATTTATGTGTATGTGACCATGGACGCCAGGAAGAAGCTAGAACCGACAGTTGAGATCGAGATTTGTGTGGGATGCACTAAAACACCCCATAATTATCGAGTGTATTTTCCAAACATCAAAATGATTGTTGTGCGACAGGATATAAAATTTGATGAGGAGAAATCCATGTGGTTGTCCCTTGAGGGGGAGCTGGACTTACATGCAGAGGAGGAACTGTTGGTTCCCAAGGATGAGCCTCAAGATGTGGATCACCCACATGTGGAGGATGATGGAGTGGAGGAAAACACTCATGCAGATCCATCCATCAAAAATTGCAGAAGGCACACCACGGAAGGTGATAGATTGAGATTTGATGCTGCAGAGAATGTAGGAGCCCCTACTTCACAGCGCAAATAGAGACAATCTCCTAACCAATTTACTGGATACATGGATCTTATGAGCAAATGTATTGTGACTGAACCATCTTCCTTTCATGAAGTAGTGCAACAACCAACTTGGGTTGATGCAATGGTGGAGTATTATGACTCCATTGTCAAGAAAAGTGCATGGGAGATTGTCCCAAGACCGATCGAAAAATTAGTGGTTGGATCAAGATGGATCTACAAGGTAAAGCAAGCTGCTGATGGGAGTGTGGAGAAACACAGGGCCAGATTTGTGGCTAGGGGATTCTCACAGATCGAGGGGATAGACTATGATGATACTTTTGCACTTGTTGCAAGTTACTCTTCAATAATATCCATCCTTTCACTCTCAGCGTAGATGGGTTGGCGCATTCATCAGATGGATGTGAAAAACACGTTTATCAATGGGATCATTGAGGAAGAGGTGTACATAGAGAAGCCTAAAGGTTTCGAGATCTTCAACAATGAGTCACATGTGTGCCGACTCAAAAGAGCACTGTATGGGCTGAAGCAAGCACCTCATGCTTGGTACACTCAGATAGACAACTATTTCACTAGATTGGGCTTCACCAAAAGTGAATCAGATGCAAACTTGTACCAGATTGTGGTTGAGGGTAAGCTATTGATTATTATTCTTTATGTTGATGATCTAATTTTGAATGGTGATGAGCAGTTGATACAATCATGCAAGGAGGATCTTGCAAGGGAGTTTGAAATGAAGGACATGGGACTCCATTATTTCCTTGGATTGGAAATATGGCAATGAGATGGTGAACTTTTTGTGTCTCAAGGCAAGTATGCAAAGGAGATACTGGGTAAGTTTCACATGGAGAGTTGCAAACCCATGGATACTCCTCTTCCAGAAAATTAGAGGAAAGAGGATGCTACTTCTGGAGAGGTAGTGGATGCTACTGTCTATAGGCAGTTAGTTGGTTCATTAATATATCTAGTGAACACCAAGCCAGACATTTGCTACACAGTTAACCAGCTGATTCAAGCTATGGTTAAGCCTACCAAGCTCTTTTGGAAGGCAAGGAAGGATGTCTTGAAATACTTGAGGGGCACATTAGACTATGGTCTATGGTTCAGACGGACAGAGGGAGTGAAGCTTCAAGGCTTCACGGATGCTGATTGGGCGGGCAGTCCATCAGACAGAAATATCACATCAAGAGGGATATTCAACATAGGATCGACAACAGTTTCCTGGTACATCAAGAAACAATGATCTGTAGCACTCAATTCATCAGAAGCAGAATACATGGTAGCAATTCAAGCTGCTTGTGAGGCTATCTGGATGAGAAAGATCTTGGATGGTTTGTTTGGTTCTCGGATCCGACAATGATTCATTATGATAATCAGAGTTGCATTAAACTCTCGATTAATAATGTGTTTCATGATATGTCCAAGCACATAGATATATGGTGTCATCATCTAAAATATTGTGTGCATAGGAGAATAATGTTTCTTGAGCACATTCCCACTGAAGATCAGGATGCAGATATTCTGACGAAGTTGCTCACTAGGAGAAAATTTGAATACCATAGAGATAGGATCGGGGTGAAGGATAAACCCTTTCTTGTTGAGAGGGAGTGTTGAGATTTAACCAAAAAATTTCAGCACCCACACCTAGTGCATTAAGCACCTACACTAGGGTGGGCCCACAGGGATATTTTTGGTGCACATCTATTTTAGTTATCCCTTAATTAGGATGGAAAATAAAATGTAATCTAGTCTAAAAAATAACTTGTAATATTTAACTGAGAGTGATAAACTCAGTTAGGTCATGGACTTCGAGTTAGATGTAGTTAGTGATGCATGAAAAATAATTCTAGTTGTAATAGAGTTCAAAGTGAAGTAGTATATTAGTTAATGTAGGTTGTAATTATTTTAACTCAGTTAAGTGAGTTAAACTCAGTTGTGCTAGTTTTAACTTCTTGATACACTAGTGAGAGATCAAGTGAATTAAATATTAATTAATTCACAATCAATCACCTGAGGATTTACTATTATTAGCTACATGCATGTCAGATCCAGTGGAGACCCAGTTGAGATCTAGGTGAAAGGGAAGTTGACTATCAGTTGGAGGATTATTGGGTTGCACCCATGCAACCAAACACCCATTGGAGTGCCCATGATACTTGCGCAATCAAGGAAGGCCAAAATTCCTATTCTTTAGGGATTGCATTCATCAAGGATTGCACAAGCTAGGCAGGCTGTCTGGAGGCAGTAAATTGGCTACATATGACAGTGTGAGACAATTAGCTGAGTACTGGAGGGCTCTTGTGAGAAGATTTTTTATGTAATTGTTTCATGATCCATGCTGAATATACAATAGAAGATGGTGGGGTTTTGAGCAGCAAGCTTTCCCCAGGAAATTATCTGTGTTGTGTTTGATTTGATTCTTCTTTACTTCATGTGATTGGTGATTATGTTTTTAATTCCGAAAAATATTTTTAGAATTGATTCAATATTTAACTTTAGTACATTTTTAGATCAAATTGAATCCAAGATATACATGCATGTTGTATAATTTCTACACTTAATACTTTTTTAGGACAAAAATGTGATATTTTATGGATTTTAATTTATGGTTGTAATGCTTAATAGTACACTTTTGGTACATGAACAACATAATATTTGATGAAACCAACCTGGATTGTGCTTATGTTTTTTCTTGGATGTTGGCTTATCACCAATACTTGGTTATTTGTAATGTGATCTAGCAATGCTTGTAATGTATGTCTCTATATAGTTCGTTTATGATGAAGATGAGATGATTGATTTTGGTTATTATATTGGAATTAAATTACACACTGAGTATGTCATCGTATCAATGTCGTTGTTTCCTTTAAAAAGATGTAGGAAACTAGTGTCTAATGGAAGTACCATTGAGAAACCCTCGGGTTTGCTGCAAGAATATAATGTATCGAATGTATAAGGGAGAAGAGACACCGAGAAAACTCATATTATATGAGTATTTTTTTTAAAACACATATAACCATTGAATATTCGATGACATATGTCGGCTGTCGAATATTCAACCACTGCCAGTTTGGTTAATCGTCGCATATTTGATGACAGAAATGACGTATGGAAGTGTCGGTTCCTTAACACTCATGTCAGAAAGAACCCCCATTCGCCACATATACGATGCTTTCATCGAACTTAAAGCATCAGAGCGACAATAACTATGTCACACAATATACTTATTTCATCGATTACTGAACACATAAATGTCGGTTTGTTCCGTCGGACAAAATGACCTATCTGTCACATACCTGACACAATACCGTTGTCTTGAAAAAATCAGTGTGAAAACACTTTTGTCGCAATATTTAATTATTCCGTTGATGACTTGATGCCTAAACATCAATTTTCTCCATAAAAAAAAATGACCTACATGTCGAATATCTAATAAGAGACTGGTCCACAACCTGCAGGATATTTGGCATTCTATCGGTCGGATAGCCGACGATTTGTAGTGTCACAAAACGAACTTATAAAGATCGGTATTTTAAGGAGCATTTCAGGATTTTATGTGTAATATAATTGACATGTGCATTGTCGTATATCCGACGATAACTAAATTGTCAACTATTCAACTGAATTCCAACAATGATTTTAGAAGAACCAATGTGTCGATAACCGATGCCAATAATTCGCATATCCTTCTAATCGCTGTCGGATTTTGGCCCCATTTGTACTAGTGTAGTATAAAATTGATAATTAAAATGTGCCTTTTCCTCCATTCTAGTTAGGAAATTTGAATTCCATGCATGTTTAGGCTATTTTTAGTTGATTGAATAATTTAGCTGAGAGATAAGTGAGTTAAAAACAATTATACCACTCAACTAAATTTCAACTGACTTAATTAATGTCTTGAGCTCAATTAACTAAGTTCAACTGAAAATAACTAAACTTGATTGTTAAATTTTAGCAACCACTACATGCACAACTCTACGCCAAGCCTATAACTAAAATTTACTGAATTAACTAGTAGACAAGGCCATATCACTCTAGCTAACTGTAATCCAAGTCATCTTGCTGATGTGGAAAATCGAATTACTCAATTTGACTAAGGAACAAGTCAAATTGAGCCTTTCTTGCTACAATTTCTAAAACTCCCTCTTAGCAAGAAAGGGATTTTGCACCACCACTATTCTGCACTTGTGGAATTAAAATTTTCCTCTTCATGATGCTTTTTTCAATATAATTACATCCCGCTCCTCAGTTGGAATGCATTATAGCATCATAATTCTCCTCTACACACAATTTTGAAAGTGATGGTACTTGATATCAATGTGCTTGGACTTGTCATGAAATAATGGATTCTCAGAGAGTTTAATAAAACACTGATTATCACAATAAATCATGGTTGGATCCATATCCTAATTGAAGAGACCAAGTATTTTACTTATCCATATGGCCTCACATGTTGCTTGACTTATAGCCATGTATTCAACCTATGTTGAGTTGAGTTCCATATACCAAGAAATAGTTGCATACCCAACATTAAAGATAGCACCAGAACTAATTTTCCTATCTGATGGAATCCCTTCCCAATATGCATCAGTGAAGCCTTGGATATTTTCTCCCTCTGTCCTCTTTTATCATAACACATACTCAGTTTTTCCTCGGAGGTATATTAACACATGATTTGTTGTCTTTCAATACAACTTGGTAGGATTCACCATGACTTGACTCAACTACTTAATTACATAGCATATGTCAGGCCTTGTGTTCACCAGATACATCAAGGATCCCACAAGCTACCTATAGATGGTGGAATCTATTGCCTCTCATAAAGAGGCATCCTCCTTCCTCCAGTTTGTAGCTAGAGGAGTGTCCATAAGCTTGTAGTTATCCATGTTAAATTTCTAAAGTATTTCGGAGGAATACTTCTCTTGACTCACAAACAACTCACCATCACATTGCCATACTTCCAGCCCAAGGAATCAATGCATCAACCCCATGTATTTCATCTTGAATTCTCTTGTAAGGTCCTCCTTGCAAGAGTGGACCAACTTCTCATCCCCTAAAGTATTAAGTCATCAACACACAATACCAAGATAAGCAACTTTCCATATACCACAATGTGATAGAGATTGGCATATTCTTCACTTTTGGTGAAGCCCAATTGTTGAGGAAATTTAATTACCTATCATTTAATTGTCAACCCGGGGGTTTCGTAAAACTTGCGAAGCGTGCATACAATATATATGCTAGAAATTAACCTCCAATTTACATTAATATAACTACGAAATCAAATGATGACAAACCAAAAACAAAAGGAAACTTAAATCAATCTATGTAAAGGAAAAAAACTTAATATATGAAAGGAAATTCAAATCCTATTCACAAGATTTGTCTAATATGAACGTGTACACAATCTCTTGAAAATGAATCTTTTAATCTAGGAATGAAAATAAATCTAATCTACTTGCATGAAATGAAAATATGATCTATTCACATACTTGCATGATTGAAATCAGACTTAATCTAACTGCAAGAAAGTGAATTTACGCTAATGAAAGAAAATCTAGTCTAGGAAAGTAAGAAATCTTTAATCTATGAAAAATAGGAAATCTAATATACGAAAGCAGGAAACTTTAATCTAAGAAAACATTGAAATCTAATCTACTACATATGTATAAGTGGAAATCTACACTATCACACATGCATAAATAGAAATCTAAACTACGACACACTTGCATAGAATTGGAAATCTAATCCAGACACACTTCATGAATTCAAAATATAAAATTCTTGCCAGAATTGAAAATCATGAATTGAAATCTAAACAATCTTAACTATAATAAAAGTAAAGTGACCAATCCATCTAAACCTGCAAGAGTACAAAAAAAATGATCATATGAAAAATTAACTTATGAAAGCATGTAAATGAACATAAAGGAAATAATAAGAAAGCATGAAATGAAAACTAAACTAAACATAAAGAAATGAATGAAATTATGATACAATCTCACACTCTTTTAGGTGGCCAATCCAATGATTCATAATGATGGCAAGTGAAGAAGCTCCATATGCAAATAAAACCAAATCAAAGTGAAAAAACACTCATGAGTATGGTGCCAAATCTAATTCTTTATTCAAACATGAGCATAACTCCAAACTTTACACATGTCTTTCAGAGGAGAAGTATCTCCTATTTATACAAAAACATAAGAAGCTACCTCATTAATGAGGGTCCACTATTCTCTCCCTAGATCCATAAAATTCTCAACCAATTAGAAACATATCCCTTTATCCATGTTTTTTCTCCATGATATATGGTTGAGTCCTATTCCAAATATTCTTCCAAACTTGAAGAGAATTCTAAATTGATCCTTGGAGGCCACACAAGAGTGTCTTGGAATTCCAAATGACCTACACTTTTCATGAAACTCAAACCACTTTTAGATATTAGCAAGCATATGTCATTTTTCTAATTTTTAATGATTAATTCACTATAAACACTTAAAAAATATAACTTTAAGAAAATACAATTATGAACCCATATGATGATAGAGATGTAGGATTATATAGTGAAAAAGTGATGGAATGAAGGTGATAAAGGTGAAATGAGGTGTGAATGAAGTGAAAATATATGTCATTTTAAAGACATTTTGGAGACCCAACATACCCACCAACTAGAGTGATTGCATGTCCTCATGCAAATATTTCGTTAATTCCTTTGATTTGCTTGCAACATCTTTGTTTTTGAATGAGATTGGCTTATATCAATGCTCTTTAAACTTTGCATTCGATTATATTTGACACTTTCATTTCTTTTTGCAAATTATTCCTTGTCATATATTGAATTGCAACATTTTTGGTTGGCTCTTGTGTGGCAACCAAATTTTAATTGGTATTGGTTCTTGTGTATCAATACCTTGTTTCTTTTTGTTGCAGCAAGGTTCCTTTAACATTTTGAGAATGCATCTTTAAATCAACCATATAATATTTTCATTATTTAGTCATCATTTTGCAAATCATACAATTTTTTTTAACCATAATGCAATCATAATTGATTAGCGCAAGTATGTTAGGATGAAATGAAGTGAAACGAAATGAAGTGATATGAAAAGTGAACATAATGATGTTCCTTCTCCCCCCCAACTAAAGTTGTTTTCGGTTTTTAAATAAGAAATGAAATATGGTAAAGTATTTTCCAAAAATTATAATTTTAGTATTTAAGGAATTTTATGATTAAAAACTAGAAAACAACATACCTTTACTTACCTAAGAAGTGGACAAATTGTGCATATGTAGAGAAGTGTAGATCATTCTGTTGAATCATGGAATATAATGTAGAATTTCATTTGCTTCTTGGTTGCATAAATGATATAAATGGATCTAATTGGTTCATGTTTCTTGAAATTGGTAGTAGAAAACCAATCATGCATAAATTGGGTTCCTTCAGTTTTCCGATTGTCTTGGAACCTAAAAACAAAACTAGGACTAACATTGCAATAAAACATAAGTTTGTTCAAAGAGAAGTGATCAATTTCTCTCGGTACTTTACACAATTTTTTTTGCATAATTAATGCTTAGTAAAACAGGTTTATGATGTGTCTTCGTTTATCATGGTTAGTCCAATTTCACAATTGCAATAATAAATCCAATTTCTAAAAAAAATGACGATATGCACAATTTTCTCAATTTAGGTTTGAACCATAACATTTTATAAAGATAAAGAAATATTATTTTTCGAATGCTTAATGATTCCTAAAAAACAATCTTCAATCAAAATTCGCCAATCGACCTTGTAGATAAAGTGCTCTTATGTTTCTTCTTCTTCCCTGTATCATGCTTGAAGACATAATTTTAGACAAATCCAATGATAAATTTTGACTGTGATTTTGACAATGCAAAAACTCAATATTAACAAAATTCAATTTGCAATTAAATTTAGTTTAGGTGAGCTATTGCGCCTTTATTCAATTAATTTTGTCTTGTGTTTTATAATTCTTTTCCTTGGTTTCTTGCTTCGATGAGTGTGTTTAAATAAACCATCACAACAACTTTTTCTCAATTTTCTATAATCATGAATTTCACATCAATTTTTAAGACACATATTTTTTTTTATATGGAAAAAACATACAATATAACTCCAATCTAAAAATTAATGAAATATTTACAAAATAAAAAAGAAATATTAAAAAATCACTCCATGCCTTCTGTAGATAAGGGAGATCAGATCTTCTTCGTCCCTCATGGCCACAATTGAATCAATGCATTAAATTAGAAACCGTTTTTCTCACTCAATCCAACAAATAAGGCTCTAAATAACCTTGAAAATCTCTCAAATGGTTACGAATTTGAGTAAATTGTTCATTTCAAAGCTAATTCACCCTGGTTTGTGAAAAACCCATGTTTTATTTTTCTGAGATTTGTTTTCATTTGGTCACAAAATGCGTTTTAAAAATGACATTTTTATGTTGTTACACATTCTAGAAAATAAGGCTCTAAAGAACCTCGAAGATATTTCAAATGGTTATGAATTTGAGGAAATCACTCTCGTTAAACATAATTCACACCGTTTTGAGAAAAACCCATGTTTTATTTTTTTTTTATTTGTTTTCATTTGGTCACAAAATACATTTTAAAAATGTCATTTTCAGGCTATTATGCATTCTCGCAAATGCTTTGGTTAACAAAATCGATTGTTGATTCGTGGGTTGTTCGTGGGCTTATCTTGTTATCAGTGTAGGCCATGGCGCTGTTAAAGAGCTATTTGGAGGCATAAGGCCAAATCTTGGTATCGTTGGCCCTCTCGAAGTCGATGCCATCATCCAAAACCAATTTTGACTCCCATGTTTTCTGCCATAAAACTGCATCTTATAGATTGATACATAGATTTCTTCTCAGCTCGTTTAGAATTCATAGATTGAAGGTTGATACAAAGCCTATTCTCAATTTGTAAATTCTCTTGGAAATGAAAACAAAAACAAAAGATAATTGATTTTATTTCAAATTTGACATTTTCTTTATTCATAAACGTGATTTTTTTTGTTGAAAATATTTATGAGTGGCTCTTACTGCACCACTATCCAAAAAAAATAAAAACGAATGAAAGAAATGAAAATTATAAAAACTTTTAAAAATTTAAAAATTTAATCAAGAACTAAATTAAGAACGAGATCTGATTTTATTTTTCTACTTTATCCTATGTTATTTAAAAGGAATTTTTTTTTAAGTATATGAATGTTTCCAATGGAGCCATTTACAGATTAAAATTTCTGAAATGTTCATATCCAAATTTGTAAAACGTACATGATTGCGTGTGAGGACATGAGAAATTGTTTTCATTTTTGGATCCAGCGCAAATATTGGTTGAAGGCTGAATGAATGTTGCGACAAAGTTACAGGTTGAAACCACTCTTCAATATAGTTTTTGCACTCCAAATAATGTTTGATCTGCATTCTAGATCTTTCGTCCATAAATGGTCTAGTACCGAAATTTTTTTATTTTACAAAAAATGATTGAAATGTATGCGGCTAAACGATTTATGCATCTACATGTTTTAACCATGCATCTAGGAAAATAAAATAAAAATAAAAAATGAAAATAAACTCTAGACTGAAGGCTAGTTTCTATGCACACTTCCCCGACAATGACGCCAAAATGTTGAGGCAATTTAATTACCTATCATTTAATTGTCAACTCGGGGTTTCGTAAAACTTGCAAAGCATGCATGCACTATAAATGTTAGAAATTAACCTCCAATTTAGATCAATCTAACTACGAAATCAAATGATGACAAACCAAAAACAAAAGGAAACTAAAATCAATCTACGTAAAAAAAGAAAAAAAGAAAAAAGAAAAAAGAAAAAACTTTAATCTATGAAAAACAATTCAAATCCTATTCACAAAGTTGTCTAATATGAACGTGCACACAATCTCTTGAAAATGAATCTTTTAATCTAGGAATGAAAATAAATCTAATCTACTTGCATGAAATGAAAATTGATCTATACACATACTTTCATGATTGAAATCAGACTTAATCTAATGACAAGAAAGTAAATTTACGCTAATGAAAGAAAATCTAGTCTGGGAAAGCAATAAATATTTAATATATGAAAAATAGGTAATCTAATCTAGGAAAGCAGGAAACTTTAATCTAGGAAAACATTGAAATCTAATCTACCACATATGTATAAGTGGAAATATAAACTATCACACATGCATAAATATAAATCTAAACTATGGCACACTTGCATAGAATTGGAAATCTAATCTAGGCACACTTCATGAATTCAAAATCTAAACTTCTTGCAAGAATTGAGAAGCATGAATTGAAATCTAAACAATATTAACTAAAATAAATGCAAAGTGACCAATCCATCTAAACCTGCATGAGTACAAACAAAATGAGCATATGAAAACTTAACTTATGAAATCCTGTAAATGAACATAAAGGAAATAATAACAAAGCATGAAATGAAAATTAAACTAAAAATAAAGAAATGAATGAAATTATGATACAATCTCACACTCATTTAGGTGGTCAATCCAATGATGCATGGGGATAGCAAGTGAGGAAGCTCCATATGCAAGTAAAACCAAATCAAAGTGAAAGAACACTCATGAGTATGGTGCCAAATATAATTCTTTATTCAAACATGAGCATAACTATAAACTTTACACATTCCTTTGAGAGGAGAAGGATCTCCTATTTATACAAAAACATAAGAAGCTACCTCATTAACGAGGATCCACTATTCTCTCCCTAGATTTCTAGAAATATCAACCAATTAGAAATATATCCCTTTATCCATGATTTTCCTCCACGAGATATGGTTGATTCCTATTCCAAATCTTCTTCCAAACTTGAAGAGAATTCGAAATTGATCCTTGGAGGCCACATAAGAGTGTCTTGGAAGCTTCCAAATGACCTACACCTATCATGAGACTCAAGCCAATTTTAGATATTAGCAAGTATATGTCATTTTTATAATTTTTAATCATTAATTCACTATAAACACTTGAAAAATATAACTTTAAGAAAATACAGTTATGAACCCATATGATGATAGAGATATAGGGTTATATAGTGACAAAGTGATGGAATTAAGGTGATAAATGTGAAATGAGGTGTGAATGAAGTGAAAATATATGTCATTTTAAAAGACATTTTGGAGAACCAATACCAATCCACTGAGAAATGTGTCAATTGGAGTGTACTATTATTAGGGTTCCTGTTTGAGACCATAATGGGCTATCCTGAGTCTACACAAATGTGTCTCCCTGCCATATGACTCAAACCCCTCAAAATTATCTATGTAAATATCTTCCTCAACCACTCCATTAACGAAGGCAATCTTCACATCCATCTGATGGAAATTCCACCCCATCTAGGCAACTAATTATAGAATGTTTCTGATTGAGAAATATTTTTCAACAATGGAAAATGTTTCCTCATAGTCAAATCCCTCTACCTATGAGAATCCTTTGGCCACAAATATGGCCTTGTACTTCTTGATGCTCCCATCAGCTACATGCTTCACTTTGTATATCCATCTGGAACCAACCACTGAATTTTTCTCTGGTCTTGAATCCACCTCCTATGCATTGTTCTTCATGATGGATTCATACTCCTCCACCATGGAATCAACCCACACTGGTTGAGAAACTGATTCCTCAAATGAATAAGGCTCTTACTCAATGAGTTCTGTCATGGGATCCATATAACCAGTGTATTGTTCTAGTTACCTCCTCTTCCTACGCAAATATGTATAATCTCCCACATTATCCCATGCATCCTTCACAAACCTGTAAGCTTCTCTGGTTCTCTTCCTCCCCTCTCTGGAAGATTTTGGTTGAGTGGGTGCCTCCACTCGGCCTCTTGTATATATATCCTCCACTTTTGGCTACTCCACAAAATACTGAAGCTCTTACTAAGGCTCCTCCTTAGGAACAGGAAGCTCATCCATTTGTGGGATACTCAACTCTCACTCTAGAGATCATATCATAGCCTTCTCCTCATCAAAATTGACATATCTCCTCACTATTGTCACCCTGAGTGAGGGAAATACACCATATAGCTATGTGGAGTCTTTTTGTATCCTAAAAATACCACCATCTCAATTGTAGGCTCCAAATTCTTCCTACTATCCTTGGAGATATGACAATAAACAATAGCTCCAAAAATTCGAAAATGAGATACATATAGCTTCCTCCCAGAGAAATATTATTTAGGTGTAGTCATGTCAAGTATTCTATGAGGGATATTGTTCTGAAAATAAACTGCAATGTTGCATGCTTCTTCCCATAAATGTAATGGAAACCCTTGATCATGCAACATGGCTCTTTCTACTCCCACTATGATTTTGTTATTCCTTTCAACCAGCCCATTTTGTTGTGGGTTATGAGGTGCTATCAAGTCCCTTCTAATACCCTCTTTGACACAAAATTCCTTGAAGGTGTTAGACACAAATTATCCTCCATTGGTACTTCTTAGGGATTTCAATTTCTGACCATAATCCTTTTCTACCAATGCTTTGAATTAAAGATATTTGGAAAACACTTCATCATTTTTCCCCATGAAGGAAATCCAACATTTTTTAGAAAAGTCATCAACAAAAATTACTTAATACCTATGATTTTATGTAGATTTTTTAGAAAAGGGTCCACATACATCCAAGTGGACTCGCTCCAAGATTGTTACTTCTCTGTTATCTCAGCCCTAGAAGGTGGATTTTACATATTTCGCCAATGTGCATCCCTTGCAGACATCATTTTGGTAAAAGGTTCATTTCGGAAGATCGGTGGCAATATGTTGCATTATTTTTAAGGCCCCATGGTGTAAGTGTCCCATGTGCCTATGCCAGAGTTCTCCAAAATCTCAACTTTGCACATTTTTTGCCTTGCTACTCAGTGCAACACAAGCTTCCACCTCAAGTTTGTAGAAATTTTTCACTCTAGATCCAAAATGTTTCACTTTCTCGGTAGCTACATGTCTCAAAAAGGATTTCCCCTTAATAAAAAAAACATCATAGCCTTTGTCCTCCAATATAGCTATAGAGATGAATTTATTCTTCAACCTAAGTACATACATAACATCTTTTAGATGAATATAGATCCAATATGTTTCACTTTCTCAGTAGCTACATGTCTCAAAAAGGATTTCCCCTTACTAAAAATAACATCATAGCCTTTGTCCTCCAATATAGCTATAGAGATGAAGTTATTCTTCAGCCCAAGTACATAAATAACATCTTTTAGATGAATATGGGAGCATAAATCCCTCTTAAATGTTATAGTTACAAATCCTTTGATACTGTATCTTGTGTCTATACATCCTTCTCCTCTAGGCTACTAAATTATTCTTTGCATCCTATCATATGGAATGAGGCACATGAATCTAGATACCACACACTACCCATTACAGTGTTTTCCATGTATGGAATTAGGGTGAAGTCTAATTTGAATTGTTAGGCAAGTGCTTCACCTATTTCTCCTCCTAAATGCTTCTTGTTTCTTGTGTGGAAACTTTGTTGTATAGTTCCCATATTCGTGGCAGTGATTTTTTTTATCTTTCTTAGGTCCTATTTCTTGCCATTGTTATGGATAGAATCTATCTTTCTTTAGGAATTTTTTCCCTTAGATCTCTTTCCCTTCCCAAAAAATGAAAAAAACTCTTCCTCCTCATCTTTAGATGTTACTCCATCTCTAGTTTTCCTTCAAATTTCTTACTACACCAATCAGAACAAAGTCTCTCCCCAATTTGGTAATTTGTACCTTCCATTTACGAGTCCTGGTAGTTGTGCCATGATTTTGGAAGGTCAAGGAGAGCTAGGCTCACTAGCTCAAAAGATGGAACATTTTCTCCTACTCCTCCAAGTTCATCTTGAACCTGAGTGAATATGGAGAGGCGATGTGGAATGGTTTCATTTATTTACATCCAAATGTTTCTGAGCTTGTCCCTCAATGCCAATTTCTTGGAATCACTACTATTTTTGAATAATTCTGTGAGGGTCTTCCACATATCAAATGGAGTCTCATTTCCATGTAAATTCAAGATTATGTGGTCTCTCACACCCTCTGGGATGATCCTATTAGATTTTGCAATGTCCTTATTCCACTGGGCTAACTGTTGTGCATATGATGTTGCTAGTTATGCAATGTCATTTTGAGTGTATTCCAACACTCCATTATCACCAAGTATAACTTCCATCATGTCCTTCCAAACTATTAAATTATAGGTTCCCTCCAGGGCATACTCCAATCTCAATCCATTGAAAGAAATTTTCTCGCACAAAAGAAAAATTGCTTCACTGAATCTGCAAATCAAAATTTTTGAAGGAGAACATATATTGATTGATTTTTATTTTTCTTTCAAGCTATGATACTATGTAGAAATTAATATAAATTTTATACTACTGATGAATTTGAACTAAAATAAATAGATTACAAATTTCCTCTACAATTCTGCAGAATGGAAATCACAATTTAGAAACACATGTAATGACATGCAACCATCAAACCCAAAATAACACAATGATTTTAAAGTGGAACCCAACTAGGAAAAACCCTTTTTTTGTTTTTAATTAATCATATGATAATGAGAAACTATTACAATGTATTTTTTCAACTTTGAATCACACCCTACAATGTAAACTTGTTCTCATGTTGAATGTCCTTCTCTAGCCAACACTTAGCCAATTCAAATTATTATGCAACCAACTCACAAAATAGAAGAAAAGATAGATCAACGACTTAAAAATTATCCTCTTCGGGGGGGCGGACATACTTTACATTACATAAATGAAAAATTATTGGATGATACAAATGATAAGACCTCCTTGGTATATATAAGAGTCTAAGGGGTTACAATACAATCAAAAGCTACATAAAAATAATAATTTAAGGGAACAATGATAACAATAGTGGAATTATATAGGGCACAACAATAACAATATGGGGGATGCATGGGCACAACAATAAAAATAGGGGGATATATTAAAAATAATAATAAGGGGGATACACTAGTATTATAGGGACCTAACATGCCCTTATCCTTCAAAAAAGTGTTGTCCTCAATGCTTGAGTAGTTCTAGATGCTTCTGTATAAAATTCTCATCCTCCCATATGGAATTTTTAGCAAGTAATTTCTTCCACTTAATGAGATACTCTGAAATTAATCAATTATGTATCTGTTTTTTCTTGTTTACATGAATTCTTCAGGCTCAAATATGATTTTTCCTTCTTCGTCAAGTTATGGCAACATTATTTGAACTAGGAGCTTATCACCAATAACCTTTTTTAAGCATGAAACATGGAAAATTAGATGTACTCGGGAAGATGCAAGAAACTCCAATTTGTATGCCATAGTACCAATATTTTGCAACACCTTGTAAGGACCGTAATGCTTGGGTGATTATTTATTATCCTTCTTAGCTTTCTTGAGGGAAATTTGTTTGTATGGTTGTAGTTGTAAAAATACCTAGTCACCTACAACAAAACTTATTTCACTACAATGTTGATCTACCTATCATTTCATTTGATTCTGTACTAGAGTAAGGTTATCCTTTAAGAGTTGGAGAAATTTTTGCTGATGTTCGATGTGAACTTCCACTTCTTGAACCTTAGAATTTTCTCTTAAATATGATGTGATTGATGGTGGATGATATCCATAAATTGCCATAAATGGGTTCATTTTTGCTGCAGTATGAAAGGAAGTGATATACCACAATTCAACAAGAGGTAACCAATTGACCCATTGTGTTTGTTTATCATATACAAAGTAGTGAAGATATCCTTCCAAAAATTTGTTTACTATCTCACTTTTCTTGTTAGATTTAGGATGATAAGATGAGCTACGAGTTAATTGAGTACCAAAGAAATAAAATATTTTTGTCCAAAATTTTCCAGTGAAAATGGGATCTCTGTCACTTACAATAATATTTGGGTTTCCATGTATCTTTTGAATTTTTTTCATAAATGTAGCAACAACTATACTAGTTTTAAAAGGATGAGATAATGCACAAAAGTGTGCATACTTGGTAAGTCTATCAACTACCACCATGATGACACTCTTTCATTCAAAATTGGTTAATCCTATGATAAAATCCATTGAGACCTCCTCCCAACGCTGAATTGGAATGGCTAAAGTTTGTAACAGATAAATGGTCTTAATTTTCTCAACTTTATTTTGTTGGAAAACCAAACATTCTTCCACAAACTTTTGAATATCAGACTTAAGGCCATCCAAAAAAAATTCCTTCTTAACCCTATGGTAAGTTTTTAAAAACATAAAGTTCCCTCCTAAGGGGGAGATATGCAATTCCAAAATAATATTTTGGTTTAGTTGGGAATTCTTACAAAGATATAAACAATATTTGTATCATAATGAATTGTTTTTCCAGGTAAATGTATCAAATGTACAAGGATATTTCTGAAAACTTTGAATGAGTGTCCACACATCTTCATCATTCTTTCATTCATCTCTTCCTTCAGTTATCCAATTAGGTTGGATAATATAAATTTCACAAATCAATGCTTCCACATCCTCATCCTTTCTTGAGAGTGCATCGGCAACAACATTTTTCTTCCATTTTTTGTAGATGATTTCAAAGTCACAACCCAACATCTTTGTGACCCATTTTTTCTACTCTTCTAAAGATCATCTGTGTTCCAAAAATTATTTAAGGCTATTATGATATGTTCTTACCTTGAAGTGTCTTCCCATTAGGTAAGGTCATCATTTCATTAGTGCATGTATTATTGCTAATATTTCCTTCTCATAAATAGATTTGTGTAAATACTTTCCTTTGATTGGATGAATTTCAAAAGAAATGGGTCTTCCTTCTTGCATTAAAACAACATCGATTACATTTACTGAGGCATAAAATTACACAATAATTGTTTTTGTGAAGTCTGGCATAGCTAAGACTGGTGTTTGGCACATTGCCTCTTTAAGATGTTAAAAGGAATTAGTTGCTTCTAGAGTCCAAGAAAATGAATCTTTCTTCAGTAACGTTGTTATAGATGCTGCTATTCTCCCATAATTTTTAAAAAACTTGTGATAATACCCTGTCAACCCGAGAAATCCTCAAAGATGGTATATGCTTGTGAAGATTTTCCATTCCTTAATGGATTTAATTTTGTTATGCAACCAACTCACAAAATAGAAGAAAATATAGATCAAGGACTTAAAAATTATCCTCTTCAAGGGGAAACCTCACTTACATTACATAAATGAACAATTCTTGGATGATACAAATGATAAGACCTCCTTGGTATATAAAATATTCTAAGGGTTGCAATATAATCAGAGCCTACATAAAAATAATAATGTAAGGGTACAAAAATAACAGTAGTGGGATTTTATGGGGCACAACAATAAAAATATGTGGGATACATGAGCACAACAATAATAATAGGGGGCTACATGAATAATAACAATAAGGGGAATACACTAGTATTATAGGGACCTAATACAAGCCTTCAACTTCCTCCTATTTCCTTGTGCAATTAAGGAGAAATTGAGCTCCTAAATGTAAGGTCCCACCTTACCCACCATAAAAAATATAGAGAAGTAGAGGTCACATTAATCACTAATACTCATTTGCACAAAATCCTAAAGAATTAGTCACTGTAAAATTGTTTCCAACAACAAGCCCTTTTTTATGAAAGCTTTAGATAATACAAGAAATAAATGTCTTATTCTCTATTCATACTTCAACAAATTATTAAATTGATTTTCACATTCATACCAAAAACTTGCAGACATAGGAAGTACACCCATTAAATAGTTCATTTATAATTTATAGTAACATGAAAAAAACAGTAACTAAGACTTTTATGCTAACAATTTATGTGCACAAAAGCTACAGCCATTCAAGGCTTTTGAAAAACACTTTGTAGACATGCACTCTACACTCATTGAGCCCTTATGACAAACACTTTGCAAGCATGCAATTAAAAGTCATTGAGGCATTTTGTCAAACACTTGGCAACAATGAATTTAAGATTATTCTTCAACCTATTTATCTCATAAAATTCAGAAATTGAAACTTTAAACGTTGGCATCTTAAAATAGGGACTAAATAATCTTAGTCTTTCATCAAAGACTCAATAACAGGCGCACATAACTCATAGCAACAATCTGCAAAATTGCCCAGATTTTCGATCTGGGTTCTGAAAAGTATTTTTTTGGAATGAAATCAGGGGTTACATGACCATTTGGCATGGATACCCCCTGATGTTGGGCTGAATCAAATTACAAACTCCCAGGAATGTGATTCATGAAAACAACAAAGATTTATAGCCTTAATGTTTCATTTATGACTTTTGTCAAACATATGGAATGAAAACTTACAACTACAACTCTACATGAGGAAAAACAACCCAGAGTTATGCTACTAAGATATAATCATTGAATTCACACATTTCTAAATCCACCATATGAGTTCTTGAAACATTTTACCACCCACAAGCTAATTCATTTGACATGATTTCACAAGATTTTTGCACAAATTGATACAATTTGACAAACACATGGCAGCCCTGGATGCTATAGCCATTAAGGCTTTCTGTCAAAATTTTGATAGTAATATTACAACAACTTGAATAACAAAACATTGAATTATTGATAATAATATGAAACATAAGCCATAACTGAAATTTATCTCCAACTTACCTCAAGAATTTGATCTTCCAAACCATATTTTAGTTGCCATTATTTTTGCATTTTCTTTTAAGGGTTAATTCTATAATTCCTCCAGGTATATTTTGGGTACATGTCCATTTTCTTACTTCTGATGTAAGCTACAAGTTAGCACTTATTCATGCATAAATAAATTGATAACATTACTCATTCACGGATTTTGTCAAACACTTTGCAAACTATCCTAAAACCATTTCTAAAACATGCATCTAATTACTTGAAAAAAACCATAAATCGTGAAATACTTACCCAATTCCTTTGGAATTTATGTATTGCAATTACCTTCAACAATATTTGGCTTTCCTTTCTCAAATGTTGAAGAGATATTCAGCTCCAATCGTTGAGAATATGATCCACCTTTGATCCCTTAACCAACTCATTTGAACCATCGGGTTTTCCACCCAACCATATCCAGGGATAACTCCTCCCCCTGGAAACCCCGAGCTGTAAAAGCTCACAAACAGTACCAAAATATATCAATAGAGAGAAATCCAAGGCAAGTTGAGGAAGATAAGTTTCAATTCCTCCAAATACCACTCATGGTCAGCTGCACCATGTATAACTACTTAGTAATTTAGTTTAGGGATTTCAAATTCATTTCAAAATCAATTCGCTACTCTCCAAGTCCCTCCCTCTCATAATTTTTTTTTCAAAACTCTCCAACTCTTGGTATCACCATTCAGCCCCCCCCACCCCCCCAAGCGAGAATACATGAGACACATATATCGAAGGAGCAACAAATTCTTGTCATAAAGTTGGAGTAATATGCATGTCTTGTATTCCATTTAGATGAGTGTAACTCATGCCATTAAGGAGAGGTATGCATGCCTTAATTAAGGAGAGTGTAGCATATGCATTAAAGAGAGTCTAAGTGGAATATTTTATGACATGTCTTTAATGAGTGTAAGAGGAATATGCCATTCTTTGATGAGTGCATAAAAGAGAGTGTAATGTATTATTAAAAGAGAGAGAGAGAGAGAGAGTTACATAGAGCCATGAGAATCATCAAGGAGATAGGTGTGAAGCGATTGAGGAGATATAATTCCCTTTTAATAATAATATCACAGTATCATAAAATATAATAATAATATTAATAATATTGAGAATTAAGACGAGATTGAACTATTACGATTGAATAATCATAAGTGATTTTCCTTCAAGTATACTTGTTTACCCATTGATTGGAGGTGATTTACTATTTTTGGAAAGTCATACTTGAAATGGTAGACATGACTTTCTATTTCTAGAAAGTCACTCCAAAATTGTTAGGAATGAGATTTTATTAAGGAAATTCATCTGTGAGCTGCCCATGAGTGGTATTTTTCTTCCAGATAATAGGGATTCCGCACCCCTATTGTATGCATCTCCGTGCCTTAGTAGATTAAGGACTCTACGCCCTCATCTACTCTAAAGATCCAAGATTACACACCTTGATATTTTTAAATATTCAGGACTCCATGCCCCAAACATTTCATTATAGATTCAAGACTCCATGTCTTTATATTTCATGGATTTAGGACTCCACGCCCTAATCCTTTTATTATATATCCAAGACTCCACGTCTTTATATTTCATGGATTTAGGACTCTGCGCCCTAATTTTCATGGCTTCTCATCTACTCTGCTTTGAAACTCCACATTTCACCTTAAGGTACTGATTGTGAGCTCATACCCATCTGATGGTTCGTTGGTAAGGTATTCTTCCAAGACCTGCACACATCACAATCTCATTGATCAAATAAATCAAATGAATTTCATAATTAACTTATTCAAATTCTACCAAATATTGTGCATGACTTCCACAGTCATTTTGGTTTTGGAGAAATGACTTCCCCAATCATTTATAACTTGAGCATCCCTATTGGCAATCCAAGTCCCCTGCCACATCATGCTTAGTACAAGATTACACATATATAGTCATACAAATATTGTATCATCCATAAATCATAATTAACCATATGTTCCACATAACCATGATCATCCATGGATCTATGTCTCAATTATAAATCACCATTCATGTCATACACCTATGTCCAAAATAGGATACCAAAAGAGAAAACATCACTAACATTCTCTTAACCAAAATAAATTATTATGCGCGCAACCATAGATATTATCATAAGCACACAACAACCAAGTGACCCAAACCAGGTCATAGCATATAAGCATGTACATAAGTCTGTCATACATAATATTATATCATTATATCAAAATCACCATCTCTAAGTGTCATCAAAGCTATCTCACCAAGAAGGGACACTACATACTCCCCCTCTTGGGCTAAACTTGGCTCGAAGTTTTTCCTACGGTCATAAGATACTTAGTTCTTTTAGATTCTCCTATCAATAAGTTGTTAACCTTATGTATATGCATTTGATATATTTTTTTCTTCATGCCAATTCATAGTTTAATATTTTCTAAATTTGAAGCAACTCCATGAAAACTAAACATACCGTTCTTAATCAAGTAGAAAATATATCCATGCCATATTAGACATGTTTTGATATAAAATACCAAAGATTTCTATAGAAAAAACAGCCATACAATTTATAGTACCATATAAAAATACTATTGTATGTAATTGATATGATATCTACTTAATTTATTTATAATAATTTGATCTTCTACATGTTTTTGTTTCTCATAGTCTATATGAATCCTACATGTGTCATCTTCATGATTCTGTAGGATGTTGAGCTTGCCAAGCTATAAATAGAACACACATTGGTTGTATACACCAAAATTATGGTCCATATCATATCACAATCAAATTGGCATACAATAAGCATAAAATAATCCACATACAATCGTTAGTGAAATTATGCAACAAAACATGATGTTATATATAAAACCCACTCTTATGCAAAAAAACATGACGTTATATATATAACACACTCTTACATCCCACTTGATTTATGTCTTCTCAATCCAATTTTCATCTTTTCATTCCATAAGACATCCTTGCAATCGAAATATTTAGGATCTATCTTTAGTTTTTACTAAACATTTACTCTTTAGGCATAAATACAATTTGAGGTTCAAGGCACCATTTTTGTTTTTTTGTTTTGTTTTGTTTTATTTTTTATTTTTTTTAACTAACAACCTAAGGTTAAATACAGTCCTCATTGAACCACTTATGTATTATAGATAATTCCTTTAGTTTTCATAATCTTCAATGTTCATTATTATTCACTTCTCTAACTTCAGAATCAATTATGAATGACTCTGTTAGAAGATCTTCATTCTGAAAGTAGATTAATTATATATTTTTGAAAGCGGCTTGTAATCAAGAACAAATCTCACAATTATGAAAATATGGTAACATTGATAACTTTAAGTCAATTTGTTTTCCAAATTTGAAATCAGTCATGATTTATATTCAGTAATTAATCAATTCATTTCATTTCGAGTCTTATTCCTTACTATTAATACATACACAACAACAAGCTATGAAAACCATACATTTCTCAAAATGTGATGAATCTTGTTAAATTTAAATAAGATTTAGACTATCACAAGGGAATTTCTAGCCTAAAGTTAAACCTTTTTTTTTTAAGGAGAATTACCACCCTCTCAAATTATTACAACATTTTGTAGGACTAATAAATACTCATACAACTATACATCCCAAAAAAAAATTCCTAAATCCAAAAATCTCTTCCATTCCACATACAATACACTCATCTTAGGCTTCTAAATCATGCAAGAATTCCAATTCATCAAAATGTGATCTCACTCTCTAATTTCTCCCTCAAAAAAATATCACAAGCACATATTCTTGTAAAACAAGAACTCAACTAGGCTTTTCATTAATCACATTCTTTTTTCTTTAATTTCAAATAAAACAAGTTCTCACCACATAAAACATTTACCTTCTAAACATGTTATTATTTTCACAATTTATAAAAAATTTGAATTTTTCCGCAGTCGCCTAACTAACAATAGTTTAGAGCAATACATGAGTTCAATCCTAATAATTTATCTAATTAATTTGGTTAAATAGAATGCAACCAATATTCAACTAATAAAATCAATAAAGAGACTATTATGGCTTTCCTAGACCTAATTTTTGTTAAGCCAATAGAAAATTTATTTCATCAACTTATCACAATAATATTTTTCTACATTTCAAGAATTTGAAAGTCATTTTAATTCTATCTAAATTCAACACATACAAAAGGATTACAATACTAGAGGATAGATATCTAGTTCACACTTGACTCCATATATCAAAATCAATTATTCCAAACATTCTAAACCACCTAATGGTGTTCACTATACCAATATTAGTATCTTCATTTGTAATAAAAATAAAATAATGGATTTAAATCTCAAGAAAAATTGTGTTACAAATCTCTGTCCATTTAACTTTAATTACACATAATCACTCCTTAATCATGAATATCAGACTCCATCAAAATATTCTAACCAGAAGAATTACTTAGCTCATAGATATATTTTAGTATGGATTCCACACCCATACTTTACCTCATTACTTATCTCATAGATATATACTAGTATGGATTCCACACCCATACATTTTCTCATAGATATATGCTAGTATGGATTCCACACCCATACATTAGCTTAAGGAAAACATAACCTTCAAGTGTTCCTTAAAATGGCTTCCACAACCCTTCATGCACCAGTCATTTAAGCCTCTTGTTTATTAGGAAGGTCATACCTCAACCTAGTAGTTGAGTAATTTAAAGTTATTTGATGCCTAATGTCAACCCAAAATACGGAAAATCATGTCAAAGAAATCAGATAAATTTCATTCTTACTCATTAATAATGTATTCCCAAATCATATTTTAACACACATACATTACTCTTGAATCTACATTCACAGTTAAAAGTGACATCCTTCAAGGTAGCTTTTAGTTAAGTTTCCTTTAGTGTAGGTACGAAAAGATTCAAAATTATCATGATGAACTCAATCACCACGTTAATGGAATCTCAACCTTACACTTGTTACTCATTCCCAAGCATACACACCAAGGTCATCATACTATAGTCCAGATTAAGCCAATATTCTTCTTGGTAGATACGATTTCAGCTTGTAAAGATGGCTACTAAGCCCATATCACATTGAAAATGATGCATTAAAAATATATGAAACCATGCATGCACTCCACCTATCTCACTCATCGATTGAAAATCAAGTCATTCACATACTTGGGTTCAACCCAAACTTTCTCAAGCACATCCTTTCACAGCATGTATTTAAGAATTTTAACATATTGCTGATAATATGTCTTAACAAAAATATAAAGGAATATAAGAAATCATGTTTTTTTTCATGACTTTCTAAATGACATAATGATAATAATATCCTCTATGCAACCAATATGCTTCCAAGTCAAGATATACAAAAACTCAACATGCATGCGAAATCAAATTTCATACATCATCAACCTACAAGTAAGCATGTTGGCCCATTAAGCCCTAGCATTGTAACTCGCTCTGATACCATATGTAAGGTCTCACCTTACCCACCATAAAAAATATAGAGCAGTAGAGGTCACATTAATCACTAATACTCATTTGCACAAAATCCTAAAGAATTAGTCACTGTAAAATTGTTTCCAACAACAAGTCCTTTTTTTATGAAAGCTTTAGATAATACAAGAAACAAATGTCTTATTCTCTATTCATACTTCAACAAATTATTAAATTGACTTTCACATTCATACCAAAAACTTGCAGACATAGGAATTACACCCATTAAATAGTTTATTTATAATTTATAGTAACATAAAAACAACACTAACTAAGACTTTTACAGTAACAATTTATATGCACAAAAGATACAACCATTCAAGACTTTTGACAAACACTTTGTAGACATGCACTCTACACTCTTTGAGCCCTTATGACAAACAGTTTGCAAGCATGCAATTAAAAGTCATTGAGGCATTTTTTCAAACACTTGGCAACAATGAATTTAAGATTATTCTTCAACATATTTATCTCATAAAATTCAAAAATTGAAACTTTAAATGTTGGCATCTTAAAACAGGGAATAAGTAATCTTAATCTTTCATCAAAGACTCAACAACAGGCACACATAACTCACAGCAGCAATCTGCAAAATCACCCAGATTTCCAATTTGGGTTCTGGAAAGTATTTTTTTGGAATGAAATCAGGAGTTACATGTCCATTAGGCATGGATACCCCCTGATGTTGAGCTGAATCGAATTAAAAACACCCAATGCGATTCTTGAAAAAAACAAAAATTTATAGTTTTAATGTTTCATTTATGACTTTTGTCAAACATATGCAATGAAAAATTACAACTATAGCTCTACATGAGGAAAAAAAACCCAAAGTTATGCTACTAAGATATGCTCATTGAATTCACACATTTCTAAATCCACCATATGAGTTATTGAAACATTTTACCACCCACAAGCTAATTCATTTGACATGATTTTATAAGCTTTTTGCACCAGTTGCTACAATTTGACAAACACATGGATTTCTGTCAAAATTTTGATAGTACTATTACAACAACTTGAATAACAAAACATTGAATTATTGATAAGAATATGAAATATAGGCCATACCTGAAATTTATCTCCAACTTACCTCAAGAATTTGATCTTCCAAACCATATTTTAGTTGCCATTATTTTTGCATTTTCTTTTAAGGGTTGACTCTATAATTCCTCCAAGTATATTTTGGGTACATGTCCATTTTATTACTTCTGATGTAAGCTGCAAGTTAGCACTTATTCATGCATAAATAAATTGATAACATTACTCATTCACAGATTTTTTCAAACACTTTGCAAACTATCCTAAAACCATTTCTAAAACCCGCATCTAATTACTTTAACAAAAACATAAATCATGAAATACTTACCCAAGTCCTTTGGAATTTATTTATTGCAATTACCTTCAACAATATTTGGTTTCCCTTTCTCAAATGTTGAAGAGATATTCAACTCCAATCATTGAGAATATGATCCACCTTTGATCCCTTAACAAACTCATTTGAACCATCCAGTTTTCCACCCAACCATATCCAGGGAGAACTCCTCCCTTGGAACCCACGAGCTATAAAAGTTCACAAACAGTACCAAAATATAGCATTAGAGAGAAAGCAAAGGCAATTTGAGGAATATAAGTTTCAATTCCTCCAAATACCACTCATGTTTAGTTGCACCATGTATAACTACTTAGTAATTTAGTTTAGGGATTTCAAATTCATTTCAAAAGAAATTTGCTACTCTCCAAGTCCCTCCCTTTCATAATTTTTTTTTCAAATCTCTCCAAATATTGGTATCACCATGCACCCCCCCCTGCCAAGTGAGAATACATGAGAAACATATATCGAAGGAGCAATAAATTCTTGTCATAAAGTAGGAGTAGTATGCATGCCTTGTATTCCATTTAGATGAGTGTAACTCATGCCATTAAGGAGAGGTATGCATGCCTTAATTAAGCAGAGTGTAACATATGCATTAAAGAGAGTGTAAGAGGAATATTTTATGACATGTATTTAATGAGTGTAAGAGGAATATGCCATTCTTTGATGAGTGCATAAAAGAGAGTGTACTGTATTATTAAAAGAGATAGAAAGAGAGTTACATAGAGCCATGAGAATCATCAAGGAGAGATGCGTGAAGTGATTGAGGAGATATAATTCCCTTTTAATAATAATATCATAGTCTCATAAAATATAATATTAATATTAATAATATTGAGGATTAAGTTGAGATTGAACTATTACGATTGATTAATTATAAGTTAAGTGATTTTCCTTTAAGTATACTTGTTTACCCATTGATTGGACGTGATTTACTAATTTTGGAAAGTCATGCTTGAAATGGTAGACATGAATTTATATTTTTAGAAAGTCACTCCAAAATGGTTAGGAATGAGATTTTATTAAGGAAATTCATTTGTGAGCTGCCCATTAGTGGCATTTTTATTCCTGATAATAGGGATTCTGCACCCCTATAGTACGCATCTCCGTGCCTTAGTAGATTGAGGACTTTGTGCCCTGATCTACTATAAAGATCCAAGATTCCACACCTTGATATTTTTAAATATTCAGGACTCTGCGCCCCAAAAATTTCATTATAGATTCAAGACTCCATGTATTTATATTTCATGGATTTAGGACTCCGGCCCTAATCCTTTTATTATATATCGAAGACTCCACGTCTTTATATTTCATAGATTTAGGACTCCGCGCCCTAATTTTCATGGCTTCTCATCTACTCTACTTTGAAAATCCACGTTTCACCTTAACGTACTGTTTGTGAGCTCATACCCATCTGATGGTTCGTTGGTAAGGTCTTCTTCCAAGACCTGCACACATCATTATCTCATTGATCAAATAAATCAAATGAATTTCATAATTAACTTATTTAAATTTTACCAAATATTGTGCATGACTTCCACAATCATTTTGGTTTTGGAGAAATGACTTTTGCAGTCATTTATAACTTGAGAATCCCTATTGGAAATGACCAAATCCCCTGCCACATAATGTCTTGTACGAGATTATGCACATATAATCATACAAATCCTGTATCATCCATAAATCATAATTAACCATATGTTCCACATAACCATGATCATCCATGGATCTGTGTCTCAATTCTGAATCACCATTCATGTCATACACCTATGTCCAAAATAGGATACCAAAAGAGAAAACATCACTAATATTCTCTTAACCAAAATCAATTCTTGTGCACGCAACCATAGATATTATCATAAGCACACAACAACGAAGTGACCTAAATCAGGTCATAGAATATAAGCATGTACATAAGTCTGTCATACATAATATTATATCATTATATCAAAATCACCATCTCTAAGTGTCATCAAAGCTATCTCACCAAGAAGGAACACTACACTAAATAATAGGGGAATTTTATGTTTCCTTGCGCAATTCCAAGGAAATTTATCACCTTCTTAATTACCAAGCCTCTATAATCAACTAGTATATAATTGATAATTACAATGTATTTTCCTCCACTCTAGCTTGGAAATTCAAACTACATGTATGTGTGGGACATTTTTAGTTGATTGACTAGTTTAACTGAGGTATTGGTGAGTTAACAACAGTTCTACTACTTAACTGACCTTCAACTGACTCAATTAATGAGTCGAGCTCAATTAACTTAGTTCAACTAAAAATAACTTAACTAGATTGCTAAATTTTATTAATCACTATCTGCACAACACTAATCCAAGCCTATAACTCAAATTTACTGACTTAAATAGTAGACAAGGCCATGTCACTCTAGCTAACTGCAATGCAAGTCAACCTGTTGATGTGGAAAATCGAATTACTCAATTTTTCTAAGGCACAAGTCAAATTGAGCCTTTCTTGCTACAATTTATAACAGAATTCTAAGACTTATGACCCTTGATAAAGACCCCTCTAAGACAAAGTCAAACCTCTTCTTGAAGAATTTGTCTTCCACAAGGTCAACTCCAGTCAAAATTTCCTTCTAGTTGTTTCAACTTTCTCCTTTGACCAAGAATCTCGGACCTACGATTCTAACTGCAATTTTGGCTACAATAGAAACCCTAGATTTTGCACATGTAGGAAAGATGTCGATTTCATCCTTCTCTCTCCTTTGCTTGAGTTTCTTCCTTCTCCTTATAATTTTGAATTTTAGGCTTGATAATTTTTCTACCAATTTTCGTCCTTTTATTTTGACAGCAATTGTGGTTTGTGTTGTTGCAGAATATGCCCTATATTATTTGCACATGTGAGAAGAAGGTGGCCTAAAAAAGTCCCTAAATTCTTCCCTTTTCCTTCCATCGCTTCCTCCTCTTCTTCTATTTACTTTCTTGTGCTATATCGAAATTATTGTGAGTTGAATGTAGGTCTTCAAATGTGGTAAAATTCCATCTTATATATAGGCTTCTGGGGAGTCCTAATAGGTCAGCTTGTCACTTTGTAGGCCAACATGTTCTTCCTTGAAGGCCAACTTGTCTTGGAGGGTGTCTTTGACTCAATTTTGACTCAAATGAATTATCTTGACTAGATACAATATGCCCAAAAGGGTATTTACATATTACAGTGACTCAATTGAATCCTTGAATTTATTACAAAGCCCTAGAAGCACTCAATGGATGTTTACCTATGAATAAAATTGACTTGAGAATGAAACCCATGCTACAAAATAATAATAATAAAAAGTAATTTTCTCTTTAGATAAACTACATGAAATCATGATTACATTTAGAAATTATGAATATCGAACCTAGTTACACATTTCAACATGTTAGTGGTCCCATGGACATAAGGATAGATATCTTTAGGGAGGATATTATATTGATCTTCGTTATGACTAATTTTGGGCACATTACCAAACGCCTTCACTATCTAGTGTTCCTTGTAACTACTGTTTTTGAAAAAATTAAGGAGATTATTTTTTTCTTCTTAAAAATGTTCTTTATCAGGTATTCTAAAGGCCCTACCAATTTTTATGCAAGGTGATGGTGGGAATAGGCATGTAAGTATTGCTCCAAGCAAAATTTTAAAGATATACATTTATCTTAAAGTTTAGAAAAGTTGGTGAATCTTATTGTTATGTCCCTATATTACTATTTTAGCCCCCTAATTGTTATTTTTGTGCCCATGTAGCCCCCATATTTTTATTGATATTCCCCATAGAAGCCCACTATTGTTATTGATGTGTCATTACATTATTATCGTTATGTAGGCTCTGATTATATTGTGACCCTTTAGAATCCTATATATACCAAGGAGGTCTTGTCATTTGTATCATCCAATATTTTTTTAGTTATGTGATGTAAATGAGGTTTCCCACTCAAAAAGGATAATTTTCAAGTCATTAATCTATTCTTTCTTATATTTTTTTATCTGGTTGCATAAAATTTGGTATTAGAGCTTTATATTCTAGGTTTTTTCCATTTCAAAAATGCCATCTTGGAATTTTCACTCTAACCCTTTTTATACTAGGCGTCAGAAGCTCAAATTTCGACCACGTGAAGATGAAATAATGGTGAACTTTTTATAAACATTTTAGATCTTTATTCGCTATATTTTTTCAGATATGGTTTGAAGAAGTTAGGGATTTTTCATGCTCTAGAATTCAATCTCAAATAGGTTACCTAGGGAAAATCATCATAACTTTATCTAAGAGAATCAGATTTAAATTTCGTAAAAAGTGACTGAGAGTGCACAAACTATAGCTTTTCATGTATCATTTTAAGGGTTCAAAGTTGAAACAATGACCTGTGGAATTCTATACAGGTTAGATCTATTGAACCATTCCATAATCAGGTCATAGTGGGATATTTGGCATAACCTTATATTGAAGAATTCAATCTTGGTTTGACTCATGGCATTGGAAATAAGACTCATATTTCTACCACAAGACTGAATTTCAGACCTTGGGAGGCCAAAATTTCAGAGATACGACAATGTTATTATCAAGGTCCAAAAGGTAAGAAGAAAAAGGTGTGTATTTTTTAAATTTTGCATAAGTTTTGTTTGAAAAATTAGTCTGAAATAATTCAAAGGGCATAGTAAAGAATATATATTATTATTTGATTCCAATATGACTCAAAACAAAAAAAATGGATACTCCCAATAAGAAACTAGAAATACCTACTATGACACATGAATAAGAGGAATAAATGCAACATTATATATAAAAATTATGTGACCAAGTGCAACAAATTTGGCTCTCACAAAGAGTAACCAAAAATGAAATGGTACCTAAGATGCATGGTTTAAAATCAGACATGGAAGGTTTGAAGGATGCATTAAAATAATATACGGAAGCTAATATGGATGGTTTGAAAGAAAACATGGAAGGTTTGAAGGGTGGATTAAAAGTAGACATGGAAGCTAAGATGGATGGCTTGAAGGAAGGTTTGAAAATTTTTATACAAGAAATGCTTCCTAATGGCGAAAAGGTATTCCATAAAACTCATGATGAGAAAAAAAGGAATGTTAATCATGATTTTAGAGACTCTAAATTTGGATTGAAGACCAACCACATTCCAATGATTGATATAAAGAAGTTTGATGGCAAGCATCCGGTAACACGGATTCTACATATGGAGCGATATTTTGATCTACATAATGTGCAACACACACAAAAGGTACACATTGCATCTTTATATTTATAACCCAATTAGTTTATATGGTACCGATGGCTTTGTTCTCGTAAACCACTTGTCACTTGATTAATTTTTATGGAGGAAATGATAGCACATTATGAGGATACAAAGAGAAACACATTCTTTAACCAATTGATAAATCTCAAACAAAAGGGTTCAATGGTGGAGCACATTGACGATTTCCAAAAATTGAATATTAGTGAAACTGATATTCCAAAGGAGCATAATATTTATGTCTTCATAGGGAATTTGAAGGACAACATCTAACATGAGTTTCACCTTTAGGAAACTGATTCATTAGAGAAGGCATTCTAGGTGGCAAGAAAAGTTGAAAGAAAAATTATGGAAACAAGGAATTCTACCACTCACAACTATAAATATGGAAGTGTTGTTGCTCCTAGCCTTATAAAACCTATAAGGTTGACACCACAACCATTAGAGGAAAAAATAGCAAAATGGTTTGGTTACAGTTGTGATAGTAAATACGCTAAAGGTCAAAAGTGTGTTGAGAATAAATTATTTTACATATATTGTGAAGAGGAGGAATAAAAGAACAATAAACATCAAAAGAAGAGGATATACACCAGGAATCGACACCATATAAATAATAAATGAATCCAACCATATCTTGTAATGCATTAGTGGGAATTACCACTCCCAAAACTCTCAATATAGAAGGATATATCAAGAATAAAATGGTAATAGTGTTGATTGATTCGGGTAGTACCCATAATTTTATTCATTGTAAGATAAAAAAGGAATTGAATTACTTTATATATCTAGCACCAAAGTGTCAAGTGATGATTGAAAATAGAGGAATTATAAATTACTCGGGAAAGTGTCAATATATAAAACTAACCATAGGGGAATATGTATTAAATAGTCTGATGCTTTCCATTCAAATGGGTGTTGTTGATGTTGTACTAGGATTCCAACGGTTACTATATTTTAGGATGATAGATTTTAGTTTTCAATAACTCTTCTTGAAATTTTTATGGAAGGAATTAAGAGGTATTGTAGGGAAACCATGTAAGATAATTAGCTCTAATGTCATGAAAAATATTTTGAAGAAAGAACAACGGAGTGTAATTGCACAATTATGTTCACTAGAGATTCAAGAATCGAAATCATTTATTTCTCCAGATCTCCAAAAGGTCTTGGACAAACATTCCAAGATATTTGAGACTCTCAAATGCCTCCCACCTATTAATGATTATGAACATGCTATTCACTTGATTCCAGGAAATGTTCCTCCAAAAATCATGCCTTACACATATCCTTATTCCCAAAAGGGTGAAATTGAACGTATGGTTGCAAAAATGCTAGAGGTCGGTATAATTCAACCTAGTCAAAGTTATTTATTTTCTCTAGTAGTATTGGTGCACAAGAAGGATGGATCATGGAATATGTGTCTATATTATAGGGAGCTCAACAAGCTCAATATAAAATATAAATTCCCCATTCCTATAATTATGAATTACATGGAGAAATTTACTTCACCAAGTTGGATCTTCGTTCAGGATATCATCAAAATAGAATGAATACTAAAGAAATTCTGAAAACAACATTCATAACTCATGAAGGTTATTAGGAATTTTTGTTCATGCCTTTTAGCCTTACTAATGCACCTTCCACATTTCAAGGTTTGATGAATTCCATTTTCAAACGATTCCTTAGAAAATCGTGTTAGTATTTTTTGATGATATAATAATCTCAAAAAGTCTTGGAAGGATCATGCTCAACATGTTGGTAGGGTGCTGAAACTATTGGAGGAGAAACAATTATATGAAAAAACCTCCAAATGTTTCTTTGGAGTAGAGGAGGTGAAATATTTCAGTCATATTGTATCTCATGAGGGTTTTAAGGTAGGCCCTAACGAAATTAAAGCCATTAAGGAATGGAAAATCCTCACAACCCTAAAGCATATTCAAGTATTTCTCGGGTTGATAGGGTATTATAGCAATTTTTTTAAGAATTATGGGAGAGTACTAGTTCCTCTAACAACATTAATGAAGAAATATGCATTTTATTGGACTCAAGAAGCAACTAATTTCTTCGAACATCTTAAAAAGGAATTGTGCCAAGAATTGGTATTAGCTACACTAAAATTCACAAAAACTATTGTGGAATGTGATTCCTTGGGAAATGGAATTGGTGTTGTTTTAATGTAATAAGGAAGACCCATTGCTTTTGAAAGTCATACAATCAAGGGAAGGTATATACACAAACCTATTATGAGAAGGAAATGTTTGCAATACTACATGCACTAAAAAAATGGAAACCTTACCTAATGGCAAGACACTTCAAGGTAAAAAAAGATCATGATGGTCTTAAATACTTTTTGGAACAAATATTATCTACAAAAGAGCATTAAAATGGGTCACAAAGAAGTTGGGTTATGAATTTGAGATAATCTACAAAAAATGGAAGCAAAATGTTGTTGCATATGCACTCTTAAGGATAAGGATGTGGAAGCATTGCTTTTTTCCATTTCTAGCAAGATCCAAGTACATTTGATACATTTATCTGGAAAAATGATTCATTATGGTACAAAGATCGCTTATATCTATGTAAGAATTCCCAGATCAAACAAAATATTATGTTTGAATTGCAAACCTCCCCCTTAGTAGGGCCCCACTTAGGAGGGCACTTAGGATTTTTAAAAACTTACCATAGGGCAAAGAAGATTTTTTTTGGGGATGACCTTAAATCTCACATTCAGAAGTTTGTGGAAAAATCTTTGGTTTTCTAACAAAATAAATTTGATACAATTAAGACTTCGGTTCTGTTACAACCTTTAGACACTCCAAGTCAGTGTTGGGAGGAGGTCTCAATGAATTTTATCATAGGTTTACCTAAGTTTGAAGGAAAGAGTGTCATCATGGTGGTAGTTGATAGACTTACCAAGTACGCACACTTTTGTGCAATATATCATCCTTTTAAATCCAGTACTATTGCTACCACATTTAAGGAAACAATTCAAAAGTTACATGGAAACCTAAAGATTATTGTAAGTGACACAGATCCCATTTTTACTGGAAATTGTTGGAAGTAATTATTTTTCTTGTCTTGGTACTCAATTAACTTATATCTCATCTTATCATCCACAATCTGACGGGAAAATTGAGATAGTGAACAAATTTTTGGAAGGATATCTTTATTTCCTTGTATCTGATAAACAAACACAATGGGTCAAGTGGTACCTCTGGCTTAATGGTGGTATAACACTTCCTTCCATATTGTAGAAAAAATGGTCCCATTTATGGCACTTTATGGATATCATTCATCATCCATCACGTCATCTTTAAGAGAAAATTATAAGGTTCAAGCAGTGGAAGATCACATCGAGCATCAAAAACAAGTTCTCCAACTCTTAAAGGATAACCTCACTCTGGTGCAAAATCAAATGAAACAATAGGAAGATCACCATCACAGTGAAATAAATTTTGATGTAGGTGATTGGGTATTTTTAAGGCTAAAACCATACAAACAAATGTCCCTTAAGAAAGCTAATAAGGATAATAAATTATCACCCAAGTACTATGGTCCTTACAAAGTGTTGCAAAATATTGGTACTATGGCATACAAATTGGATTTTCCTACGTCTTCTAGGGTACACCCAGTTTTCCTGTTCCATGCTTAAATAAGGTTATTGGTGACAAACTCCCAGTTCAAACAGTATTGTTAAAACTTGACAAAGAAGTAAAAATCATATTGGAGTTTGAAGTATTCACAAAAAAAATAACCCAACAATTACAAAATCGATCAATTTCAGAGTATCTTATTAAGTGGAAAAACTTAACTGCTGAAGATTCTACATGGGAGGATGAGAATTTTATACAAAAGCATATATAAATACTCAACTGTTGAGGAAAACAATGTTTTGAAGGAGAGGGGAATTTTAGGTCCCTATAATACTAATGTAGCTCCCTTATTATTATTGTAGTGTATCCCCCCCTATTTTTATTGTTGTGCCCATGGAGCCCCCATATTGTTATTGTTGTGCCCCATTGAAGCCCATTATTGTTATTAATGTGCCCTTACATTATTATTTTTATGTAGGATTTGATTATATTGTGACCTTAGACTCGTATATATAGCATAGAGATATTTTCATTTGTATCTTCCAAGAATTGTTCATTTATGTGATGTAAAGGAGGTTTCCCCCTCGAAGAGGATAATTTTCAAGTCGTTGATCTATTCTTTCTTTTGTTTTTTGATTTGGTTGCATAACACTTACTAATGCCTAATATGAAATCTATAAAAATTTTGACGATGTTTTTGTAAAAATATTCAAATCTGTAACATTATATATATATATATATATATATATATATATATATATATATATATATATCTATATATATATATATATATTATGATAAAAAATTTATATTATAAAATTTGGGTGAATTGTTTGTAGAAAAAATAGAAATAGAAGTTTTTTTTTGAAGAAGGCATGGAAAACTATCCCCTATAAATTTACTTATATTGTTCCGTATGTTTTTTCCTTCTGAACACCTTGTGTGTAAGTGATTGATAATGTTTTTTTATGCTAATAACATTGAGGAAAGGAAGATTAATATTCTCTTATATCTCCATAGTAAACTTGATATATTCTAATAGATTATTGAGGTGTTCAAGAAACTTCAGTAGATTGTCACAGTCATGAGGATACATGACAAGGGTGTCATCCACAAATCTAACCCAAAATTTAGGTTTAAGGAGAAAATTGTTGATAGTGTTCTTCTCAAAGTCATCCATGCACAAATTTGTTACAATAGCACACAAAGGAAACTCGATTTCAACATTGCACATTTGTTGATAAAATTGGCCTTGGAAACTGAAAAAGGTAGATTTGAGGAAAATATAAACATGCTCAATAATGCATATATTGGTAATTATTCTAACAACGTGAATATATTAGTCAATTGGAATTTTTATGAAAAGATAGACAACATCAAAAATCACCAAGAGATCACCTAGTTCCAACTTTATACTTTTAATCTGGTTAACAAAGAAGGTTGAATCTTTGATGGAGAAGTTAGTGTTACCAACATAAGGCCTGAGTTTTTTGGTTAACTACCTGACGAATTTGTAGGTAAGTACCATAATTTTATTAACTATAGGTCGTAAGGGAACACCTTCGTTGTGAATTTTTGAAAGGTCATAAATCGTAGGGGTGCTGGGGTGCTTAAGAATCAATTAGTTCTTGATATTTTCATCCATATTGGATAAGTCAATGGAAAAAATCATGAGATTCCAAAATCACTTCATTTGAGATTTTATTGAAGGGCCTTGAGTTTAAGATCACTACAACTCTTCCTTTTTTAACCTTGGGAACCACAATATTTACATTTTTTCTTAATTCCTTGAGAGTTGAATGTTCATTTCTGGATATGTTGTTTCTAGTATTTTTTGCATGCCTAAGAATGAAAGAACAATCGTGAGGAATTTCCTCTTTAATTCGTGAGGTAACCCTTTATTTCATTCTTCAGTACCACAAATTATATCTTCAGACAAAAATTTTCTATGGAAATGAAGAAACCCAATCCCTTCTTTAAGACAGTTATGGAATCATTATCAGTGTTAAAATCTGAAAGGTTAACAACTTGCATATTCTTTTGTGGTTGACTCGGGGTTGTACCATGTTCCCCATGAGGTGATGGGTTTTTTTTCAAGCCAGAAGACAAAAATCATTAGTAACCTTAACTCTATGTTATCTATTTCAGAATTAATGGACAATGCAACTATATCCCTTCCCTTCTCCTTTTTTTCTCTTGTTATGTAACAAATTTGTTTCAAGTCAATGGTGCTTAGCTTGAGTGGTATGGATGGTGGTTTTCCATCCCATACACCCGGGTTTAATTCCTTGGAGATGTGGCCCATCATAGTAAGGCTAGAGGGATAGGCATCCCATTGGAGTCTAGGATCCCGACTCCAGTATTGGTGGTCTCTGGACGTCTCAGTCCTAGGCTGGACTATGAGTTCATGATATATGTGGTTTGCAGGCTATTGAATGTGCCTCGGGAGGTTGTTAGTTCCCTACCAACAATGTTGAAAAAAAATAAACTTGTTTGAACAACTCTATCTTCAACAATGATAAGAAAACCCAATCTTGAAATTTAAAGTGCGAAATAGTTCAAAAAGAGTAAATGCACATTTCTTATTAGAGACTACAAGGTTGTTGGACTCTTCATTAGCCATTGATCCAGGTTTTTATGATAAATCGTTAATGGAGGGATAGACTGAAGATTCAAACTCAGGGTGGCCCCATTGTGAATCGATTATGGGGAAGTCATTATTAATCATAGGAATGGTTGAACATATATTATGACTTGGTTCATTAACAAGAGAGGATGTTAAATCATCGTGATTATTCATCTCAGCAATATTTCTTACCTTCAAACCTTTGTTCCAAAGAGGTAGGGTGGTGACATGTGTAGCCATAGAGTTAGAGTTAGTAGCATCATTTCGGGCTCAATAGTCCAACTATTAGCATCATCATGAAAATTAAATAGTAGGTGATCACTATAAGTATTAACATCTTATGTTCATAGGTGGTTTTCAACAAGACTGCCACAAGCGAGTTTATTCTTAGAATCATTAACAATCATTGATCCGGGACAGAACAATAAAGGATTACAACCTTAAAAAAGTTATCATTTTGACCCGTTGAAACGATAATAGGGACATGCGCCATTTTCACAAAAAAAAAATTAGGTCGTTTTCCCAAAAATAATTAGGGTTAGGTTTGAAAGAGGTGTTGCTAATGGATCCATTATCGCGGTTAACATCATTCCATATATTATTTTTGGTTTGTCCAATTGCAAGAGCTGACCAGTGTGGTTCTAAATTTCAATAATCTCACTTGTGTGATTTTAAATCTCAACAATATAAATAAAATTGAACATCATTTCACACAACGGGGAAGGATTGATCTACAATTCAAGAGATTCTTTAGTTGCAACTGCTCTACAATTCGAGAGATTCTTTAGTTGCAACGTTATGTGTGTGATCTATCAAGGCAATATTTCAGAAAATATCCTCTCCAAGGTATGAATACTCTATTTAATGACTTTTTAGATTCTAAGGGTTTGATTTCGGTCTATATTTGAGTTCAAGTCTGCAATTGGAATGGACATTGCTTTGTGGCATAATGAGGAAGTATATTGTTGTATTTGGGTTCCTTGGGAATATCTTATTTGTGTGTCCTATTTTTTTTATTTGGATGTCATGTTACTCTTGGGGTCTCTAGGGCAAAGGCAAGGTTGAGGTAATCTCTGTGGGCATTTCTATGGAACTCCTTTTGTCTGACTTCTCAAGGAAACCCTTTTTATTCTGATGTGGAAAATGTTCTCTGTGGATTTTTATTTTTCCCTCTTTTTCTTTCATTTGTGGTCTCAATGTATTTGTGGGGTAGTCATAATTATGGCTTTGTTTGGACATTAGAGAGTTAATTTGTGGTAGCGTGGTGGGCTCAAGTGTCACTGGTGTTTGAGGTACATTAGGATTTCTTTTGCATGTGGAAATGGATTGAGTAGAGAGCCTTACTCAATTGAAATGGGACATATTGCAACTTTATTTACAACACAATTCATTTTTCTTCTTTAAATATTGTCATGGAATTATTGGTGGAACAAGGTTAAAATGTAGGAAATTGAGGATGATCTGGTAGCTCTTCGCCAGAAATTGCTGGATCTAACTTTTTTTAGGCTAGCTCCATCAAGGTGCTTCTACTCTAATGCAATCCTCTTCTCTAGCTACGAGGTATCTCTTAAATTTAAATATTGTTCTTTCTAAAGAGTCTAATCAAGGAACTATTTATGAAACTTCTCTTTCAGTTAATTAGAATGCATTCTGAATGTATTAAGTTCTTATGGATTTTTTGGGAGACAATATATTTCAAACTTTACTACTTTTGTCTATGGTCCAAATGGAGATTTTCGTAAATGGATGATTGAAAGCCTGGTATTTACTCGCTCATGTGGCTTAGGTCGGATGTGATCCCTGGTTGATTTTTACGGCTTATATTTCCATGGGACGTGATTCCTCAAGCCACGAGTTAGACGTGATGTAATCTCTATAGAACTCAAACAAATTGACAAACAAAAAAAGAGATAAAAACTATGATTTTATAATTGTTGATGTATAGACGTCTCCAAACACATATTTTCTCATTAATATAAGTATTTTCCATTCTAATTAAAAAATATTATGTTTTTCCTAATTACTAAATTCCTTAATATTCACCTTCAAACATTTCATCTTTCTACACATGTGTACTAGTAATTTTTCTTTCTAATTTTTGAAATAATCATTTTTACTCACCCATGTTTTAGTTTCTATTTTTTCTCTTTGTTTTCTCTTGGATCTCTTTCATCTTTCCTAAATTTATGATAATTAGGTAGTTGCAAATTTAGTTAACTATAAATTAGTTTAAATTCAAATTCTAGTTAGGAAATTCTTATTATTTTTTTCTAATGGAGAGATCTCATGCATTTAATATCTTCTATTTAATAAATAAAGTATTTATATGCACCTCTTTTCTACTCTAAATGGTTTTAGTTATATTCCATGTAAATATATTTTCTTTCAACTTAAGAAGGTGTTTAACATAATTTATGTTATAAATTTGTAATCTAATTAAGTTTTTTTTTTTAATTTTTTGAATATTATAAATCAATTTGCATGCATGGACTCAAAACAAGGTTTTTTTTTTTTAGTTAAGTTTACTTAAGTAGTGTTATCTTTTCATATGTAGGTCGCATAAAGTAAATTTTGATTTGACTAATTAAGTTTCATTTTTTTCAATCCAGTGATACAAAGGATTTCGAGACAATCATGCCTTTTAAGAATTACCTCACATAATTATAAGGGTGTCACAAATTATTTCCCTTCAAGTATTCTTATTGTATTGATGGGAAGAATGGCGCAACAATGGAGATAACATTTAACTCATAGAGTTTCCCACATTGAGAGACTAATGGAGGTTGAGGAATAAATCTTTCAGTGTAATGTGTGCCCCTTAGTTGGTCCTTTTGAGTGAATAAATTTTTGGTCTACCCATACAACATTGTGCAACTTCAATTACAAGCGGCACACACTCTTCAAACCAAGCCACGGTCAGAATGTTGACAAGTGGGAATAATGACATTGCTCCACCTCTCCTTAACTTCTAATAATCCTTCATATGTTAGTTTTTGTAGCATCATATGTTTTTTAGCCACTAAATTTGGTGGAGAGGCTAGAATACATGAGATATCCAATACGCATAAATTGTTTTTGTAAATTACAGTTAGATATGACTCAATTATATTATTAATGAGTTTTGAAATATTTCCTAAGTATAAACTTAGGGGATATGGTTAATTAATCAGAATTAATTAATTCAAGGTGTGAATCATCTAGAAACTCACTTGGATTGACTCCAAGATTATCCTAGCCATTGATTGAGTTTTAATATTGGACGTTGGTGCTACAATAGTGGATTATAAGGGGAATTTGATGGACACTTAGAGAAGACACAACATAACACCAAAAATTTGATTTCCTTAGCATATTGATTTCCATAGTAGCAGCAATCAGTTGTTGGGGAACCAAAGATTGAAGCAGTGAGTGAGGGGTAGGGACATTGAGTCTAGAGGAGATTCTCCAGATCTGGAAAGTCACCTGTAGGAGGCTCAAGTTACCTTAGTGAGGATGCGCAGAGGCAGTGTAGAAGATTCAAAGGAAGAGTTTGATTTGGCTAGAAAGAGGTTCGATTCAGTTGTTGGAGGTTGGGAAGATCTCCAAAAGGGTCCAATGAATCATTCCCAAAGGTTGTATTAGGAAGATGACTTTATCAGTTGCAGCTCCATGCAGACCATACTAGTGACTACGCAGGCTTGACGTAGAGGTTGACATAGGGGTTTTGTGGATCCCATTTAGAGCCAGTTAAGGATTTGAATCAACTTTGGGTGAGACAAAATTTGTCCAACTAATTTTTTGTGGCCAGTTTTTCCTGTAGTTGATTGCTAGTTTATACATCCAGATTGTAGTCAGATTTTAACAGCTCCATAATAATAAAAAACCCCATCATTCCACTAGTTTTCCCAAGTTGGGGGTTTTTTTAGGGACAATTGTCCAAAAATAATGGTTTCATTTTATATGTGTTTGTGTGTGCTAGTATTTTCTCAGTTTCCAGTGCTATTATTTCCACAGTTTTAGTTTTGAAGGTTGCAATGTGATTTATTTGATATTTTTCATCACAGATAAATTCTTAAATTAATTAAAAAATAGAAAAATAAATTCCAATTGTTGCAATAGGATTTCATTCTTGTGAAAATTTCACATGGTATCACAATGTGATTGATTGGTCGGGAAGCTCAGAAGTAGAGGAAATAATTTCGCTACTAAGAGGGAGTAGCAGGCCGAAATTATTGAGGCAACGCAGATCCTTAACAAGAAGGTTGAGTTAATGGGGAAACATTTTGATTTTCAGTTGCAAGGTTGTGGAAAATTTTATTTTCCTAGGATAGCGATCCCAACAATTAGAGGGAGAAGAAATAGCTCATATCTTCGCTTAGAAAAATCCTTGGTTGGACTTATAGGGTTTTGCAATAGTATAACCAGCATTGGGCAGAAGGGAAAAGCACACACACTGAGGAAAAAATTCTCTTAGGGAACTTCCAGTTTTAGAAGTTTGATTTTTTTCTAGGAAGTTTGGCAGTAACGGCTAGCAGATCCATGTAGTCCATAAGGGAATGCGAGTAGGAGAGAAAAAACCAAGCAGAGGGAAAGAGTGAATTTTCGACTTGATCAGAGATGACCATTGTTGGGCTTAGATATCGGAACAAATTGGATGGAGCTTCCAACTATGTCATCTAGAAGGCTAGGATATCCTTCCTTCCAGATGAATATGGCATGAAAGCATACATAGATAATGTGGTGGAAGCTCCTCGGGATGAAGATCAACATAAAGAGTACAGGAAGGATATGGCAAGGGAGAAGTGGTTTATCTTGGATGGAGTATGGATTGTTATAGTCTCACATGTGGATGATAAGGGAACAACTAAGTAAATGTGGGATGCTCTCTCCATGCTTTATCAGGGTACTTCTGAGTAGCGGGAGATTTTCCTGGAAAGGAAGCTAAGATGCATAAGGATGAAAAAGGGGAAAGGCATAGATCCCTTCCTCACCAGGATTCAGGAGGTATGATACCATCATGCAAATTTTGGGGCAGCATCTCAACCTTCAGAGTAATTTGACTGGCACTGAATAGTGTCTGAGAGGATTGACAAGTATTTATCTAGAGAATATTGGGTATAGATACCTTGCCAAGGTGGGACAAAATGTGGGATGATTTGCAGCATGAGGAGTCGATACAAGATTTTCTAAAGAGCTCCATCAATGATATCAACAATATCAATGGATCGAATTTCGTGAAGGAGGAGGAGAATGTGGCCCTCACATCTAAGGGTCCTAGTCAAGGGCAAGGGGAGCAGAGAAGGAAGAATAAGGACTTATCGAAGATCAAGTGCTTCAGGTGTGGTGATCTTGGTCACTATAGTATGCAGTGTCCACTTAGGAAGAAGGACATGTTAATCAAGGTTTTCATTGATGTCAATGTGGCATTTACCGAGATGTAAATATTCTTGAGATGCCTAGTTCCAGATGATGATGCCATGACTCTTGGTTGACTAGGATACTATCAATGAAGATTTCAAGTCATGAAGAAGTCAAACCACTAATGAAGGAAGCTCTAAGTACTTGATCTAATGTTGCATGCACTTGATGATCTAGATCTTAACCAATGATGTCATATGATGATGTCATACACTTGGATGATACTTGATGATGACATATGATGATGTCATACACTTGGATCATACTTGATGATGACATAAGATGATTTCATACACTTGGATGATACTTGATGAATTCATACACTTGATGAAGGTTGGAAGACTAGATGATGATGTGGAAGATCTCATTTGATGGTTGGAAGACTACCTCAAAACTTTCCTTATGATGCTGCACTATGACATATTACTGCACTATTATTGAATACATAATGCTATACCTTCATGATGATATGGATGCTGGATACTATCATGATGACACTATGATCCTATGACTGATAAGCCAAACAATGCCTAAGACAAACAAAGGAGAATCCAAGCAATGGAGAAGCCATGTTGTCCTATTCACTTTCTGCACAGAAAAATAAAGGACAGTCACAAAGAAAAATTGTTTTTACCACCTTAGAGGCATCCTTCCAAATTGAATCCTATACTATCTTTTCGAGAATATTTTTTCCATTGCAATGAGCCTTTACTTGCCCCAAAAATCCCAACGGTTGATGAGATATGGAATTTTTAAGTCAAGAAAAATTAACCTCAGTAGTGAGCCGACCTATCCTTGTCCTTCATGTCGGCCTATTTCCAAGGACGTGTCCTTTCATTTTGCGGTGATAAAATCACTATTTATTAGAGTTTTCAAGCTCATTCTTTAGCCACCAATTCATTCAACATCTCAGGACCTCGGCCAGCATCACAGGAAGAAAGGATATTTTATACAGACCTCGATCACTATGGTAAATCACTGTTTGGGCAACGTTTAGATCATATACCTCAAAGTTACCATAGCAAAGGACAAAATTGTTGGGATATTTCTTAACTCAGACCTGTGGTTAGAAAAATAGTGAGAATTCACCTAAACTTGGTGCTATCACCTCAGATTTATAGCTATGGATAGGGCTCGGACATGTGAGGAGGGACGGTCTTTTTTTTAAGCTTTGTTCAGTAAAAAGACACAAAAAAATCACCTATATTTGACCTCGGATTGTAGCCTTGTGGAAGGTTAACTCTGGAGCTCGGATTTGTTATTGAAGGTTTAGATTTGTGTCTCGGATCTATAGTAGACAGACCTCATGGTTCACCTTGACTGAAGGAGCTTGAAAATGTGGTAAATCTATTGGGCTTTTGGATCAGTGGATTTGCGGAAGGAAAAATCACCAATTGCAAACTTGTTGACATTCTCCTCGGACCTTTGAGCTACAATCACTTGCTTGGAACATCACTCAAGTCTCGAACTTGGTGCTTAAGGTCAAACCTATGAGAAGCCCTTGGGGGCTTAGATTTCAAGCTTGGAGCTGTGGGTAAGAAACTCCAACTGTCAACTAGTAAAGGGATTACAACTTGAATTTGAAGGGACAACCTCAAACCAGTGATGCCATAAAAGCTTGAAATAGTTTCCTGTGGCATCCTCAAACCAGTAAACAATCACTTGTCTACTGTAAAAAAATATACTCTCTTACATAGGCTCGGAACTTTGGTCAAAGAACTCGGTCCTGTAGCAGTTAGCCTAGGCCTTCAGACGTGTGTTTGTTGGGTGCTCAAACTATACTAAATTTTGAAGGCTAAACATTACACCTTAAGGATAGCTCACCTTGAGAAGCTGATCTTTGAACAGAAACGGAGTAGATTTTTTTTGTGGCCATTTTGTGACATCATTGAATAGCTTTGAAGCCACCTTGGAGCATATTTGGACAATGAAGGATTGGTAACCTATGACTAGTGAGAATTTGGAGCTTGTTATGAACCTACCAAAGCTAGAGTAAAGACAATATTTGGAGCAGTCTTTGAATACAGGTTGAGCTATATACATCTTGAAGAGCAGCTTATTGAGGACAGTGGTTTTGGGACCAAGGGAGATTAGCCTGAAGGAAGACCCTGGAGCAATCATTAAAGCCATCCCTTGGTTGAAAACATGGTGAATCATTTGGAGGAACTGTTATGAAGACACCTTGAGGCATCTTGGAAGAAGTATCTGGGAACTTTGAAGAACTGCCATGCAGGTCTAAAGGAAACCTTTGATCGTTGCTGAAGACACCCTTGGAGAGTTCTTGAAGAAGACCCTTGAGCAGATTACAAGACACCGTTGAAGGACATTGTGTGCAGACCTATTGAATCCTATTGGAGACATTATTGAAGATCATGATGCATTAATGATGTCATCATGAGGTGACCTTAGAGATCTTTGTTTGGGTACAATGAAGAGCAGTGGTGAAGAAAAAGGTTGTCATTGATGAAGTGACGTGGAGACTAATGAAGGCATTGTTGAAGATTGTCAAGGCTCGTTGAAGAAGACACTGGGAGCCGTGAAAAATAACCAAACATATTTTGACAAAGTGAAGTTGAGGGTTGGAGCCCAAGAGGTTGGAGTCTCATAGAGACAAGGTCGGTGCCTTAGAAGATAGGGCTGGAGCCCTAGAGGATTGGAGTCCTCAAGAAACCAGGTAGGAGCCTGTACGAGAGACAGGGTTGGAGCCCTAGAGGTTGGTGCCTCAAATTGACAAGGTTGGAGCCTTGGAAAGACCAAGTAAGTTCTTGGCACAATATAGGTTGGAGCCTAGAAGATTGGAGTCTTCACCTAGGGTTGGAGCCCTATATCATTATTTTAATTTACTTATTGTAAAGAATAAATTAATAAAAGTATCTATTCCATCATTTTTCATTTTGTGTTATAAATATAAGTGATCTAACTGGTAAAATTAACAATTGAAAAGAAATATTGATTCACCCCCCTCTCAGTGTTTCCAACAATTGGTATCAGAGCCAGTACCTTCACTCAAAGCCTAAAATCTTAAAGGTTGATCATTAGAACACAAATGGCAAAGCCAAGGAAGAAAGTCTCCAATCCTCCTAAAGATGTGTCTTCCTCAACCATCGAAATTGAAGTCAATCAATTTGCGAAGGCTCCATTGTTGAATGGAAATTTTGATATATGGGTGGCAAGAATGAGGAATTTCTTGAAGACTCAAGGAATTGAATTTTGGAAATAAGTGATTACTAATGACATGATGGACGAAGAATCCAAGGAGTACAATACAAGAGCAATGAAGGAAATTTTGAATGGGTTACCAAATTCTGTGAAGGCCAATTTTGAAAAATGTTCGTCAGCAAAAGTCACATGGAAAAAACTTCATGATCTTCACTCAAAAGGAGCGTTGACAATGATCTCTAGTCAAGAAGATGATGGAAAACAAGAAAGAAGTCCAGAATTCGTCAAGGAAGCTGAAGATAAGAGAGATGACAACAAGGCTAAAGAATACCTAGAAGATGAAGAGAACAAAGAAGACTTTGAAGAAGATCTCCTGAATAAAATTATGGCTTCCATGGAAGAGATTAACAGTTTGAAAAATGAAAATGAGGAACTTAAGAAGAAAACACAAGATGGTAACCAAGAAAAGAAAAGGAAGGAAGTTGACTTTGTTAAGCTTCAAGTAAAGAGATGAGGAGCTCGCCAAACTTAAAGAGGAATTTCATCAAAACAAAAGAAAGCATCATGAAGAAGTCATATCTATGACAGATCAATTGGATAAGGCAAAGAAAAGGGAAGAAAATTTGTCAAGCCACCTTGAACAAATACTTAAGATCTTGAACAATCTTGAAGCAGAGATTGGTCAATACAAGGAAGAGGTCTCTTCTCTTAGATCTCAACTAGAAGAATCAAGGAAACAAGCGCAAGGAGCCGAGAAGGTGATGGAAAATTTGGCATTCATAGAAGGACAAGTTAATGAATTAGAAAAGGAGAGAAACACCATGATATTCCAACTAGACGAAAAGGATGAAGAAATATTGAAACTATAATCAAACATTAATCTTCTCAAGGCCGAAACATGTGAAGCTACAAGAATAAAAGAAGAAATGGAGAGTAGTCTAGCAAAGGAGAATGAATAAGTCTTCATAATGAAATCAAATATCATATCCCTTAAAATTGAAGCACATGAAGCAACAAGGATGATGGAAGAAATGAAGAAGAAACTACTTATGAAAGATGAAGATTGTGAAAAGTTGAAAGGAGAAATTGTTTTTCTTGAAAAGGAAGTTGAACCGCTAAATAAAAACGTGAAAAGCTCTCAAACCCTAGATGACATCCTAAGTCAGCAAAGGTCTCCCCTTGATAAATTAGGTCTTGGCTATGCAGGTGAATCCTCAAGCAAGAATGATAATGCTTCAAACAAAAAAGATGTGAGGAACCTAGAAAGAAATGTTGATGCTCCCAGTTCCAACAGAGGCAAGGAGAAGAATCAAGAAAACAACGGAAGAAATTCTACTCCAAGGAGACTTGCATATGGTGTCAAGAATACAAAAGGAAATGAATATCATCAAAGAATCCCAAGGCAAAAAGACTTCAAAAGTATTTCAAGGAACTCTTCATCTCCCAGGTACCAAAGTATATTTCTTGGATATTGATATTCTTGTAAAAACTTTGGGCACGTGGAAAAATATTGTAGGGAATATCACAAAGACAAATATAATGGTCCCCGTCAATCTCCTCGAAGCAATTTTGCAAGAAGAAGTCATGCTTTATTTTTCATGAACAAGATAGAGTGCTTCAATTGCCATAACATTGGACATATGGCACATGATTGTAACTTGACTTGGGCCCCTGCACAAGCTAGAACCATGCCAGAGAAGAAAGTTACACAAGTATGGAGAAAGAAACAAGTTGAATTTGGAATTCTCTTGAACAATCCAACGAACAACACATGTTGTTGACTAGATGAAGTCATCCTTGATATTCCAAGTATTTGATGGTGAAACCCTGCCAAAAAAATACCATGCATGCATTTAGGGGGAGTTTGCGATTCTTGAGTATTCTTGTAGAAAGTGATCCATGAGTGGGCCTTATGAAATCCTTGATGGGTTACACATGGACAATATTGATAAATCATCTCTCGGAAGTAACTCCATTGAAGAAAAACATGATTTTATGATGATGCCTTCTACTTTATCACACAAGGTGAGCAATCCTTCATGAGCTAAAGGAATTTGTCCAGACAGGGGGAGATGGTACATCACATGAAGAAATACAAACACATCTATCATGGACCATATTGCCAAAATAAAGAGCACCATGGCAGGGAGAGCTATGAAGGACTACAATTCATGAAGAAAAGAAGCAGCTTGACAGGGGGAGTATTTGGGCACCTCGTTTTCCATTGATGTCAAAGGGGGAGAGAAATTAGAAGGGAAATAATATTTCCATCAATGACAAAGGGGGAGAATGTTAATCAAGGTTGTCATTGATGTCAATGTGGCATTGACCGAGATGTCAATATTCTTGAGATGCCTGGTTCCAGATGATGATGCCATGACTCTTGGTTGACTAGGATACAATCAATGAATATTTCAAGTTAGGAATAAGTCAAACCACTAATGAAGGAAGCCCTAAGTACTTGATCTAATGTTGCATGCACATGATGATCTAGATCTTAACCAATGATGTCATACACTTGGATGAGACTTGATGATGACATATGATGATGCCATACACTTGGATGATACTTTATGATGACATATGATGATGTCACACACTTGGATGATACTTTATGAATTCATACACTTGATGAAGGTTGGAATACTAGATGATGATGTGGAAGATCTCATTTGATGGCTGGAAGACTACCTCAAAACTTTCCTAATTATGCTGTACTATGACATATTACTGCACTATTATTGAATACATAATGCTATACCTTCATGATGATATGGATGCTAGATACTATCATGATGACACTATGATCCTATGAATTATAATAAAAACAATGCAGAAGACAAACAAAGGAGAATCCAAGCAATGGAGAAGCCATGTTGTCCTATTCACTTTCTACATAGAAAAATAAAGGACAGTCACAAAGAAAAAATCTTTTTACCACCTTAGAGGCATCCTTCCAAATTGACTCCTATACCATCTTTTAGAGCATATTTTTTCCTTTCCAATGAGCCTTTACTTGCCACGAAACTCCCAGCAGTTGATGAGATATGGAATTTTTAAGTCAATAAAAATTAACCTCAGCAGTGAGCTGACCTATCCTTGTCCTTCATGTCGGCCTATTTCTAGAGACGTGTCCTTTCATTTTGTGGTGATAAAATCACTATTTATTAGAGTTTTCAAGCTCATTCTTTAGCCACCAATTCATTCGACATCTCAGGACCTTGGCCAGCATCACAAGAAGAAAGGAGATTTTATACAGACCTCGATCACTGTGGTAAATCATTGTTTGGGAAACGTTTAGATCACAGACCTTAGAGTTACCACATTAAAGGACAGAAATTTTGGGATATTTATTAACTCAGACCTGTGATCAGAAAAACAGTGAGAAGTCACCTAAAATTGGTGCTATCACCTCGGATTCCTAGCTGTGGATAGGGCTCAGACATGTGAGGAGGGATTGTCTTTTTTTTAAGCTCTGTTCAGTAAAAAGACACCAAACAATCACCTATATTTGACCTCAGATTGCAGCCTTGTGGAATGTTAACTCTGGAGCTTAGATCTGTTATTAAAGGTTTGGATTTGTGCCTCATATCTATAGTAGACAGACCCTATGGTTCACCTTAACTGAAGGAGCTTGAAGATGTGGTAAATCTGTTGGTTTTTTGGATCAGTGGATTTGTGGAAGGAACAATCACCAATTGCAAATTTGTTGACAGTCTCCTTGTACCTTTAAGCTACAGTCACTTGCTTGGAACATCACTCAAGTCTCGAACTTGGTGCTTAAGGTCAGACCTGTGAGAAGCCCTTAGAGGCTTAGATTTCAAGATTGGAGTTGTGGGTAAGAAACGCCAACTGTCAACTAGTAAAGGTATTACAACTTGAATTTGAAGGGACAACCTCAAACTAGTGATGCCATAAAAGCTTGAAACAGTTTCCTGTGGCATCCTAAAACTAGTAAACAGTCACTTGTCTACTGTAAACAGATATAGTCTCTTCCAGAGGCTCGGAACTTTGGTCAAAGAACTCGGTCCTGTAGCAATTAGCCTAGGCCTTCAGACCTGTGTTTGTTGGGTGTTCATAATATACTAAATTTTGAAGGCTAAACATTACACCTTAAGGATAGCTCACCTTGAGAAGCTGATATTTGAATAGAAAAGGAGTAGGATTTTTTTGTGGCCATTTTGTGACATCATTGAACAGCTTTGAAGCCACCTTGGAGCATATTTGGACAATGAAGGATTGGTAACCTATGACTAGTGAGAATTTGGAGCTTGTTATGAACCTACCAAAGCTAGAGTAAAGACAATCTTTGGAGCAGTCTTTAAAGACAGGTTGAGCTATATACATCTTGAAGAGCAGCTTATTGAGGACAATGGTTTTAGGACCAAGGAAGATTATCCTAAAGGCAGACCCTGGAGAAATCATTGAAGCCATCCCTTGGTTGAAAAAATGGTGAAGCATTTGGAGGAACTACTGTGAAGACACCTTGAGGCATCTTGGAAGAAGTATCTGGGAACTTTGAAGAACTATCGTGTAGGTCTAAAAAAAACCTTTGAGCATTGCTGAAGACATCCTTGGAGAGTTCTTGAAGAAAGCCCTTGAGCAGATTACAAGACACCGTTAAAGGACATTGTGTGCAGACCTATTGAATCCTATTGGAGACATTATTGAAGATCATGATGTTACACCATTTTTTGGTCATCTAACTTATTATCATTAGATGGACCCAAGTACACCATGTAAGACCAGTTTTACCCTAAGTCAAACTGCTTTCACTATGTTAAAACAAGAAACCCCAAAAGGAAATATTAAACAAACCCATATTTGTTTGATTTTCCTCATGGAATAATTAATTAAAACCATAATTTAATTATTATTCCCAGTCATGTTTAACCCAAAATCAAAGAAATTAATTAGATAAACCTTTATTTATCTTATTATTTTCTAGGAATAATTATTTAAACCTTATTTAGATGATATTTCTTGTTAAATATGACCAAATCACCCACAAATAATTAAATAAATCACTATTTATTTAATTATCTTTCAACCACCTCCTTAAATAATTAAATAAATCATTATTTATTTGATTATCTTCTAACCACTTCCTTAAAAAGATAAATAAATCATTTATGTATTTATTTTTAACAAATTAAGGGATTTGACCCAAGTCAAATACCTTTTCCCTCCAACAAATATAATAAAATATTCCATAAAAAGTGGATCTAGATCTGGTTAACCCATGCACCAAGATCTAGAATGACCCAATATTTTGTTATAAATAGGAGGGTTTTTCCTACCATTATTCACCTTTTGTTGCCTATTAGATCACTCTGGATCTATACACTTGGTCACACATCTCCATCATTTGCTCCCATTGAGCTCTACTCTTTGCATTGGGTTTTCTACATCAACTAGAGAGAGAAATCTTAGATCTGAAGTGCTGAGGACTTCCAAGAACCCATCCCACTGAGGGGAATTGGATACTCCTTTTGGTTTTCCTCCCAGGTGCCCCATTAATACAAAAATTATTTCAAAAATCGTTCTTGTCTTGTCTATTGGTATATGGAGCAAACCCTTATTTTTACTGCTTAATGTCTTTCCATACATAGATCTGGTGTTTTGCAGCTCTTTTCTTGTCTAACTAACCGCAGATCTGAAGATATTGGCAGCCACTTTTTTTGTTAGGGCTATTAGTTATGCGTAGCTAAAGTGGTCCTTTTTCGTACACTTCGACAAAGGATTCATACTAACAAATGGCGACTCCACACGGGTTTTAAATTACGACCGCTGTCGTTTTTCATATTCCTGCATATCCAGCTACTTTAGACCCTAGGGTTTCTTTTCAGCTGTTTATTTTTCCTATTTTCATGTTGTTTTTCTCACATAAAACCATAAAACATTAAAATTTCTAACTTTCGTGCGTTTTTGGCCCTATTGCGCAGGTAAGCGACACCAGCCGCAACTGAGACGACAACTTTTATGAAAATATGCCGCCGAGACAACCGGAACGGGGGGTCGCACTTTTTGGCCCTAAACCTACGACCTGGACCTCCAGGTCGCACTTTTCAGCCCATTTCCTGCGACCTGCACTGAAATCAGGTCAGAAATTGTGACCTGCCATTTTTTCAGCAATTTTTCAGCAATTTTTCTGGGTTTTGCTGCAGCTTCTGCCAGGGTCCTCCAGCCTCTGTCTCAGCCCGTTTTGACCAAGTTCTGATATGTTTTTACTCATCTAAGTGGGAACCTAGCCCCCTAGGGCTTTAGTACCCTCCACTTTTTGTGGAAGAGTTTTAAGCTGTTTCAGCCGTCTGTTTTTCAGAGCCTCAGCCTCCTTTTTTCCAGATCTGTTACCTCCCTTTCAGATCCTTTGAAATCAGCCTTTCTTCCTTTCAAATCACCTCCTGTCGTTTTGTTTGGACCTAATTTTTGGGCCTCCCACTTTCCCCCTCCGTTTTTTGCTGATTTCCTTCCTTTTTCTAGCCACCTTGCCTCTGTCTCTTGGCTGTGATCTGCACCTCTTTTCAGCAGCTTTGTCCTCTAGATCCCTGTCCCTTTCGACCCTAGATCTATTGACCTCTTTTTATGTGTGTTTTGAGTAGATTTTTGCCCTCTTTTAGAGTAGTTTTGAGAGACCCACCTTTTTGGGTTAGATTGATGCATAGTTAGCTGTTAAATGTTCTGTCCTTTCAGCAATCTATATTGTTCTACGCAGATTTCTTTTCAGTTACGCAACACACTTTTTCTTGCTCTCAAAACGAAAAGGGTTTAAAAATTAAAATTAACGCACATCACACACTGACCCTAAGTGAAGAAGCGCCTGGTTAACACCGCCTGACAAAGACTCTAAAATCAATTGTCACCGCACCTCATCTGCCCTTGACATTACTTGATTCTGTCCCTTTATTCCCTTGTCGGTTTTCTTCTTCCTGTCATCATTGCGCCCTGCTGCGTTTTCCCCAAGACTTGCCTCATCTCAAGCTCGGCCGATCGACTCTGCTCGCCTCCCGCTCGTCGCCGAGCCGGGGCCTCCCACCTTCGGAAGCCCCAGACCATCCCTCTCCTGATTCATCGGGTCCTCATTCTCCTCCTGGTTCTCCCCCTGTCACCTTCACCATGTTTGGTCCAGGGCCTAATGCTAGAGGTTCTCCCGGCCCTAATACCGCCCCTACTACTAGCGGAACCGCCACAGGAACTACCCCGGCCACCCCTGTGCTGCTGTACATTGCAGGCCTCAGCCGCCCCGATTTCCATCAGTTGATCAATGACCCCATTCACCACAATGCTAATTGGCCTGCTATGCCAACCAAGCTCCCCTCCGACATCCCTAAGTTTGAGGGCCTTAATGGAGAAGATCCAACCAATCATGTCCAATCTTTCCACATGTGGTGTTCCTCCAATTCCATTACCGATGACTCCATTCATCTTCGTTTGTTCCAACGCACGCTCACCGGCGAAGCTTCTAAATGGTATGTCGAACAAGCCACCTCTACCCATACCACCTTTGAGACTCTTGCCCAAGCCTTTTTGTCGTACTTCCAGCTCCCCCTCCGATACGATACTGGCACGGAGCTCTTGACTTCCTTCAAGCAATCCTCTTCAACACGCCTTTCTGCCCATGTTCAGGAATGGCGAAGAAGACGGAGCTTATATCGAGCCCCCCCCTTCAAAGATCAGGTTTATATGGACTGGTTCCTTCGCACCCTTCCCGCTCCCATCGGCAAAGATTTCACCTCCCATTTTCCTCAAACCGAAGAAGCCGCCCTCCAAATAGCCTTGAAATATGACCCGATCTATGCTCAATCTGGTTATGTTTATACTGTTCTTCCTGACCTCCCCAGGCCCGGTGGCGCTAACGCCCCGGGGGCATCCCATTCTGCCGACGGTATCGTTGGAGCCCTTTCCCATCCGTACGCTCAACCTCCTATGTACAGGAGCCCCTCGTGAGGGCCAAATTTCCTCCAAGACCTCCTCCCTCCCGTAGCATGGCTCCAGGATACGATGCCCCCCTCCTTTTGCCCAACCTCCTTCGCTTACCAATGCCGGGCCTCAACCCACTATTACCCTATCCTACCGGGGTGCGCCAGCTCCTCCAGCATATGCACTTCCTCCTCCCTTGCCTCCTCAAACCCAGCACCAGCACCTACAGCCCCCTCCAGGGCAAGTATTTGCACAGCAGGGCGCGACTAATCCCCCTTCTTCTCAAAGAAGGCGGAGAGGCAATCCAAACCAATCTGCCCCTGGTACTCGTGGGCCCAATCCTCAAGGTATTGACCCTAACACCGCTAACCAGCAATAGGGCACTCAGCCCAAGCCGGACAGGCCTCTTCGCACAAATAAGCCTTGTTCGTGTTGCGGTGTTTATGGTCATTACACCCATGATTGTCCCCTCTTACCCCAGATGCGGCAGATGTGGGAGTCTCAAGCCACATTGCGCGGACAGCACGCCTCCCCTCATGCTCCTCCTAATGTGGCCACTACCCAGCCAGCTGTGTTTACTGATCCTTTCCCTCAGCAAGGATTCGTGGCTACCCAACTGCCCGACAGCCAGGTAGCCACCCCCCCCTTCCATTTCTGGTTCCTCTGATTACCAGATCCTTATGATGCACTCCGATCCTAACCCATCCGTCGATCTTCACCTTCAAACTCGGTCTCGTCAGTACCCCAAGCCTCCTGCTCAGTCTGCCCCCGAGCCTCCCTCTTCAGGTTCTACAGAGCCTCTTTCGACATCCGGTGGTCCCTTACATATTCCTCAACCCAAAGTTGAGGTCCATCCCAAGATTCCTAAGGGACCATTACGTCGAAATGCTACTCCTGGTCGAGCTGCTCATTCATATAGCATAGTAGATGATCTGGCGCAGTCTCCTGCCGCCATTTCCACACTGGAACTCCTCCAGTCGTGCCCTTCCCAAAAGAAGGCTCTATTATCTGCCATGGGCGCTGTAGATCCTGCTGATGACCAAATGATTATTTTCGACGCCACTCAATCGGACCATCCTCCCCTCCCTCCCTCCGTCGCCTTCCAAATCCCAGTCAAAATCCGGAACGCCAACGTGTCCCGGTGTATAATTGATGAGGGGGCATCCACATGCGTGATGTCCGCTTCGGTTTGGAAGCAACTCAGATCTCCTGAGCTGGCCCCTTCCATGATCACCCTTCGAGCGTGGGACGGTCATGCCTCCCAGCCCATTGGCCTGTTTCGTAATTGTCCTATCACCCTCGCCAGTAAGACTATTTGTGTTGACGTCGAAGTCATCGACGCCCCGCTATATTACAACATTCTATTGGGGCGAAGCTACACCTATGATATGTCTGCTGTCCCATCCGCGGTCTTTCGCAAGATGTCTTTCCCCCATAATGGAAAGATAGTCACCATTGACCAGTTGACATATCATGAGCCAAAATCTCAGACCTCCCCTGAGACGACTATCTCTTCTGTAGCCAACAAGCAAACCGTTGATTCCTTGACCAGTGTCTCCCCCAGCATTTACAAAGATTCCTCCCTGCTTGGAACTTTCCCTAACCTTCCCCCCCCCCTCCTGTCATCGATCCCAGCTCATCGAATGTTTGCATGATGCAATCGTCTTAGGCTGCTCGTAAGCGGCCTGCCTCGGCTAGTCAGCAGCCTCCTCCTCGCCCTCCGCAACCCACTCCTATCCATTCATCTCAGCCAGCCGGACCTCCTCCTTCTGGCCCTACCCCTACAGCTAGTGTCCCTGAACCCCTTTACCCTCCTGGATCGGTTCCTCCTGGCCTTAACCATCTCGAAGCCGTCCCTCCTGGTCACTACCCTGCTGGGCAGATCCCTTTCCTAGCTCCCCCTCCCGGAGTATATTCTGTCCCCGTCATGGCCACCCTCTCCCTCCCTAACTTGAACTTGGGCATACCGGTCTGGTACCTTGATCCCCCAGCTGCCACCCCTCCTGGTCATCCCAAGCCCTATATGGCTTTGACACCAGTTCAACCGGTCCCCCTAGCTTCCTCCGTTGCCTCTGTGCCCCCAGCACCTCCACAGGACCCTTCTCCTGTCGTGACGGCACCCAGGAAGAAAGGCAAAGCCCGCAAGGGGGCACCCAAAGACAAGACTACCACGACTGACCCAGCCCCTCCGCCGCCTGCGAAGCCTTGCACTTTATGTGATGTCACCGGTCATGCCACCCATGCTTGTCCCGAGTTGCCCCGTATTCAGCCCATGGTTAAAGTCGCGTTCCCCGAGTCTACGGTCCCTGAAGCTCCCATTCCTTCTCCGTCCGTAACCAAGAACCCCAAGACTCTTCGCACCAACAAGCCTTGTGCTTTGTGTGGCGTTCATGGCCATTACTCCCACCATTATCCTCACCTGACGCACTACCGTGCCTCTTTAGAGGTAATCCGAGAGTATGAGGTTGAACAAAATCAATCCGCCTCTCCTATCCTCGCGCAGTATGCTTCAGGTCAGCCTGAGGATCCCCACGCTCCCATCGACATTCCCCCCCCTGATGTTCAGATGATGGAGTCTACTGTAACCATTCTTTACCTATCCTCCTCTGTGAGACACTCGGAGCCTAGCCCGTCTGCATCCTCCCCTGTTGTGTCCCTTGATCACCCTTTTCCTCCCCATACACGAGATCACTCCACCTGTGTCTCTGTTGACCTTCGCAGCCCGAGTCCTCACCATGCTTCCGATAGCCCTCATATACCACCCTGTATGAGTCATGGTCATCCTGCCCCTTGCACTCCCTCCTGCGGTTGCCGCCCGATGACTTCTGTACACTCACGCTGCCGTCATTACCTTTCCTCCACTCATTTGTTTTCTTGTCACACCATTCTGCAGGACCCCCCGTCCACACCCTTTATCGGTTACGCCGATGGTGCAAGTCGCTACTCCAGGAATCTAGCCTCGGCAGGTTGGGCCATCTTCACCCCCTTGCATGCCCTTGTTCTTTCTAACGGGGTATGCATTGGTTCTACCACCAACAATCAGGCCAAATATGATGCAGTGCGTGGTCTCTTAGCCGATGCCCTCTTTCATCGCATCCTCCATCTGCACGTTCGTTTGGATTCCCTGCTTCTTGTAATGCAACTAAATGGTCTTTATCGTGTGCATAATCCTGTGCTATTTAGACGCTATTTACGAGTGAAAACCTTGATACGTGCATTTGAAACCATAACTTTCAACCATGTACCTCGAGAACATAATCACTATGTAGATAGTATTGCAAACCATGTTCTATATTGTCATTTATCACACACATTTCATACAAGACAATAACATTAATAACCATCAAAAAACGATGCATATCCATAATATGTGTCGCAAAACATGTGTTTAGAGTCCATCTACTCTGATACATACGACATGCCCATAGCATGTTACAAAGCAAAACCCAAAACTGGGGGCACCACCTGCCCCTACATACATCATAGGGGGCACCACAAGCCCCACCCCTAATCACTATCTGGAGGCTCCCGGGCCAATGGCTCTGCCCCTGCAGCATGTAGATCGCGCATAGCCTGACCGGCCATCACCATGCGCCGCATGACACCTCGCCACTCCGAGGGTAGACCAACACATGGCTCTATGAACTGGTCGTCTAAGTCCTACCACCCGCGCTCTGATACTCCGGTCAACAACCTTTCGCATCTACGGCGGATGTCCTCCAGCAGGGCGGCTGCATCCTCATTCTGCGCCGCTCTCGACCCACTTGGACCTGTAGCTCCAGACGCTATCGGTCATCCCATATATCCGGCCCGTTTTACCGGTGCTATATCTGCATACCAAAAGTACATGAATCAGTACCATCAATTACTATTCAAAAACTTTAACATGCCCACACAAGAATAGCAATCTGTCACTTACCATCGGGCCCCTAGACTCGACCAGGCGGAAGTGGCAGATCCGGATCTCCACAGTAGCTCATCCTACTATAGGGATAGTCGTCTATGTACAATGGCATCTGATCCCAATAGGCAAAAAAATCCGGTCGAAACACTCGCCCGATCGCCCCTCCTCCTCCTCTGCACAGTAGCCGTCCCCAACAGCGCATCCTGGGCTCTCTCGGGCCCCCATCTGGAAGCTGTACATGAGGCCTCAAGGTCGGGATCTTCTCAAAGAAGAAGGCGCACAACAAAGTCCCATATGAGCAATATGGTTCACCCGCCGCCCGCATAGTGACAACTCGTCGCTTTAGCGACACTAACATCATTTGGGCCCACCCATAGTAGGTCCCACCCAAGACACTTTCCACTTTCACTATCATCATTCGTCTCAGTCTAGGATGTGATGGAATGCCCGGATGCCCAGGATTTCGCAAGACAACCGTGGCCAATGCACCCGGTGTTTCTAGCCTCTCTAGACCGACGGTATTCGAGTCCCTTGACTTGGATACCTTGCCGACAATGACGTTCCACGGTTCCATAGTCATGCCGCTTCGCGCAACACCGGCTGCAGAGCTCACCATCCCTGGCAAGGGAGCCCGGGCCAAAGAAGTACACGTTCTCGACCGCCGCTCGATCTTGTGCCCTCAGACCACAAAGATCTCCCGACCGGATCCCAGAATCGATAATCCTACGCAATCTGCCTCGGCTCATCAAAGGGACCTTATTAACTTGAGAACCCTAATCTGTCTAATACACTACGGGACACCCTGATCCGCCTGGATCTCTGTCCGTAATGTCCCCAGATCTCTCTCTCTCCAGTTGACCTGTAACTCTGCCATACCTGCACAAACACATCATTTTTGTCAGCGTACAGATCAGGAACACCATAACCAAACACCAAAACCCAACTTCCAGCCATAAAATAGCACCAAAACCCCCTCATCTCCCAGGTCGCAGTTTTCTGCTCTTTTCTGGACCAGTTCGCACTTTTTGCCCTAATACCTGCGTCCTAGGTTGCACTTTTTGCCCCAAAAAGTGCGACCCGGCCGTAGAGATGAGGGAGGGGCTGTTTCTGGGATTCTGGGCCCTAAACTGAAAATGTAATCCATCAAACTGCAAGAGAAAAGTCAGGCCTCTTACCTGCAACTGACAGATCTCGATTCCAACGGTCGGTTTGTCCGCTACGTTCGCTGCAAGATTTAGGGCCTTCTCTCCTCTCTACATTCACCACAACAACAATAGCAAATGAGTGATTTTGGAGGGAAAACTGCCTTATTAAAAGAGAACCCCTGTTTCGTCTTTCGCCCGCTGCGACTACACCGTAGCCCCGTTTGACGAACCGTCTGCACCGTTGGAAAGCTCTCACCGAGCCCTAAAATGGGTATCTGTTAGTTTTTCGTGATCTGAGACTTCACCAGGACACATTTTATCCAAGAAGGATCACTTCACCCCTCCTTAAAATCGAATTTCCTCACTTACGACACTTGTACTTGGGGCACCATCTTGCCTCCTTACTTGTCTTTGTTCGTGTCGATTTTCGTCATGAGTTCCCATCTTGTACTCATGTTTTCACGGTCCCCCATTGGGGCCTTTACTGTGTGGCAGCACCATCGAGTCGCCCTTGATTAGAGCATCCAAGTTGAGTCATCATTCCCTCCATGGAGTCTATACCGAGTCCCTTGGTACCCCACTATAGCCCTCCATCCGTCATTGATTGGTCTCTCTCTTGTGTCGCACATTATGACCTTCAGTCCCACTGTCCCCCATCCCTGATGATGTTGTGTCAGTCGCTGCCATGTCATTCATGCCCTTTATGCTCTAGCAAGGGAAGTCGTCCATTAGCTACTCAGTCCTTTCCACTTCAATATCATCATTAGTGTCAGTCTATCCATCGCTCTACTCTTTTCTCTCGTGCCTTAGTTGAAGGTCTCTCATTGCCTCAACTATGGCGGACCTCCTTCTGTCGACATCAGCTCATTCATTTCAGAAGCCAGGTCTAGAGGGTGGTGTACCTTGGTTCCAGCTTCCACTCTTGTTCGGTGCCTTGGATCAGGCAAAGGGATATCTCCTTCCCCTTTGGCTTGATTGTTTCTCCAGCTCCTTTCAGCATGATCAAGATTCGTATACTTGATGGTCCAGTGATCCAGCAGCAGCTCTTGATGATTCCCGGGTGTGTGTGAGATGTTTCAACCCTCATGAGGGGGTGGCCCTGCAGGTAGCCCCACACATGCCCGGATGACCTCTTCTTTGCAGCCTTCGATGCAACTCCAGATATTTGATGATGTTGGCCATAGCCACTTGCAGCGCCTCTTCGATTTGCATGTATCAGTCAGATTTTGTGAGCCCTTCCCCATTTGCAGGGGGCATTTGGGTTGTATTTGTATCTCATGTACTCAGATATTATTGTACAAGTCCTGGCTATTATCCCAGGCACAACATGTATGTGGGATTCCTCATTGTATTTTTTATCTGGCTCATGATTATGCCAGCTGTATTTTATGGTTCGGTCCCTTGTTTACTGGACACACTATTCTTTTGTACTTTGTCTCGGCGGGCATAGGTATGCCTCCCCCGCCGCCTTCAGCACAGGTACCCTCTCATAAAAAGAGACTTGTTGCACCTGTGAGTCTCGTCTCCTCAGGGTCTAGTCCTTCAGCACACTATATACCTTACATTTCTCTCTCTGACATCCCTTTTGTTGTCAAGTGATTGTGTTCTTACAACGTACTTCGGTCATACGATTTGCTCCTGACACTTGCACGCTGGGGGGCAATCTGTTACACCATTTTTTGGTCATCTAACCTATTATCATTAGATGGACCCAAGTACACCATGTAAGACCAGTTTTACCCTAAGTAAAACTGCTTTCACTATGTTAAAACAGGAAACCCCAAAAGGAAATATTAAACAACCCATATTTGTTTGATTTTCCTCATGGAATAATTAATTAAACCATAATTTAATTATTATTCCCAGTCATGTTTAACCCAAAATCAAAGAAATTAATTAGATAAACCTTTATTTATCTTATTATTTTTTAGGAATAATCATTTAAACCTTATTTAGATGATATTCCTTGTTAAATATGACCAAATCACCCACAAATAATTAAATAAATCACTATTTATTTAATTATCTTTCAACCACCTCCTTAAATAATTAAATAAATCATTATTTATTTGATTATCTTCTAACCGCTTCCTTAAAAAGATAAATAAATCATTTATTTATTTATTCTTAACAAATTAAGGGGTTTGACCCAAGTCAAATACCTTTTCCCTCCAACAAATATAATAAAATATTCCATAAAAAGTGGATCTAGATCTGGTTAACACATGCACCAAGATCTAGAATGACCCAATATTTTGTTATAAATAGGAGGGTTTTTCCTACCATTCTTCACCTTTTGTTGCCTATTAGATCACTCTGGATCTATACACTTGGTCACACATCTCCATCATTTGATCCCATTGAGCTCTACTCTTTGCATTGGGTTTTCTACATCAACTAGAGAGAGAAATCTTAGATCTGAAGTGCTGAGGACTTCCAAGAACCCATCCCACTGAGGGGAATTGGATACCCCTTCTGGTTTTCCTCACAGGTGCCCCATTAATACAAAAATTCTTTCAAAAATCGTTCTTGTCTTGTCTATTGGTATATGGAGCAAACCCTTACTTTTTCTGCTTAATGTCTTTCCATGCATAGATCTGGTTTTTGCAGCTCTTTTATGTTCAACTAACCGCAGATCTGAAGATATTGGCAGCCACTTTTGTTGTTAGGGCTATTAGTTATGCGTAGCTAAAGTGGTCCTTTTTCGTACACTTCGACAAAGGATTCATACTAACATGGTGGTTCTTCAATCTGACATTAGAGTTTATGAAATCACAATTAACATTTGTTTTGTTCTCATCACGAGTTTCCTCTACTATCTGTCCGCCATTAGGAATCATTTCTTATATTAACCTTGTCATCAAACCTTCCATGTCTTATTTTAGATCATTCTTCATGTCTTCCATGTTTTCATTCATTTTTTCATCGATATTAGCTTCCATGTCATCCATCTTAGCTTCCATGACATCCATATTAGCTTCCATGCCAGCTTCCGTGCCATCCATCTTAGCTTCCATGCCATTCTTCAAACCATCCATCTTAGATTCCACACCATTCTTCAAACCATCCATCTTAGCTTCCACACCATTATTAAAACCATCCATATTATCTTCCATGCCTTTCTTCAAACGATCCATCTTAGCTTCCACTCATTTCTTCAAAACATCCATTTCATTTTTTGTTGCTCTTTGCGAGAGCGAAATTTGGTGCACTTGCTCTTGTAATTTTGATATGTCATGTTGCGCTTCTTCTTCTTCATGAGTTATAGTAGAGCATTCTGAAGGCTTAATGGGTGTTAAATTATTCTTAGGTGGTATTTTAGAACCCAATACTAATATCTATGATTCAATTTTCCCTTTGAATCACTTCAAACTGATTTTTCACACAAGACATGCAATTCGAAAAAATAAATACACACCTTTTCTTGATTTTGAGGATCTCGATATTGAGATTGAATTATATCTGTGATTTCAGATCTTCAATATCTAAAATTCATCCCTATATTAGCCCTCTAAATATTCTTTCGAATTCCACAGGTCTGACATTATTTGGATTCTTCAAGGTAAAGTTATGACTAATCTCCCGCAATGACCTAATTATGGACTGGTTTAGTAAAGCAAAATTATACGACGTGCCACATGTCACTGTTTCATCCTTTGGCTCTACAATTGATACACAAGAAACTAAAATACGTGTGATTGTGGCCACTTTTTATAAAATTCCAATCCAATGCTCAGAGAGAGAGTTATGACAATTTTCCCACGATCACCTCTTTGAGATGAAATTCGGGAGCCTGAAAAAACCGTAATTTATACAGATCATATCTCCGAAAATATTGTGAACCAAGATCTGAAATTTTTACAAGAGGTTCCTCAGGATTTTGGCTTCGCTCTGTAATAATTTCAGCTTCTAAACCTTCATATAAACAAAGTTATAGCGAAAATTCCACGATGACCTATTTGGTGCAACGAAACCCTAGAATCCAAAGTACTAATACCAAATGTTATGAAACCAGCTCCAAAAATAGAAGAAAAGAGAGATCAATGCCTTATAAATAAGCCACTTTGAGGGGGAAACCTCCTTTACATTACATGAATGAAAAATTCTTGGATGATACAAATGACAAAACCTCCTTCTATATATAGGAGTCCATGGGGTCACAATATAATCCTAGCCAACCTAACAATAATAATGTAAGGGCAAAATAATAACAATATTGGGGTTATAGGGGTACAACAATAAAAATAAGGGGGTCACACTAACAACAATAAAGGACTATAATAGTAATATAGGGAGCTAAAAAGTGTACTGTGTAGAGATGTCGTAGCAATGTGCATACCTCGATAGTTGATTAATGCTGTCAATACACTCCTCTGTGTTTTACGAAAAAATTTATA